>JAXQQM020078244.1:0-14257 GCA_034641835.2 Pinus albicaulis | reverse complement strand
CAATTGTGTGGGATGGGGAATTGCAGGGATGGTGACAAATTTTTGTGTAGCAGATGCCCCCTAAAGCATGAGGCCCGAAATAGAGAGAGGGGTGAAATGATTTACGAGAACGTGTCCAATCGAAAACACCGCTGTCAGAAAACCTGCGTAGAGAAGCAACTGATATCCAAAGATGACAGAGCGGGTATGTGGGCTCAGCCCATCCTGGGCTGAGGTATAATAACCAGATCCAAGGCATGGACGCAGCCCATCCAGTTGAGGATTGCAACAGGATCAGCAAGCCAGCCATCCAACTGCTGAGTCATGTACTAATCATATGTCTATATCGGCTTAATCCGGGATTATAAACAGAATAGGTCCTGTGGTCTATGCCCATCTCACTCCGAAAAAGCACAAGTCTGAAGCATGCGACAGAGCTTAAGTTCAACATGCAAGAACATTGCCTATAATTACGCCAATGATGAAAGTCAAGTACTGCACGCGAGAGGTACCACCATTAATGCCAATGGTCCTCAAGGTACTACAGGTACAATCTACGACATGTGAACAATGAGCTGACGTCGAACACCCGCAGAATCACTTGATCGGAGGCCAATGATGAAAACCTCATGTCGAATGTGAAGAACCCGCCATTGAGGCATGCAGGCTCCAGGGTACCAGAAGGGAGTCTCTAGATCAGCTTCCTGGATAATGAGCTGAAGTCGACAGGAAGTGACCTTGATCGAAGGTGGGCCATAGTGTTTCCCACATCATCAACGCGAGACAGAGGAACATAATGTCTTTGTGAATCAAGATTAGATGAGAATCAGAGGAAGGTTGATACTTCGTTGTGTCATCCTCTGAATGGATAGTCATCGACGTTAGTGTCACAGCCCCAAACATCACGTATCGAGGTCACAGAAGCATTACAAAAGAGGCAAAATGAGAGGTCAAAAGGATTACCCAAACCCACGGAGGCAAGTGGAAAACGAGATGAGATGTCACCAACCCAACATGAATTCAGACAAGTGCCATGTTCAAGAGAGACATACTACCGACACGACCATGTTGTTGGTTCCATTTTCCCCCACCATTTCTGGTGAGTACCTCTTCATTTTTACACAAGCTTGAAGAGATACTATATGCTTTGCAGATAAGCCCATCTTAGTACATTAACGAGCCCTAGGAAGTGAGCGACTCATCAACGTCATCATGGATCAACCGATGTCATCGTGTCAGACTAGGGTCCTGGATAAGAATAATTTCAGTTTTTCATGCAAGCTGAGTTCAAAAGACAAATGAAAAGTAACTCCAAATGTCCTTTCGTAAATAAATTTTCTGATCCAAAGGTGAAAACTATGTCCTAGAAACTTCAGTTCTAATAAAGTTTAAATATTCCTTTTTTGTAAATAATTCATATCCCACCCAAAAAAGGGGTAAATGTATATCGGGTAGATGTCGTTCGTGTCCAATTTAACTTCGTGTCCACCTTAACGAGATCGAAACATAGTTACCTCACACCTTTTCATGTTTTAGAGTCGTGGAAGAGTCATAAAGATGACTCCAAAATGACTTTTTCGTGTATTTACTGAGTCCGAAAAAGTATAAAATACAACTCGTGTCACCGTTTAAGTCGCATAAAGATCTGTTGCTGCACAGAAAGGCAAGTGTAAAATCCATTTTCGACAAAATATATCAAAATATTAATAAAAAATGACTTTTAAAACGTATTTAGATTTCAAAAAGTTATAAATAAGTCTCAAATGGTAAAACAAAATTACTTTTACTATTTACCTCATTGGAGAACAGCAGTGGTCCATTTGTGTGCAAACTTCTGACGGCGAATACGACTGATCCGGGCTACCATTCAGTTCCTTGTTTGTTCCGGGTAATAGGCGTTTCCCTAAGCTCTATTTCAATCCATTTTTTATATGTTTTTATTATGTATTAGACTCGTGGGCAAACCATTTTGAATTTTTAGGGCTCACTCCATTGGCGCGGGTATCGGGCACGGACCCGCGGCAATGGACATTTCTTCACAAAGAGGTCGCGCCAATGGCGTAACGCAATTTTCTGCTCAAAATTTTGAAAATGTGAGCTATCTATGTGGATTTTGAAATGTTCCAGAGATCTAACAATGTATTTTTTATTGTGTTGATGCAGATATAAAGGCAAAATGGTTATCGAATGGAAGGAAAGGGAACATGGAGAGGAGGATGAAATGGCCATGGAGAATGAGGCCTGCATGACTGCACTTAAGAACTGTGGACTTAAGAAATTCTTCCTCACACCCTGTTTACGAGCTCAGCCAGAGCTACTACAATACTTGGTCAGTATATGGGACGAAAATGAGGGAGTTTTCAAACTTCGGGACCAAGTACTGGAACTGGAGGTTTCCGACGTATATTTCATAACCGGATTGTCGCGCAAAGGCCCGGTGCCCATCCTGACAGGCAGCAGACCATCTGGGGAAAAGATGGAGCAGGTAATGGCGAGGGTGTGCCCAGGGGCACGAACCGGATCAAGAAGCGGGAAAGTGGACATCCACACTGTCCAGGATCTAACATTGAGAGTAGTGCTACACACCATCACTTGAGCTGCGGGATCGCAAGCTCCACACGAGGCAACCAAAGCCCAGCTCCTATTAGCCTCTGAGTGTATGAATCCTACACTATTTGATTGGGCTACTGCAGTGACCACAAATATCAAGAGGCAGCTCACAAAGTGCAAGCAAGTCAAACTGAAGCAGTTTGGTTACGATTCCATTTTGGTATCGTTCATCCTGGAACGACTACTTATCTTTCAGGGCCAAGGGGCCATAGTTGCTCAGCCGATACCAAGAGAGCCAAGGATGGCTCGCTGGGCAGCACTTATGCCCAGGTCAGGAGGAGGCCAACAGATGTCTTGGAGGCCGGAGTTTTTTGGATGGTTACGGCGTCAGTTGATCGTGGTCGAGGATTGGCCCTATGCCGGGACCGATTTCACTGGAGACCCAGATCTCCCACTTCCGGAGGGGGATGACTAGGACGAGGAGTTAGGTATGACCTCTCTTTCGATTTTTATGTTTTATGATTTTTTTGGTAATACATGTCCATTCTAACACCAGTTAATATGTATGCAGATGTCGGCCTAGAGAGACCTGCCGGTATGTCTCCCATTGCACGGAGAACTCAGCTCGCAGCTGACCCTCAGGCAGAGGGTGCCGAGGGAGGAGAGTTGATCCAGAACCTTGAGGGGATTGCCCGAGGGATTCCAGACTACGCCCGGCTGGCAGATGTCCCGATGGCGTATCAGAGACATATGGTGGGAGTGCCTAGTCACCTCCACCGACTTTTGAGACGCTTAGTGCACGCGGTAGCATGTTACCATGAGCACCATGCGGATTAGACACCTAGGGCTTCTTTCATGCATATATTTTTTGAGAGACATGTCGTCTCTGGATGTATTAAGACGAACATGTATATTTTTTGATTTTATGTGATGCACGCTATGTAAACATTTCGACACACACACACACACATATATATATATATATATATATATATACATACCTATTTCTGGATGGATCTTCTTACATGTGATGATGTTTTATAAATTGTGCAAATGTCTATCTAGAACCAAATTAGCTACTGCATCTGTTAATGTATTCATATGTCTGGGTATGTGCTGATATGTAATATAGTCAAAATTTCTTTCCAGCAGACGAATACGCAAATACAGACGTAAAATGGATGGATTTCTTACTGAATAATGCCCGTTAAGTTGTAATACTACAAGTTGTGAGTCTAGATACACAAGTAATTCACGAATGCCGAGGTCCACAGCCTCAGTTAATAATTCCAATACAGCACTATATTCCGCGATATTATTTGTAGCAGGAGCCAGACACACACCTTGTAGGTTAACCAACTCACCAGCAGGATCATAGATTACCCAGGCTGCCGAAGACAGATTCCCGGTACTGCGGGAGGCACCATCCGCGAAACCCACAAACAGAGTAATGGACATCTGCACAATCAAGAAGACCCGATCAGAAGAAAGATGCTTACATCGCACACCACACCACACATGCACACAAATGAATATACACACCTATGTACACACACCACACCAAAAATAACTTCAAGCGTAGTATTTCTTAAGGTACAACCCATTCCTAGGCTGCGCCAATGGAACTCCTTCATAATCAATGAGCTCATAAGCCCCATTTTTCAATACTCGTTTTACTATATAGGGCCCATGCCACATGGGTTGGAGCTTTCCTGCCCTGAGTTTGTCGTGCGCTTGGTCGTATAGGAGGACAAGGTCCCCTTCGACAAAGGAACGTGGAGAGACTGATTGATCAAAGTGTGCTTTGACCCGCTTTTTCTGTGCTTCAAGGACTAAAGCAGCTAAGCGGCGGGTTTCATCCAACCGTTCCAAATACAAGAGACGCTCTTCTTCAGGAGAAGTATCGGGCAAAAGTTCCACAGCTAGCTTTAAGGAAGGAATTCCGCACTCAACCGGAAGAGTTGCTTCCAGACCATACACCAATTGGAATGGTGTGAATCCGGTTGCACTCTTTGCTGACGTCCGGTATGCCCATAGAGCTGAGAACAATTGGAGGTGCCACTTGGACTTATGAATTCCAACTGTTCGTTGAAGCATTGTGACCAAAACTTTGTTCACAGCCTCAACCTGGCCATTTGCCTGTGGGTAATATGGCGTTGAGTTATCGTGTCGCAAGCCCAATCTTGATGTCAGCTCGACCATCATGTAATCTCGAAAGTGAGTACAATGATCGGTAACAATGGCCTGAGGGACCCCGAAACGTGCAATAATATGGTTAAAGATAAATTGGGCAGCTGTCTTACCATCGGCGGCTAGTGTAGGCATCGCTTCGGCCCACTTAGTAAAGTAGTCGACAGCGACGATTATATATGCATGCCCCCCGGCCGAATGAGGGTTACACGTCATAAAATCTACGCCCCATTTTGCGAAAGGGCCGATGGTAATGACAGGATGCAGAGGGAGGGGTGGCGCGCGCATCTTGCGCTGAAAAACCTGGCACGCGTGACATTTGCAAACTGCAACAATACAGTCTTTGAAGATTGACGACCAGAAGTAACCCGCACGCAGAATCTTCTTGGCAGTGGCATATCCAGGCATGTGACTGCCACAGGCGCCACTGTGATAATCATTTAAGACTCTTTCGGCCTCTTCCAGAGTCAAGCACCAACGGAGCACCGAATCTACTCCCACCCGGTATAATGTATCTCCTACAATGCGGTAGGGTTGAGACTGATGCCGAATCCGACGTCGGGCATCTTTGGTCAACTCAGAGCGAAAGGATGACGTCTGAAGATACACAATAATATCGCCATACCATGGGTCACGGGTGCTAATAAGGAAGATGGTTTTGTCTGGAATATGTTCTTCAGAATGAGATGGGGGGGAGTCTGTCGGGAGGGAGCAAATAAGATCCGCGAAAACCAGTGATTTGGTTGACTTAGCAGTAGTAAACTCTAGGTCGAACTCCTGAAGGATAACGATCCATTTGGAGTATTTGCCCCCCAGTAATTGTCGAGAAAGAATATACATCATGGGGTTGCAATTCGAAACCACGGTTACGGTACGCAGCAGGATGTAGTGGCGGAAACATTGCACAGCTTGTACAGCTGCTAAAGCTAGCTTCTCGACGTGAGCGTAATGCGTTTCCGTGTCAAGAAGATTTCGCGATAGATAGTAAACAACGTGTTCGTTTCCATCATCGTCATCCTGCACTAGAACCATAGCTATGGTGCTAAACGTGGCAGCCAAGTATAAAGTGAAATCACGGTGATAGTTTGGAGGCCGAAGCAATGGAGCATTAACAAGTAATGTCTTAAGCTTCTCAAAGGATTGTTGAGCAATGTCGTCCCAATGAAAGGGAACGTTCTGCTTTAAAAGACGTGTGAATCCTTTGGTCACTTCCGTGTAGTTCGGTATAAAGCGTCGTAGGAAGTTAGCTTTTCCCTGCAGACTCTGCAATTGATATAACGAAGATGGTGATGAGAGATTGACAATGGCCTCGACCTTTAGGGTATCGAGGCGAATCCCGTCCTTGGAGACTATGAACCCCAAAATACGGCCAGAATCCACGCAAAAGACGCATTTATGAGGATTGAGCCGGATATTATAGCGTTGACAGTGAAGGAAAATCTGGCAGAGGTGTTCTGGGTGGTCCTCTCGCCGAGCTGAGTGAGCTGGCAAATCGTCCAGATAAGGCTGAACGATATGGCGTATGTCATGGAACGCGTAAGACATAGCACGCTGGAAAGTGGCTCCAGCGTTCTTCAAGCCGAACGGGAGCTTTTTATAAGCGAAAGTACCCCACGGACAGATGAATGCAGTCTTGTGTTGATCAGCGGGTAGAATATTTATCTGATATACCCGGAAAAGCCGTCCATCAGGGAATAAATCTCACTCCCAGCACATTCGTCAATGATTTGATCTATGAAAGGAGTGGGGTAGTTGTCCTTTGGACAGGCCCGATTAATATCTCGGTAATCAACACAAACTCTGATAGTACCCTGTTTCTTATCTACAGGGACAATGTTGGAGACCCATTTTGTGAGGGGAATCGGGTAAATGAAGCCCGCGTTTAGAAGTTTTTCAACTTCTTCTTTGATGGCAGCGGCTTTGCGAGGGTGTATCGGGCGTAGGCGTTGGCGCACGGGTTTCGCACCAGGATAGGTAGGAATCTCGTGCACTACTATGCTGGGATCAATCCCGGGAATTTCCTCATAGGACCAAGCGAACACGTCTCTGAATTCTCGAAAAAGATCAGTATAAACTCGTATCTCATCAGGAGAACAAGTTACTCCCACATGTATATTCTCAACTATCCTCGGTTTAATAGAGATGTCGATTGGAATGGTTTGAGTAATGTTGCTCAGGTTTCCCTCTGAAAGCACCTCATGTGTCAATATGGGTGTCTGAAGAAGTGGAGTGGGAACCTGAGATGCAAAATGCTCTAGACAATCTGACATTGCCCCCAAGCTAGGCATGAATGAGGAACGATGATGTCCATCGCTCCAAGGCAGCTCCTCAAGAGACATTGTTTCAACAATGGCTTCATCAGAAGGGAAAATCTCTTTAAGAGGATCAGGCGAGTCGGCCTCACCGAGCCAGGGGGATTGAGAATAGATGTCTAAAGCCATGCTCGAAGGAGCATGCTGAGGAGGGGGAGGATCAGATGCAGCGACGATTTCACAGTAGTTAATCTCTACCGGAGTTAAGGGCATCGATTCTCCAAACTCAGCCACCTGCTCAGGCGTAGGGATGAGCCATGGGTCGTCAGACCTAGAGATCGTATTAACTTGAGCGGTGTGCGGTGGTGGTGCGGGAAAAATACCCATGAGGACGGGGTCCTTGAAGAGACCGGGTCCTATACTGTCAGGGGGATTTGGACTCTGATCCACGTAAGGAACGTTGTTCTCAAAAGTGGAGGTGAAGAAAGACAACTGATCCATAGTAATGATTTTTCCCTCATGAGGGAACTTAATAAGTCGAAAGAGGGTGGACGGCACGCATAACATGGCGTGAGTCCAACTGCGGCTGAGAAGTATATTGTAGTTAAGCTTGGCGTCAACTACTTCTACTTCTACGTTGACTGTCTTCCCCTGTAAGGTAATCGCTAAACTCTCGAGAACACCCAGGGGTTTCGATTCCCGACCATCAAATGCCTCTAGGGCATTAGGAGACGATGAAAGGGCCGGAGAGCCAATGGCCTTCCAGCAAGCGGACGACATGACACAGGTAGAAGCACCTTCATCCACAACGGCCCTATGGATGTTAAGACCGTTGATCCCGACTTGAATAACAAGAGCGATCTGATGTGGAAGTCGGGGGGGTAAAGTTCTCTAAGTCGAAGGTGAGAAGATTAGAATCAGTGGGATTGATCCCACCGATTGCAGACAACAAAGCTTTCCGTTGTGACGTGCAACTTTGAAGAACTTCCAATGCAGACATGGCAGAAGGCGCCTGTGCCAGATCCTCAACAATATTGTAGTGCTGAGCGGCACGGACATTCGGATTGTAGGAAGATCTTCGTAGGACACCTTTAGAAGGTGGCCTCACAATAGGTTCAGCAGTAGGCTTCTCAATCTCCAACGAACCGGAGACAGGTGGGGGAGGTGGACCGTCCACAACTGCCTTCCCAACTGCCTAACGCGATTCGTTGTAGTCCTTCGAAAGCGTAGCAATAGAGATAGGTGCAACACCATTCATCATAAAGACCTGGGACCCAAATGGTGCAGATGGTGAAGGTTGTTCAACCATCTGTGTCTGCTGAGACGGGAACGGTTCTTTAAGAACGACCGGAGTCCCTTTGGAGCCTTTTATAAGTTGACTAACTTCAGATCGTCGTGGACAATCTTTTGTATAATGATCTCCTTAACAAATGAGGCAGGGGTACTTCGGTTTACGTTGGGAACCGTCCTCGGTACGAGGTTTGGACTCTGGCTTTGGGGCGTCGGATTTGGATTTACCTTTTCCCTTCTTTTTCCCTTTGGAGGCTTTTTCCGTAGGATTAGCCTGAACAGCGTTAACCTCCGCAGTTTTGCCAGAATCGAGAGGGGCGGGAGGAGCAGAATTATTGGATGAGTTGGACTTCTGCTTCCCATTCAAAGATTTCTTCGAATTCTGAGACACGGAACCAATAACACCATCCACCGCCGGGGTAGGTGGAGCTTTAGAGGTTCCAGACCATGGAGCATCAGGGAAAATATCATAAAGCGTGTTGGACTAAGAGTATACCAGATCCAGATATTAGGCACGCGCTATGGCTTGTTCTTCAGACACACACGCTCCCATAGCAATATCTTGGGCGATTTTGTTAACGAAGAAGGTGGTGAACCAATGAGTTAGTATCTGATCAAGTATATGGAACTTGATCAGTCTACGACGACGTCGCCACTCATGAATGTGATCAGAAATGTGGGTGGCTTTGTCCTGCTTCAAAGAAGTCAGGAGGTGCGTCCCGACTTTGTAGCGAACCGGTAACTGAAAGTGAGTCAGAAAAGCCATGGCTAATGTGTTGAAATCTTGAAAGATGCCACGGGATAATTCGATATACCACTTAGCGGCAGCACCGGTCAAAGTGCGCTGGAAGAGGCGTAGACGAATTGAATCATCCACCCAAGAGTTGGACGAACACCAAAGATGGTAAGTCATCACATGAGCTTGGGGGTCCTCCCCAGCTTTACCCTCAAATTTGGGGCAATCACCGGGCACCTTGGTAGGAACCAGAGGCCAATAAGGATTGTGCAGAATCGGATCATTGGTTAATTTCGAAACATCCGGTAATTCCAAGGTAGCCAGAAACGGCAATGGCGGATTGGACGACATGCCTGGCCCTTGATAAGGACCAGTACCTGTACTCCACGCTGGTTGAGAATATCCTTGCCCCCAGAGGTTCTGTCCCGTAGGATTCTGACTGTAGGGGGTATAGGTCATATATCCAGCCTGATTCGGTTGCTGGTAACCAGCGTACGGGGCTTGATAACCAGAGTATGGACCCTGATTGTAAGTCAACCCCGTGTGAGCAGCATGTGGATTTGGCTACTAAGCATAGGTGTAGCCGGGTTGTTGAGAGTAATAGTTAGAACCTTGGGGCTGGCTATAATTCGGTCGATACTGACCATGAGAATAGTAACTGCCTTGAGGTCGAGTGGGCTGCTGATAGGTGGGACCCTGCTGAGCCTGATAATTAGGGTGCAGCGGTTGATTTGGCTGTGGCATTGAATAAGTCGGCTGTTGGGCAGGGTAAACAGGATGTGCAAGATGGCCTGGCTGAACAGGCTGACCTGGCTGAGCGGGCTGCCCTCGTTGAACAGGTTGACCCGGATAAACAGGTTGTGCCGGTTGTGCAGGCTGTCCTGGCTGTTGAGGAGCACCAGGTTGTGCCGGATGGGCCGGTTGGCCTGGTGGAGGGACACCAGGTTGTGCCGGATTGGCCGGTTGGCCTGGTGGCGGGATACCAGGTTGTGCCGGATGGGCCGGTTGGCCTGGTAGCGGAATGGAGCCAGGTGGTTGCTGATAACCGGTTTGACCCGCATCAGGACCATAAGATGGTCCTGGCTGATGTGCAACGTTGGGACCAAGAGGATACTGCATGGTTCACAGTTGCTGAGAGTGGTTGCTGGATTTGCCTCCTCAGACCATATTGACCATATATCGGCCCCGGTTGAATGCTGACCCATGAGTCCTTGAGGTTGATGCCTGTGCGGGACTCCCAGTGGAGAGGCTGCACGAGCTGACTGGAAGTAGAACACACCACCCCATATTCTGCATACCGACCCTCACACCGGAGGGTGGCCCTAATGGGTCATTCCTGGGTCATAAGGATAGCCAAAGCCGGGCCTTGAAAAGGTTGTCCTTTCGGGTTATAAGGCTGTCCAGCCTGGTTATACGATAAACCCTGAGCATGAAGTTGAGCCTCAGGAGCAGGTAATCGTAAAGGGTTCCCATTCTCATCGTACTGATATGGAAATACGTACACAGGTGTACCATCCTGTGCATAATATGAAAAGTACAAGCAATTGGGATCTTGAGAGGATTGTTCGACCTAGGGGTTCGATTGTTGGTGAGATAATCGATACTCCTCTGGAGAGATGTTCTCCGGCATAGCAGATGCTATGTAGATATATTCGGGAAGCGATGTGGTCCTTACAGAATGGGTAGTAACGGCGAGTGCAGATGCAGCCACACAAACAGTGGGCATGGAGGGTACAGAAGTAACCTGAGGGGATGACGTAACGGGCGTCCATGGAGACATCCCCAATGAAGGAACAACCAGCCTCGTAGAAGGAGCTGATACCCCCATAGAGGCAGCAGCGGCAATAATCTGACCCAAGGATCTATACCCGGCTGGTAATGAGGGACTGTAGAGATGACATACCGTATGGTTCGTGGTTGCCTTCTGGAATAATCATTGAGGAACAATCGGTGACCACTAGACGGGGGATTTCCTCGCCAGCGAATCACTCATTTGAACTCGCGCTAGATCTCGGGAATGGCGGCGCAGGACGAGAGAATAACAAGAATGCATGGCAGGCAGCCCGGACGTAAGAGGAGGAAATCTTCCCGATCTCAACCAAACCAAGGGCCTGGAAAAGGGCCACTGAACTCAACCGAACCTGAGAGTCTCAAGAACTGTCCTTCACAAGTAGATGGGTCGCTAGGCCGGCCAGAGACCGGAAGCCTCCGATAACTGCTCCAGATATGGAATACCAAGATCTAAACAGATCTCCTCTCTGATCAGACAGCCAACCAACAAAAGATCAAGCACAACACACACAGGCTGAAAAAGAGTCAAGACACGCAATCAAACGGCCAACAAGCAAAATCTAACAAGGTGTGGGATCACGGGTGATTTATTTTACCACATTGAAACTTAGAAACTTCACCATTTCATGTTTTAAGAGTCGAGAAACTGATGAAAGGTGAATCTATCTCTTTCAGTTTTGAAGCAAGCGTGAAAGGACAAGCGCTTGGTGATCCTTTCAAATTTAAAGAGTCAGAAAAGATCAAATGACTACTCAGGAATACTAGGCAAAGGGTGTACCAAATAACCGTGAACTGCAATATACACCTTGGTTTCAAAAATGAAAGAGAAATCAACCAAGGACTTAACCTACGTGCAAGCAATCTCCCCGAATGCCGTGTCCGGTGTATCACGGATATGGGGTGGCAGACTCGGCTTCCTATGGATAAAGGATAGAAACCTAGTGGGGTCTCCCTTTATATACTCGACGGTACGGGGAGCACAAGTCCGTACTAGTGCTGTCTAAAGCCAAGAGGCGAACGACAGCTACTAGGTTTAAAGACGCTGGAACACGTCTCTAGCCTAGACCACTAAATGTTGCGTTAATGTTTCAATGCTGCCTTAGTGTAAATTGAGTAAATTTTAATGTTTATCTTCAATTACGTTTCAGTTTTCAGGCCCTAGCGAGTGTGATGTCACAAAATCTCCTAAATGCACACTATATGCCACAATATATCATTTCATTCGATGAAAGCTAATTATGAGAGAGTTGAGAGCTTTTCACACAAACAAAATGATCAGAAAACAACCAACAAAGTCTCTAATGCAGCTAATGTAAACCAAAAACTTTTCTCTCAAAGTCACTAATCACTAATAACACCGAAAAGATTTTAATTTTCACTAACTAATCAAAAGCAAAAGAGATTTTTTATATTTTCAATGTTTAATAGCAACATGCACTAAACAAAATGAAAACTAATGAAGAGCAATTTGAGATGCGATAGTAAAAGAGCAAATATAAGCAAATTCACTTAATGACAATACGCAATCAAACCTCAAACTGACAAAACAGTCCCTCAAAACCAAAAGAATCCCAAAGACTCAAATGGACCATGTAATTTAGGCCCAAAACGAGACAAAGCGCAATTCGAATGAAGAAGAAATCAATCACTCAAACAACGCAACGAAACGATGAACAACTGCCAAACGAATGTAAAGAAGCAATCACAAGGTCGACTGAACAAATAGAGACCAAAAACTCCCAAGGGAGGCTGGACACACAAGAGCACCTAGATGTCCTAGGGCTAGAATGTGAAATCGATGGAAAACGGAAAACAACCGAAGGACGAAGGTCACAGCCAGTCAAACGAGGCTCCAGAACACTCAAGCAGTTGAAAAAACAAAACCAAACACATTAATCAAGCTCAGGAAGGTCAAAACAGGGCAAACCCTAGTACCTCATAGGATTGGCGCGACTGTGAGGCTGAAACTAGCGCTAGAAAGGAATTGGCGCCAAGCTTGGCAAGCTAAAGGACCTACGTTTAATATGTATTCACAGATGTAAAGGCATCTCAAGAGAGTTTGCTAAGGAAAAATAAAAATAGGCAATCCAACAAGCGGACCAGTGATGATCAAGCTAACCAAAAGCCAAAATGACAAAAAGAGCAAGCCAAAAGAGCCAAATCACACAAACGAGAACAAATCAAGAGACAAGACAATACTCATGGCTGGTTTATAAATAAAAGAGGGGATTTTTCAGACCTGGAAGAAGAGGGACCATTTCTACATGCAGAGCAATGATGTCTAAGGCTATCTCAAGCAACTTCTTGTGCCCGTCTCATAGCTTATAAACAAACAATAACAAGCTAACGCTCTCAAATAGGAGTCGCCAATTTGTTAGAGAAATCCCCTGATTTTGACAAAAGGTGCGTATCTCACGTCTGCACCGGGTCTAGCAACAATCGTTCACGCAATAGTGCAGAGTTCCCACTTGCAATAAAACCAACTAGCGATGAAGGCTTACCTGGAATCCAACGCTATCGCTTGTAGAGAAAGTAGCGCTCCTGTTCCTTAGCTCTGGTAGATCACGATCCTCACGATCTCCGTGACCGGACACCTGCACACGCAAGAAACACAACAAATGCAAGCATGAAATCCAGTATATGCAACTATATGTCAATGAGAGAAGACATAATTCATTATCATAATCAACAACAGGAGTGGAACCATAACCAAGAGGCGCTTATCATTAATCAATCAAAGAATAATACAACCATATCTCTGACATTGAATTCTCCTTCGAAGGGTCGCCAGTGGAACACATCTCGAAAAATCCTGTCGGGGATGGGACAAACCTCTCTCTTCGGATGTCTCGACAATGATGTCCTTGCTTGGATTTGGCTTTAAGGGAATGAATCAAGGCTCTTACAGCATAAGGCTCTGATGGCTCTTGGGAACTTGGAGACTAGCTTGCAAATGAGATGAGCAAGATTTTATATATGGAGGAAGGAGAGTTGGGATCCCTATAATCATGGGATTGGCCCTATCCTCAAGGAAGCTTCCATGAGAGGTGGCAAACCACTTCCTCTACATGGAGATCCGGAGCGAAACCTCCCAACTCAAATTAGATACAAGTTTATGGATTGGTTAGGACGAAACTTCCGCCATTTATTTTTAAAAAACACTCCTTAAAAATGGCTGGCGCGAGTGCGACTCTGAGACAGAGCGCCAATTGGCGCGCCCTCTTTGAAGGATTTCCCCCATTGGAGCGGGTAATGAACTGGCTGCTCGCGCCAATGCAAAAAGGGGTATTTTTAGGGTTTTTCACAAGGATTTGTCTTTAGGGGAAATGAAAGTACATGTTTAGGAGAATGCCATGAAAGTGTTTTCAAGTTATGTCACTGCTCCCATGTCATGGAATGAGCCCTCCAATTGTGCGAGATGGGGAATTGCAGGGACGGTGACAAATTGTTGTGTAATAGTGCCTCAGAT
>JAXQQM020058806.1:0-41776 GCA_034641835.2 Pinus albicaulis | reverse complement strand
TCGAAGTGTACAAAAAAGGACCACTTTAGCTACGCATAACTACTAGCCCTAACAACAAAAGTGGCTGCTAATGTCTTCAGATCTGCGGTTAGTTGAACAAGAAAAGAGCTGCAAAAAACCAGATCTATGCATAGAAAGACATTAAGCAGTAAAAACAAGGGTTTGCTCCATATACCAATAGACAAGACAAGAACAATTTTTGAAAGAATTTTTGTATTAATTGGGCACCTAGGAGGAAAACAAGAAGGCGTATCCAATTATCCTTAGTGGGATTGGTTCTTGGAAGTCCTCAGCACTTCAGATCTAAGATTTCTCTCTCTTGTTGGTGTAGAAAACCCAATGCAAAGAATAGAGCTCAAAGGGAGCTCACACAACAAATAATGGAAAAATGTGACCAAGTGTATAGATCCAGAGTGATCTAATAGGAAACAAAAGGTGAAGAATGGTAGGAAAAACCCTCCTATTTAAAACAAAATATTGGGTCATTCTAGATCTTGGTGCATGACTAAAATAATGTTAACCAAATCTAGATCCACCTTTTTTGGAATATTTTATTATATTTGTTGGAGGGAAAAGGTATTTGACTTGGGTCAAATCTCTTTATTTGTCAAAAATAAATAAATAAATGATTTATTTATCTTTTTAAGGAAGTGGTTGAAGGATAATTAAATAAATAATGATTTATTTAATTATTTGTGGGTGATTTGGTCATATTTAACAAGGAATATTATCTAAATAAGATTAAATAATTATTCCTAGAAAAAAATAAGATAAATAAAGGTTTATCTAATTAATTTCTTTGTTTTTGGGTTAAACATGACTAGGAATAATAATTAAATTATGGTTTAATTAATTATTCCATGAGGAAAATTAAACAAAATAGGTTTGTTTAATATTTCCTTTTGGGGTTTCCTGTTTAGATCATAAACAACCTAATAAATGTGGTTTATTAAGTTATTTTACATAGTGAAAGCAATTTTACTTAGGGTAAAATTGGTCTTACATGGTGTACTTGGGTCCATCTAATGATAGTAGGTTAGATGACCAAAAAATGGTGTAACAGATTGCCCCCCAGCGTGCGAGTGTTAGGAGCAAATCGTATGACCGAAGTACGTTTTAAGAACTCAATCACCAGACATCAAAAGGGAAGTCAGAGAGAGAAATGTAAGGTAGACTAATGTGCTGAAGAACTAGACCCTGAGGAGACGAGACTTGCAGGTGCAACAAGTCTCTTTTTATGAGAGGGTACCTGTGTTGAAGGCGGCGGGGGAGGCATACCTATGCCCGCCGAGACAAAGTACAAAATAATAGTGTGTCCAGTAAACAAGGGACCGAACCATAAAGTACAGCTGGCATAATCATGAGCCAGATAAAAATACAATGAGGAATCCCACATACATGTTGTGCCTAGGATAACAGCCAGGACTTGTACAATAATATCTGAGTACATGAGATACAAATACAACCCAAATGCCCCCTGTAAATGGGGAAGGGCTCACAAAATCTGACTGATACATGAAAATCAAAGAGGCGCTGCAAGTGGCTAAGGCCAACATCATCAAATATCTGGAGCTACATCGAAGGCTGCAAGGAGGAGGTCATCCGGGCATGTGGGGGGCTACCTGCAGGGCCACCCCCTCATGAGGGTTGAGACATCTCACACACACCTGGGAATCATCAAGAGCTATTGCTGTATCACTGAACCATCAAGTATACGGATCTCATTCATGCTGAAAGGAGCTGGAGTGGAGAAAAAATTGAGTCAAAGGGAAATGAGAGATCCCTTTGCCTGATTCGAGGCACCAAACAAGAGTGGAAGCTAGAACCAAGGTACACCGCCCTCTAGACCTGGCTTCTGTAATGAATGAGCTGATGTCGACAGAAGGAGGTCCACCATAGGTGAGGCAATGAGATCTCCTCAACTAAGGCACGAGAGAAAATAGTAGAGCGACGGACAAACTAACACTAATGATGATAGTGAAATGGAAAGGACTGAGTATCGAATGGACAAATTCCCTTGTTAGAGCATAAAGGGCATGAATGACATGGCAGTGACTGACACAATATCATAAGGGATATGGGATAGTGGGACTGAAGGTCATAATGTGCGACACAAGAGAGAGACCAAGCAATGAAGGATGGAGGGCTATAGTGGGGTACAAAGGGACTCGGGATAGACTCCATGAATGCGATGATGACTCAACTTGGATGCTCTAAAAGAGGGCGACTCGATGGTGCTGCCACACAGTAAAGGCCCAATGGGGGACCATGAAAACATGAGTACAAGAGGGTAACTCATGACGAAAATCGACATGAAAAAACACAAGTAAGGAGGAAAAATGGTGCCCCAAGTACAAGTGTCGTAAGTGAGGAAATTCGATTTTAAGGAGAGGTGAAGTGACCCTTCTTGGACAAAATGTGTCCTGGTGAAGTATCAAATCACAAAAAAATAATAGATACCCATTTGAGGGCTCGGTGAGAGCTTTCCAACAGTGCAGACGGTTTGTCAAACGGGGCTACGGTATGGTCGCAGCAGTCGAAAGAAGAAACAGGGGTTCTCTTTTAATAAGGTAGTTTTCCCTCCAAATTCACTCATTTGCTATTTTTGCTGTGGTGAATGTAGAGAGGAGATAAGGTCGTAAATCTTGTAGCGAGCGTAGCAGAAAAACCGACCGTTGGAATCGAGATCCGTCAGTTACAGGTAAGAGGCCTAACCTTACTCTTTCATTTTGATGGATTGAAAGTTCAGTTTAGGGCCCAAAATCTCAAAAACAGACCCTCCTTCATCTCTACGACCGGGTCGCACTTTTTGGGCCAAAAAGTGCGACCTGGGAAGCAGGTTTCAGGGAAAAAAAAGTGACCTATCCCAGAATTGGGCAGAAAACTGCGACCTCGGAGATGAGGGGGTTTTGGTGTTGTTTAATGGCTGAGAGTTGGGTTTTTGTGTTTGGTTATGGTATTCCCGATCTGTATGCTGACAAAGATGATGTTTTTGTGCAGGTATGGCAGATTTATGGGTTAACTGGAGAGAGAGAGAGACCTGGGTACATTACGGGCAGAGATCCAGGTGGATCAGGGTGTCCGTCGTGTGTTGGCCAGGTTTGGGGTTCTAAATTTTTTTGAGAACCCTTTGATGAGAGCAGGAGAACCTTTTTTGGCCCAGATTATTAGTTACTAGGATCCAGAGCATGAGGTCTTTGTAGTGCAGGGGCACAGGATCGAACTGACAGTCCAAGATGTGTATTTCCTGACGGGTCTCTCGCCACTAGGGATGGTGGGAAACATGCAGCCAGTATTACCAAGGGGCGGGCATATCATGGATTTTGTGGAGCGACATTGTCGACTGGGTCTCCAAGTCAAGGGGACTCGGATACCGATCGGGGACCTAGAGATATTAGAGACCCGTGCAGTGGCAGCAGTACTGCGTATCCTGGGCAACCAGGCGCTCCATCACATCACTGGGGGGCAGATGATGATTGTGGAGAGTGTGTTGAGTGGGACCTACTATGGGTGGGCCCAAATGATGTTGGTGTCGCTAAAACGACAGTTTTCGCTCTGCAAGTGAACCACAATTGCTCGTATGGGACTTTATTGTGTGCCTTCTTCTTTGAGAAGATCCCGACCTTGCGGCCTCATATACAAATTCCAGATGGGTGCTCGAGAGAGCCCAGGATGCGCCGGTGGGGCGGCTACTATGCAGAGGAGGAGGAGGAGCGGTCGAGCGAGTGTTTCGACCTAAGTTTTTTGTCCATTGGGATCAGATGCCGTTATACATAGACGACTATCCCTACAGTGGGATGAGTTATTGTGGAGATCCGGACCTGCCACTTCCGCCTGGTCGAGTATAGGGGCCCGATGGTAAGTGACAGATTGCTATTCTTGTATGGGCATGTTAAAGTTTTTGAATAGTAGCTAGGGTACTGATTCATGTACTTTTGGTATGCAGATATAGCTCCGGTAAAACCGACCGGATATATGGGACGACCGGCAGCATCTGGAGCTGCAGGTCCGAGTGGGTTGAGAGCAGTGCAGAATGCAGATGTGGCCGCCCTTCTGGAGGACATCCACCATAGATGCGAAGGGTTGCTGACCAGAGTATCATAGCGCGGGTGGCAGGACTTAGATGACCAGTACATATAGCCATGTATTGGTCTACCCTCGGAATGGTGAGGTGTCATGCGGCGCATGGCGATGGACGGTCAAGGGATGCGTGATCTACAGGCTGCAAGGGCAGAGCCATTGGCTCGGGATCCGCCAGATAGTGATTAGGTGTGGGGCATGTGGTGCCCCCTAGTGTGTATGTAGGGGCAGGTGGTGCCCCCATTTTTGAGTTTTTTGTAGCATGCTATGGGGATGTCATATGTATCAGAGTATATGGACTCTAAACACATGTTTTGCGACACATATTATGGATATGCATCGGTTTTTAATGATTATAAATGTTATTGTCTTGTATGAAATGCGTGTGATAAATGCCAATCTAGAACATGGTTTGCAATACTATCTACATATTGATTCTGGTCTCGAGGTACATGGTTGAAAGTTATGGTTTCAAATTCACGTATCAAGAGTTTCACTTGTAAATATCGTCTAAACAGCACAGGGTTATGCACACAATAAACACCATTTAGTTGCATGACAAGAAGTAGGGAATCCAAACAAACGTGCAGATGGAGGATGTGATGAAAGAGGGCATCGGCTAAGAGACCACACACTGCATCATATTCGGCCTGATTGTTGGTGGCAGTACCAATGCAGACCCCGTTAGAGAGGACAAGGGTATGCAAGGGGGTGAAAATGGCCCAACCTACCGAGGCTAGATTCCGGGAGTAACGACTTGTACCATCGGCGTAACCGATAAAGGGTGAGGACGGGAGGTCCTGTAGAATGGTGTCACTAGACAACAAATGAGGGGAGGAGAGACAATGACGGCAGCGTGAGTGTACAAAAGACATCGAGCGGCAACTGCGGGAGGGAGTGCAAGGAGCAGGATGACTATGACTCATATACGAACTAGAGGGTGGTATATGAGGGTTATCGGAAGTATGGCGAGGACTCGGGCTGTAGAGGTCAACAGAGATACGGGTGGAGTGATCTCATGTATGGGTAGAAAAGAGGGGGTCAACCGAAACAACAGGGGAGGATGCAGGGGGACTGGGCTCCAAATGTCTCGCAGAGGAGGATAGGTAAAGAATGGTCGTAGTAGACTCCACCATCTGAACATCAGGGGGGGGAATGTTGATGGGAGCAGGGGGGTCCTCAGGCTGGCCCGAAGCATACTGCGCGAGTATGGGAGAGGCGGATTGATTTTGTTCAACCTCATACTCTCGGACTACCTCTAAAGAGGCGCGGTAATGCGTCAGGTGAGGACAATGGTGGGAGTAATGGCCATGAACACTGCACAAGGCACAGGGTTTGTTGGTGTGGAGATTCTTGGGGTTCTTGGTTACGGACGAAGAAGGAATGGAAGCTTCAGGGACCGTAGACTCAGGGAACACGACTTTAACCATGGGCTAAATACGGGGTAACTCGGGACAAGCATGGGTGGCATGACCGGCGACATCACACAAGGCACAAGGCTTTGTGAGCAGAGGAGGGGTCGGGTCAGTCGTGGTGGTATTGTCTTTGGGTGCCCCCTTGCGAGCTTTGCCTTTCTTCCCGGGAGCCGTCACGACAAGAGAAGGTTCTTGTGGAGGTGCTGGGGGCACAGTGGCAACGGAGGAAGCGAGGGGGACTGGTTGAACCAGTGTCAAAGCCATGTAGGGTTTGGGGTGACCAAAAGGGGTAGCGGCTGGAGGATCAAGGTACCAGACTGGTATGCCCAAGGTCAAGTTAGGGAGAGAGAGGGTGGCCATGACGGGGACAGAATATACTCCAGGAGGGGGAGCCAGGAAAGGTATCTGCCCAGCAGGGTAATGACCAGGAGGGACGGCTCCGAGATGGTTAAGGCCTGGGGGAACTGATCCAGGAGGATAAAGGGGTTCAGGGATACCAGATGTAGGGGGAGGGCCAGAAGGAGGAGGTCTGGCTGGCTGAGATGAATGGCTAGGAGTGGGTTGCGGAGGGCGAGGGGGAGGTTGCTGACTAGCCGAATCAGGCCACTTAAGGGCATCCTGAGACGATTGCATCATGCAAACATTCGATAAGCTGGGATCAGTGATAGGAGGGGGAAGACCACGGAAGATTCCGAGCAAAGAGGAATCTTTGTAGACGGCGGGGGAGACACTAGTCAAGGAGTCGACGGTTTGCTTATTGGCTACAGAAGAGATGGTCGTCTCAGGTGAGGTCTGAGATTTTGGCTCATGATATGTCAACTGGTCAATGGTGACTATCTTTCCATTATGGGGGAAAGACATCTTGCAGAAAACTGCGGATGGGATAGCAGACATAGCATAGGTGTAGCCTGGCCTAATAGAATGCTTGTAGTCTAGCTGCATGAGAAACTTGACGCCAACTCAAACATAGTCACAGCGAGTAGGGTGATAGGACAATTACACAACAGGCCATGAAACAGCCAATGGGCTGGGAGGCATGGTCGCCCCACGCTCGAAGGGTGATCAGTGGAAGGCCAACTCGGGGGATCCGAGTTGATTCCCCAACCAAAGCTTGACATCATCAGCAGGGATGCCCTCCCCTCACTAATTATACACCGAAACGTTGGCGTTTGGATTTTGGATCGGGATTTGAAGGCGACGAAGGAGGAAGAGGAGGATGGTCCGATTGAGTGGCGTCAAACAATCATTTGGTCATCAGCAAGATCTACAGCGCCCACGGCAGATAGTAGAGCCTTCTTTTGGGAAGGGCACGACTGGAGGAGTTCCAGTGTGGAAATGGCAGCAGGAGATTGCGCCAAATCATCTACTATGCTATAAAAATGAGCAGCTCGATCGGAAGCAGCGTTTCGACGTAAGGGTCCCTTAGGAATCTTGGTATGAACCTCAAATTTGGGTTGAGGGATATGTAAGGGGCCACTGGATGTCGAAAGAGGCTCGGTAGAACCGGAAGAAGAGGACTCGGGGGCAGACTGAGCGGGAGGCTTGGGGTAATGGCGAGACCGAGTTTGAAGGTGAAGGTCGACGGTTGGGGACAGATCAGAGTGCATCATGAGGATCTGGTAATCAGAGGAAACAGAAATAGAAGGTGGAGTGGCGACCTGGCTATCAGGTGGTTGGGTAGCCACGAATCCTTGTTGAGGGAAAGGATCGGTAAAAATAGCTCGTTGGGTAGTGGCCACATTATGAGGAGCATGAGGGGAGGTGTGTTGTCCACGCAATGTGGCTTGAGACTCCCACATCTTCCGCATCTGGGGTAAGAGGGGAAAATCGTGGGTGTAATGACCATAAACACCGCAACACGAACAAGGCTTATTTGTGCGAAGCGGCCTGTCCGGCTTCGGCTGAGTGCCCTGTTGCTGGTTAGCAATGTTAGGGTCAACACCTTGAGGATTGGGTCCACGAGTACCAGAGGAAGATTGATTTGGATTGCCTCTTCGCCTTCTTTGAGAAGAAGGGGGATTAGTCACGCCCTGCTGTGCAAATACTTGCCCTGGAGGGGGCTATAGGTGCTGTTGCTGGGGTTGAAAAGGCAAGGGAGGTGGAAGCGCATATGCTGGAGGAGCTGGCGCACCGGGCTACGGATAAGGGTAATGGTTAGGTTGGGAAACATTGAGGTAAGCAGGAGGTTGGGCAACAGGAGGAGGCGTGCCGTATCCTGGATACATGCTACCGAGAGGGGGAAAAGTGCTAGAGGTGCTGGCCCCTCTGGGAGGGAGACCATAGCCCATAGGAGGTTGAGCATATGGATGGGAAAGCGCTCCAATGATACCGTCGGCGGAATGAGATGCCCCCGGGGCGTTAGCGCCGCCGGGCCTGGGGAGGTCAGGAAGAATGGTATAAACATAACCAGACTGAGCGTAGATCAGGTCATATTTCAAGGCTATTTGGAGGGTGGTTTCTTCAGTTTGAGGGAAATGGGAGGCGACATCTTTGCCGATGGGAGCTAGGAGAGAGCGAAGGAACCAATCCATATAGATCCGATCTTCGAAGGGGGGAGCTCGACATAAGCTATGTCGATGTTTCCATTCTTGAACATGGGTGGAAAGGCGGGTCGAAGATGTTTGCTTAAAGGAAGTCAAGAGCTCTGTACCGGTATCGTATCGGAGAGGGAGCTGGAAGTAAGATAAAAAGGCTTGGGAAATGGTCGCAAAGGTGGTATGGGAAGAGGTGGCTTGGTCGAAATACCATTTAGAAGCTTCGCCGGTAAGCGTTCATTGGAACAAACGAAGACGGATGGAGTCATCGGTAATGGAATTGGAGGAACACCACATGTGGAAAGATCGGACATGATTGGTTGGATCTTCTCCAGCAAGGCCTTCGAACTTAGGGATGTCGGAGGGGAGCTTGGTTGGCATAGCAGGCCAATCCACATCGTGGTGGATAGGGTCATTGATCAACTGATTGAAATTGGGGAGGCTGAGGCCTGCAATGTACGGCAGCAAGGGTATGGCCGAGGTAGTTCCTGTGGCAATTCCGCTAGTAGTGGTTCCGGCATTAGGGCTTGGAGCACCGCTAACGTTAGGCCCTGGACCAGACATAGTGAAGGTGACAGGGGGAGAACCAGGAGGAGAAGGAGAACCCAATGAGTCAGAAGAGGAGTCAGCGTGCGGACTCGGAGGAGGACTGGCTCGACGACGGCGGGACGGAACAGGTCGATCGACCAGAAACTGAGGGTGAAGGCCAAGAAGTCTCCGGGAAAGGCGCCTTGGGGGCGCAATGATGACGGGAAGAAGGAAACCGACAAGGGAAAAAAGGGACAGAATCAAGTGAGCTCAAGGGCAGAAAATGTGCAGTGACAATTGATTTTAGAGTCTTTGCCAGGCGGTGTTAACCAGGCGCTTCTTCACTTAGGGTTAGTGTGTGGTGTGCATTAAATTTAATTTTTAAAACCCTTTTCGTTTTGAGAGCAAGAAAAAAGTGTGCTGCGTAACTAAAAATAAATCTGCAGAGAACAGTATATAATGCTGAAATAACAGAAAATTAACAGTTACTATTGCATCTATCTAACCCAAGAAGGCGGGTCCCTCGAAACTAGTCTAAAAAAGGGGAAAAAAACTAGTCAAAACACACTGAAAAGAGGCCAATAGATCTAAGGTCGGGAGGGACAGGGATCTAAAGGATAAAGCTGCTGAAAAGAGGCGCAGATCACAGCCAAGAGATAGAGGCAAGGTGGTTGGAAAAAGGGAGGAAATCAGCAAAAAGCGGAAAGGACAGAGAGGAGGTCCTAAAGAGAGGTCCAAAAAAAATGACAAGAGGTGATTTGAAAGGAAGAAAGGCTGATTTAAAGGGATCTGAGGAGGAGGTTTCAGATCTAAAAATGGGAAGGCTAAAACTCTGAAAAACAGACGGCTGAAACAGCTAAAACTCTTCCACAAAAAGTCGAGGGTTCTGAAGCCCTAGGGGGCTAGGGTCCCACTTAGATGAGTAAAAACAGATCAGAACTAGGTCAAAGTGGGCTGAGACAGAGGCTGGAAAACCCTGACAGAAGCTTCAGCAAAACCCAGAAAAATTGCAGAAAAACCACTGAAAAATTGGCAGGTCGCAGGTTCTGACCTGTTTTCAGTGCAGGTCGCAGAAAAGAGGCTGAAAAGTGCGACCTGGAGGTCCAGGTCACATTTTTTGGGCTGAAAAGTGCGACCTCCCGTTCCGATTGTCTCGGCGGCAGATTTTCGGAAAATTTGTCGTCTCAGTTGCGACTAATGTCGCTTACCTACGCAATAGGGCCAGAAACACACGGAAGTTAAAAATTTTAATGTTTTAGGGTTTTATGTGAGAAAAACAACATAAAAATAGGAAAAATAAACAGCTGAAAAGAAACCCTAGGGTCTGAAGTAGCTGGATATGCAGGAATATGAAAAACGACAGCGGTCTTAATTTAAAACCCGTGTGGAGTCGCCATTTGTTAGTATGAATCCTTTGTCGAAGTGTACGAAAAAGGACCACTTTAGCTACGCATAACTAATAGCCCTAACAACAAAAGTGGCTGCCAATATCTTCAGATCTGCAGTTAGTTGAACAAGAAAAAAGCTGCAAAACACCAGATCTATGCATGGAAAGACATTAAGCAGTAAAAACAAGGGTTTGCTCCATATACCAATAGACAAGACAAGAACAATTTTTGAAAGAATTTTTCTATTAATCGGGCACCTGGGAGGAAAACAAGAAGGCGTATCCAATTCTCCTCAGTGGGATGGGTTCTTGGAAGTCCTCAGCACTTCAGATCTAAGATTTCTCTCTTGTTGGTGTAGAAAACCCACACAAAGAATGGAACTCAAAGGGAGCTCACACAGCAAATGGCAGAAAATGGTGACCAAGTGTATAGATCCAGAGTGATCTAATAGGCAACAAAAGGTGAAGAATGGTAGAAAAAACCCTCCTATTTATAACAAAATATTGGGTCATTCTAGATCTTGGTGCATGATTAAAATAATGTTAACCAAATCTAGATCCACCTTTTATGGAATATTTTATTATATTTGTTGGAGGGAAAAAGTATTTGACTTGGGTCAAATCCCTTTATTTGTCAATAATAAATAAATAAATGATTTATTTATTTTTTAAGGAAGTGGTTGAAGGATAATCAAATAAATAATGATTTATTTAATTATTTGTGGGTGATTTGGTCATATTTAACAAGGAATATTATCTAAATAGGATTTAAATAATTATTCCTAGAAAATAATAAGATAAATAAAGGTTTATCTAATTAATTTCTTTGTTTTTGGGTTAAACATGACTAGGAATAATAATTAAATTATGGTTTAATTAATTATTCCATGAGGAAAATTAATCAAAATGGGTTTGTTTAATATTTCCTTTTGGGGTTTCCTGTTTTGACCATAAACAACCTAATAAATGTGGTTTATTAAGTTATTTTACATAGTGAAAGCAATTTTACTTAGGGTAAAATTGGTCTTACATGGTGTACTTGGGTCCATCTAATGATAATAGGTTAGATGACCAAAAAATGGTGTAACAGAAAATAAGGAGGTCAGTGATGGACCTACCTTCAACCTTCACTAGTTGGTGTGGATTTTTATCAGACAAGCCATGGAAGACCTTTATCCAACTCCAAATATACTACACCCACTTCCAATTCATATAACCTACACACACCACAACTAAACAAAAAACACCTTGTATCCAAATGAAGGGTTAGTTATGTGCAAATGTTGATCTAATTGGAAGATATAATATTTCCAAATCCAAAACATATAATACTAAAATTGGAGGGTTCGAAACAATATGTAGATTAAATTAATAAATATATCAATATCTTATAATTATATATTTGATGTAGATAACTTCCTTCCTAGTCACTTTTGTTCCTTCTCCAATCACTTTCTATGATTGGGTTCACCACAACAATGTAGGGAAGTACTCCTGAGAAATCCACTAGAATAAGGGTAATAACCTATGTGTCTATATATTTTTCTCCACTAGAATGTATTTATTATATAGGCTTCTCATAATTCATGGAGGATGAATATAGATACCTAGGGCCAAGAGAATTTAGACTAAGGCTTCAATTCTTGACCCCATGCTAAGTCATGTTATTTTATATCAAATTCATCATGTTGGGAAACCAAAATATAGAAGATGAGGACAAATCCATTTTCACTCTAATAACTAAGACAAAGCATTTCCTCACCGTCTTGCTAAGGAGCTAGAAAAATGGAGCATAAAGTGTGTCTATCCAACGATATGAGAGTGGTATCTTAGATGTAAACTAATGTAAGTTAATATATGGTATCTCCTCCATATTAATAGTTTAAAATAATTTTATAACACTTTTGATGTAAAAACCTTGCTTCAAAACCTTCAAGGATGTTCTCTCTCAAACTAGCTCACCCAAATATATACCTATAGGTGAATTTTAGTTGACGATTTGAAACGTATGGGATATCAACTTAACCAACCAATTAACCAATGTATCATGTTGGTTTAATGAAAATTCCTACTAACTAAATAATTGAATTGGTCAACCATGTATTATATCAAACAATTTATATTTTGGTCGACAACAAAGGTAAACTAATTGAATGGTATATTTAACTAATCCTCAATTCAAATTAACTAATGTAATATGATATGTGGTCATGATTTGATTCTACCAAAGTGATATGCTAGTTGAACACCGGTCAAGTTGACTAAGAGGTATGGTAGTTGAACATTTATTATGTCAACCAAAATGATACCAATCAATTACTCATGAAGTCAATTAAGTGATATCCAAAATTACCATCAATTGAGTTGACCAAAGTGATATGCCAATTTATCAACAATTAGGTCGACTAAGTTGTTAATTCAATTGACTGATTGGCTAAATTTACTAACAACATATATCATTCAACTGCATATTTGTGCTACTTGATTGTCAAATAAATCCAACTAAACCATTGAAATGGGAAAAAATCTAGTGAAACCAATTGATATAATGCATTAGTAAGTTACGTAGTCAAACCAATCAACCATTTACTCAATTTAAATGATAAAATATGCTAGTTTACCATAGATATATTTCAATAGAGTGGTCAAATTAGTATATTATTTAGTCAGATAGATCGTAATAATACTGACCAACCATTGTAATTATCAAATCAACTAAGTAGTTAATTAAATTGGTTAAGTAGTTCATTCATATCACCATAATTTTCTTCCAAATATCTGTAGAAATGAATGCGTAGATTCTAAACTACTCATGAAATTTACTAAATCAGAAGACTAGAAGCTACTCTACTTATTTGTGGAAGCTAATTCATGACCGATAAAAAATAATACCAACATGCAATAAGAAACATCACATATGCACAAATATTTATCTAGGGGAAATAAACTACTAAAAACCCCTTACTACAGTGCACTGCAATAGTGACATAATAGAGATGAAATACAATGCTTTTTCAAGCCTGAGTAGAACCTGCAAGTTTATATTCTATCTCTTTTCTTGACTAACTGAATACGACCAATACTTAGCCAAATTTTCAAGGCTTCAATCTCCTATTTCCTTGTGTTGTTCCCTGACGAATTAGCCCTTATTTTTTAGGTAAATTTCTCAATTGGATTCTGTAGTTACTCTATTCCCATTCTTTGAATGTGTGCACCACCTCTACACATGGGACTAGTCTACAACTGAGAGTACATTGCCTTGGAATTTCCATACCAAACGGGTAAATCAAATTCTCTACATGCATATGATTTTTTTGGTTGATTGATCAGTTAACTAAATTACCACTGAGTGTGATTGAAGTTACACTACAAAACTTTACCTTCCACTAGTTTATCCAACAATTAGAATTAGTTTAACTCACAACAACTCAACTTAACTGAAACAAATTTCTACAAATTAGCAATCAATCATACTGAAATTAAATCAAGCTTCCCCAACTCGAATTAACTAATTTAACTGAGTGACAAGAGCCATGTCACCTCAATTAACTACCTCCAATATTCAAGTGATGTGGAAATTTGATTTTTTCTAGTTTGACTAAGCAAGGTCAAACTAAAAATTTCTTAATGCATTTTCAACACTCCCTCTTAGAAATAAAGGAATTATCTACCACTCTAATCCTACCTCTATGGAACTCAAATTTTCCTCTTGACAAAGCCTTTTTAAAATTTTCTATGTCTTTCTCCTCTATCATAATGTACTACGGCAACATGATCCATCTATGCACACAATCTCATCGATGGCGATACTAGATATCTATATGCTTGGATCAATCATGAAAATCAAGATTTTTAGAGAGATTGGTGCAACTCTAATAATCATAGTAAATCATAGTAGGATCCATCATCTAACCAAATAACACAACAATAATTTTAATCATCCATATTTCCTCACATGTTGTTTGAATGATAGCCATGTACTCTTCTTCTGCTGAGCTGAGTGCCATAGATATTTCCTTTCTATTGTACCAAGAAACCATTTTTGACCCAACACAGAAAATTCCTCCTGATGTCATCTTCCGTTCTGATGGAATCCCTTCCTAATTTTCATCTGTGAATCCACATAGATTCACCCACATTTCTCATTTGTACCATAGTCCAAACTGAGTAGTTCCCTCTAAGGTACCGTATAACATGTTTAGTATACCTCCAAAATTATTTGGTTCGTCTAACTATAGCTTGGATTAACTGGTTGACTACATGGCACATGTCTGGTCATGTGTTCACAAGATACATTAGTGAACCCACCAACTTCCTCTAAACAATGTCATCCACTTCCTCACCTGAAGTGGCATCCTCCTTCCTCTAGTTGGTCGTTAGAGGTGTTTCCATGGGCTTGAAATTCTACATGTGGAACTTCTGAAGTGTCTTGTTGGAATACTTTCCCTAAGAGACAAATAGTTCCCCTTCTCCTTTCCATACTTCCAATAGTAGGAAATAGTGCATGAGACCCATCTCCTTCATTTCAAACTCTCTTTCAAGGTCCTCCTTGCAATATCTAATCAACTGCTCATCACCAGTTAAAATTAACTCATCAACATATAATACAATAATAAAAAATTTACCTTATACTAAAATGTGAAAGAGGTTTGAATCTTCTTCACTTGTGGTGAAGCCCAAAGTGGTGATATAACTATCAATCTTGGTGTACCAAGCACAAGATGCTTTCTTCAATATATACAATGCTCGCTTGAGTCTACACACATGAGAATCTATATCAATCGTGTCAAAAAATTATGGTTTCTTGATGTACAACTCCTCCTCTTTAGCTCCAATGAGGAATGTTGTCTGCACATCCATCTGGTAGATATTCCATCCCATCTGTGCAATGAGTGCTAAAATTGATCTGATGGAAGAGTACCTTTCTACTGGAGCAAAGGTATCATCATAGTAAATACCTTCAAGCTATGAGGAACACTTGGCCATAAATATGGCCTTATGATTCTCTATTATTTTGTTCATTGCATGTTTTACCTTGTAAATCCATCTTGAACCTACCCTTTATTTCTCTGCTAGTCATTGGACCACTTCCTAATAATTGTTTTTTACAATGGAATCATATTACTCTACCATAGCATCAACTCATACATTCTTCTCTAATTCTTCCATGAATGAGGATTGTTCTATCTCTACTATATTAGTGATCAGAGCCATGTAGTCAGTGTACCAGTCCAATGACCTCCTTTGTCTCTGCTATGAAGTGGGTGTTCCCACATTTTCTCTAGCATCCTGCAATAATTTTTCAGCTTCACTTGTTTGTTTCCTTCATTATTTGGATGTATCTTCTTGAGTGGCTATCTCCAGACTCTACTCCTTTTCTTGTGGATTCTTCACAACTTCCTCACGTTCTTCCTTTGGAGACAAAATATCTTGATCTGAATGTAACTCAAACTCCCTCTCAAGGGAACACCTCATTGCTTTCTCCTCATTAAACTCCACATCCATTTGAACAACTGTCATTCTGAGGGATGGAAAGTAAACTCGATAGTTGTGAGGTGTTTTTATGTACCCAAAAAATATCTCTAACTAGAATGTCGACTCTAGCTTTTTCCTCAATTCCTTGGAGACATGGAAATATAATCATTCTCCAAAGATCCTAAAGTGTGACACATCTAGTTTCTTCCCTGAAAACAATTATTTTGGTGTACTCATCCCAAGAATCAGATGAAGACTCCTATTCTGAAAATAGACTATTTTGTTGCATGCTTCAACCAATAATTACAATGGTCGGCCTTGGTCATGCAACATTGCCATTGTTTCTCCCACAATACTTCTATTCTTCGTCTCATCCACCCCATTATTTTTTGGGTTGTGGGGTGTCATCAATTCTCATCAAATTCATTCCTTTCCATAGAAATTTTTAAACTCATTAGACACATAATCACTTTCATTATTGCTCCTGAGAGCCAGTTTCTTTATAGAAAATTTCATTAAATTCAAAAAACTTGGATAATGTTTGGTATTTTTTCTGCATGAAGAAGATCCATCACTTTTGTGAGAAACAATCTACAAATATAACATAATACTTGTGCGTAGCAGTGGAGGTTGTCGAGAAAGGTCCACATACATTAGAGTGGATCCTTTCAAGGACTGCATGCACCCTATTGTCTCGATCATTGGAGGTGGCTTTCATTAAAGGAAATTTTACCCTAAAAGTTTCCATTAAATTTTCATGTAATTTCCATGTTATAATATGTAAACCAATCAAAATTGTTTAAATTTAAAAAACACATAAATGTAGATATTTTGGAGGGAAAAGAAGAAAAAACTAATTTTTTAATTTTACTTTTGGCTTATCTCCTTATAGGTTTATTTAAATTTAAATTCTATACACTTGTTGGAAGAATAATTAAATTCCAGGTCCAAAAAGTGCCCATTATACATAGTTCTGAGAAGACCCAAATTGATAAAAAATGAAGATACATTAAAAAATGTGTGTATTTTCAATTTATATAAATGCGGGTCTTTTTAGAAGTATGAATAATGGATACTCGTTAGATGTGGAATTGATTTCCACATCCAACAAGTGTCTACACTTGAAATTTGAGTAAACCTATCACAAGATAAGCCAAAAATACAATTAAAAAAAGTAGTTTTCTTCTTTTCCCTCCAAAATTCATAACTCTTATTTTATTATTTTATTATTTTTCCTAATAAGGCCAATTTTAGGCTGAAATTACCTCTAATGCGTGTACTTCCCCAACGTACACCCTTTTCATGTATCTTGCTACTCTAGTGCTCCTTTTGGGAGGCTTGTGGTAATCTGTTGCATGATCTTCAAAGCTCCATGATGCAAATGATGAAGTCTTCTATGCCATAATTCATCAACATCATGACTTAGCACCATCTCTGCCTTTGTGATCAATTAAAAATAGTGTTTAAAATATAGATTGTAAAGGTTCTTAACTCGAACCCCAATATGCTTCACTTGTCTCATGGTAATGTGTCTCAGGAAATCCATCCCTTTGTTTAATATCACATCGTAGCCATGGTATTCAAATACCGTGATGGAAATTAGGTGCTTCTTTAGAAATGCTACAAAAATCACATCCTTGAGCCTGAGAGGGGAGCTATACTACCTGTCAAAGTTTATTGTGTCGATCCTCGTCGCATTGCACTTTCTGTCACCTCCCATCTCAATGAGCATCTGCATAAAATTGTCCTCCAAGTCACTGAATTTTTTTTTGTTCCCCATCAAGTGGAATGAGCCACCACTATCCAAATACCACACACTTCCCATAACTATGCTTACCATGCATGAAAAGATAGTGAATTCAAGTTTGAATTGTGAAGTCAATGCTTCACCTACCACTCCTCCTAAGGTCCTCTTGCTTTCCTTCTTATGTTTATAGTTCATGGCATAATGCCCAAATTCAAGATAGTAAAAGCACTTAATTTTTGACAATTCTTTCTTCTTGCCCCCTTGACTGGACTATCGTGTGGGTTGGAATTTCTTCCCTTTTCCCTTCCTTTTATTTCCATCAAGGAAAAATTTTCTTCATCCCCACCCTTGGATGAATTCTCATCTATGATATTCCTCCTTATTTACTCCTTTACTAAATCAGACCATAAGCGTTTTAAATTCGGTAGTTTGTCCCTCATATTCACTAAATATTGGTAGTTGTGCAAACTCTTGGGTTTGCCTCAAAGGTTCAGGCTCACCAAATCATCATTTGGGACCGTGACACCAACTCCTACAAGTTCATCATGAAATTGTGTGAACCTACTTAGTTACTGTTGAATTGAGTCATTCTTCTACATCTTGATAATTTGAAGTTTATCCTTTAGTCACAGTTTCTTGCGGTTGCTGCTATTGTAGCACATACTTTTTTAATGCTTTCCACATTTCATACTGAATCTCTTTCCCATGTATATTTGAGACAATACAATATTTTACTTGCTCCAATATGATTCTCCTTGCCCTGGATACACACTTCTTCCATTCTACTAGATTCTGAGTATCAACTGCTACTGGTTTTAGAATTTCACTCTCAAAAAATTCCTTCAACCCATTATCTTCTAGCACTCCCTCCATGCAGTCCTTCTGAGTAACATAATTCGAGCTTCCCTCAAGTGAATACTTGAGTCTTAGTCCATATAAATCCATCCTTCTATATTTGAGGAATTGATCCTACAAATCTAATCCTCCTGCAAAGACAACTTTGAAATCTCTTCTTTTATGGTGAATCCTTCTCTGATACCATGTAGAAATTAATGTGTAGATTCTAAACTGCTCATGAAATTTACTAAATCTTAAGATTGGAAGCTAATATACTGATCCATGGAAGCTAATTCATGATCAAAAAAACATAATATCAACATAAAAGAAGAAACATTACACATGCACAAATATTTATCTAGGGGAAACCAATGACTCAAAACCTCTTATAATCTGTATTGTATTAATCAAAGAATAGAGATGAAATATAATGCTTTCTCAAGCTTGAGCACAACTTGCAAGTGTATAGTCTATGTCTCTGCATAGTCGATTGAACCTAGCCAATAATTATCCAAATTTTCAAGCCTCCAAAATCCTATTTCCTTGAGTAATTAACCCCTATTTTTAAGGGAAATTCCTCAATTGGATTGTGCAATTCATGTAGGTGCATTATTTGACTCATGCACCACCTATATACATGGGAATAGTCTACAACTGATAATACATTGCCTTGGAATCTCCATCTCAATTGGGTATCTCGAATTCTCTGCATGCATCAGTTATTTTGGGTTGATTGATCAGTTAACTAGATGACCAATGAGTGTGATTAAATTTACACTCCACAACTTGACCTTCCACTATTTTATCCAACAATTGGAACTAGTTTAACTGATAATAACTCAACTTAACTAAAATAGATTGCTAAAAATTAGCAATCAATCATACTGAACTAAACTAAATCTTCTCTAACTTGAATTAACTGAGTTAACTAAGTGAGAAGAGCTATGTCGCCTCATTTAACTACCTCCAAGGTTATGCTGATATGGAAATTCAAATTATCTCTAGTTTGACCAAGGCAAGGTCAAACTGAGATTTTTTACTCCATATTCAACACTCTCCATGGTTGACTCTAATATTTCTAGTTTCCAACCCAAAAAATATCTCGAGTTTCAACCATTGATCCCTATTACCACTTTGTAGCAATGCATAGTCATCGAGATATGGTACATTACCACTTAAATCTACCAATATAATCACATATATTCAGGAAGTTAACTCAACTTATATAATCAATAAATGTAACAATATATTGCATCATACATGATAATTTATTGGTTGTCAACTAATTAGTTGCCCTTTTATTCATCGATTATATTCATGGTCAACTATTTTTGACTTATATGGATGAAAACAATATGCCAACTTCCATGGACTACATACATGGATTTATTGTTTAATAATCATGTCCATAAGAATATAATGACAATTAACATTATTTTAATTAGCCTATGAAATTTTCTAGGTGCCTTGGTCTGATGCTCAAAATATGCTCAAAAATGAAACTTGTATGAATGACTCGAAACTTGTGCGCTTGCGTAGATATCAAAATTTTGAATCCAACACAATTAATTTCATGAAAAACCAAAATCGTATGCTCCCATAACATATTTCTGTTCATTTTTCCAAACAGGCAAATTTGGCAAAAAATGTACTACTGATTGTGTATTTTGGGCTAGTGGTAAGCTACCACATGACCTCTTCTAATTGGTCGAAAGTTAAATTTCTTAGGCCTACCAATGCTTGACACATGACATGCTTGGTGGAAACCGACATGCATGCATTTGATTGGTTGATTAGTGGCCAACCATAGGCTGCCACGTCGCCCAACCTGAGGCCACCATGTCACAGCATGGGGGCCACTAAAATTTTAGTTAGAAGCAGGGAAAATTTTATCTTAAAGTTTAGAAATCTTGGCGAATATTATTAGTCTGTAATATCCAAATTTTAAAAAATTTTAAGACAATTTTGTAAAAATGTTTATATTTTTAATTATTTTATATTAGACAATATATAATATTGGCGATTTTTAAGGTAAAATAATTTTATACTATAAAATTTTGGTGAATTCATTTTTAGAAAAATGGAAAATGGCGAATATTTTATTTGGGAAAAAAATGGAATATTAGCCCACCTACGAATATTAGCCCCTAAAATTTTCCCTGGTTAGAAGTCCGAATGAGACTCGACGGGAGTTGAAACCATGACCTTCATTGAAAAAGGCAAGTTGATTATCATTATGCCACTATATTCCTTGTTAATGGAGGACAGGTTTGTTATATTTAAGGTGTATATTGTTGGGGGGGAGAGGGGGGCGAGCTAGGCTCTAGCCGCCCACCATAAGCCTAACCATCAACGGATATCGCCGCATGTGATGACATATAGCGGAACCACTAGTGTTTCTTACCCACCACAAGTTCCAGCCCCAAGACATGTGGTGGTACTGTAACCGTGGGCACGGAGGATTTGGGGGCCCAGCTAGTGGGCGTAGACAGTTAACCCTGGCCCCAGAGTACGTGGCCCCACCACATGACCCAGTTTTTTGGACTTAAGGCATCAATGGAAAAACTATTCGTTCCACGATTTGGGCTGATTTTTCGCCAATTTGTCACTCCGTTAGCAGAAACTTGGGCAAAATTGTATGACATGTGCCAGATTTTGGTGAAATTGTAGAGCGAATAGCATCAAAGCTAGGGAAGCTCATAAATTTCTTAGTTTTGGGTTTTTTGGAGAAGAAAGAGGGTATATAATCAATTTTGATAGCTCTGAATCTGTTGGAGTGGGTTTTTAAGCCATTTGAGCATTTTAACTCATTGTAATCACCATCTTATGACCATAATGAAAGAGGGTCAAACATTGGAAGTTAGACTAGGAGATGTATCCTAGGAGGGGTGAATTCCTTCATCAATTATTGTTTTGTGGTCATTGCTATGGCTTTGTTTCTCTATTATTTCTAATTTTTTTGAGTTAAATTCATGTTGAAATGTGTTAAAGAATTTAACTTAAGTACCTCAAAAACTCATTCAATTTTCTTACAATTTGCACAATCCTCAAACACATACATATTCAGATCAAGTTTGGTATCATAGATTTGGTTTTCTTTGATGATGTGAGGATTTATTTGGTTTTCAAGTGTTTCAGATGCTTACAAGGTTGAAAGTCAAGAAAGGAGAAGGAAATATTATGGGTGCAGGTTCTCAATTTGGGACAAGGACAAGGAGAGCACATTTGCTTCAATCGACACAAGTTTCACCTCCAGATGTACCTGAAGCTTTAGTAAGCATGTCTCATGAAGGAGAAGCTAATAATATGTTGGAGGATGAGAAGACTTTCAGACAATAATTCTTTTACAAGACTAAAATGGTGAAATTTCTCTCTAAAGAGAGAAATTCAAGAGAGTTCCTAGCCTTCAAAAGGAGAGGGTTCTTCTAGAGGAAAATGATGATATGATGACATTCCTTCAAAAGGAAATGGTGAAAAACCACCTTCTTCTCCGCCATCATATTCACCTCCATCCTCACCTTCATCTTCATCCTCTTCCACCACAACCTTTACTCAAACACCTCCACACACCCCAAAGGGTCATGGTAAAACTTCCTTATTGAAGCTTGATATTAAACTTGAATTTCCTATGTATAACGGTGAAGTGAATGCTGAAAAACTTGATAATTGGGTTCAACAAATTGAAGTATATTGTAGGATTCAAAAAATCAAAGATGATGAAACAAAGACTCAGCTCTCTTCATTAAGGTTGGAAAGTGTTTCTTTGATTTGGCGAAAAGCCAAAACACAAGAGGATATGAAAAAGAATGGTAAGGTCTCAACCTCTTGGATATATTTTATTTCTACATTTAGAGGAAAATTTATCCATTATCTTATATGCATAAGGCTATTATGGATTGGTAGAATTTGAGAAAACTAAATGGTCAAAGTGCGGAAAGTTACACCTAAGAGTTTAGAACAATATCTCTAATTTTAGGTGTAGATTTTTCATCACAAGACTCCTTGTTGAAATATATTAGGGGTTTACACATTTATTGAAGTCATACTACCCTTATGTTTAATACTACAAGTCTATATTAGGTTTGTGTTCGGGAAACACATCTTGAAGAAAGAGGGAAAAGCATCTCACAAGAGGGTAGCGAAAATCCATTTCAAAGTGGAGACAAAGGAAAGAGTAAATTCAAATGGAAAGGAAAGAAGAATGCATCTGTCAAGAAGGAAGGATAAAAATTAACATGAAAAAAATCTTCCAAAGAGGGTCATGATGAAGCTCATTGTTGGAAGCTTCATCTTAAGATGAAACCAAATAAGTTTAACAAAAAAGGGAGGCAAAATACAGTTGCAACTACACAACATGACTTAGGCTCTCATTCGGGATATGAAACAAAGATAAAAATAATGGGAATAAAAGGTAAGGACATAGAAAGCACTGTCTCTTCACGTTGTCCTAATGATACTCAAGATGAGAAAAACAGAATTGAACTTTTCCATATTCGATTATTTCAAAGCATACGAAAATTGATACACTCTTTGATAGTGGTTCACAAGAAAATTTTATTTCCAAAGACTTAGTCAAGAAGTCCAATTTAAAAACCATTCCTCATCGAAGACCTTATCCTTTAGGTTGGATGTGCATGAATTCAAAGTTACAAGTGACGAGGAAATTCATACTTAGATTTTCAATTACAACAAACTTTCTTGATGAAGTTGAACATGATGTAGTTCCACTTGGTATTTCTGGAATTGTTTTGGGAAGCCCATATCTTTATGATAGAAAAGCTATTTTTCATCGCCATGAAAACAAGTATCACTAGTTCAAATATGGTATTGAGTACTTTGTTAGAGCACATCAAAATAAACTAAATCTTGCACTTGTGGATGGTAGAGAAATGAAGAGACTTATTAACTCTAGCAATAATTTTGTGCTTTTAATGGTCAAATAAAAGAATTATGTTGATAATGAAGCTTTTCAAGGTTGTGACTCGAGACTGAAGTCTTATTTAGTTGAGGTTGTTAACCAATTTGATGAGATGTTTCAAGATCCCAAGGGATTGCATCTGAAGAGTGGAATCCAACATGAAATACAATTGCAACAAGATTTTCCTCTTCATAACATTGGCATGTACATGATGCCAGTGATGAAAAGTAAAAAAATTAAAAAGAAAATTAAAGACTTGTTGGACAAGGGGATCATCAAACTCATTACTTCGCCATGCGGGTCACCTATTATTCTTGTGCCAAATAAGGATGGAACATGGTGCATGTGTGTGGACTTTCGTGCATTGAACAAGATTACAGTAAAGAACCATTACACACTATTACACCAATTTTTGGTCATCTAACCTGTTACTATTAGATGGACCAAAGCACACCATGTGAGACAAATTTTACCCTAAGTAAAATTTCTTTCACTATGAAAAATAACTTAGTAATCCATAATTTATTAAGTTGTTTATGGTATAAACAGGAAACCCCATGAGGAATAATTGAATAAATCCTCATTTGTTTGATTTTCCTCAAGGAATAATTAGTTAAACAACAGTTTAATTAATATTCCTCGTCATATTTAAACCAAAAAAGGAAAATTAATTAGATAAATCACTATTTATCTTATTATTTTCTAGGAATAATTATTTAAATGATATTCCTTGTTAAATTTGACTAAATAATTTATAAATAATTGAACAAATTATTATTTATTTAATTATTACTCAACCACACTCTTAAAATAATAAATAAATAATTTATTTATTTATTATTTACAAATAAAGGGATTTGACCAAATTCAAATTCTCTTTCCCTCCAACAAATATAATAAAATATTCCATAAAAGTTGGAAATAGATTTAGTTAATAATATTTTAATTATGCACCAATATCTAGACTAAGTCAATATTTTTTTATAAATAGAAGGGTTTTTCCATTCATTCACTACCTTTTGTTGCCTAAAGATCACTCCATCATTGTAATATTTTTCTATCTTTTTTGCATGTGAACTCCCCTAGAGTTCCATTTTTTGTCTGGGTTTTCTACACCATCAAGACAGAGAAATCTTAGATCTGAAGCACTGAGGACATATAAGAACCCATCCCATTGAGGGGGATAGGTAACATCTTTCTATTTTCCCTTCCCAGGTGTCATAAATACAAAATTCTTTAAAAATATTCTTGTCTTGTCTATTGGATGCATGGAGCAACTCTTGCTTTTATTTGTTGTTTAATGTATTTAACTGTATAAATCTGGATTTTGTAGTTTTTTTCTTGGTCAACTACCTACAAATATAAAGAAATTGGCAACCATATTTGATGATAGGGTTGTTTTTTATGCACAAATAAAGTGAGCTTTTTTGTACGCTTGCAATTAGAATTCATACTAACAACTGCTGACTCCACTGGGGATATAATTACGACCACTGTCAAATCCCTACATGACCATCTACTTCAACCCCTATAATTTTTCTTCAGCTTCTTGTTTTTATTTTCTTGATGTTTTTTTTTTTAACTTTAAAACCCTAAAACAATACAAATTCTAACTTATGTGTGTTTTCGGGCCTATTGTGCAGGTGACAAGTATCGGTCACAACTGAGATGACACTTTTTTCTAAAACCTACTCCTGAGAGTGTCGGAAGTGCAGGTTGCACTTTTTGGGCCAAAACCTACGAGCTCAACCTTCAGGGCGTAGAAAAAAGCCTCAAAACTACGACCTCTGCTCAAAATAGGTCAGAAACTGCGACCTGTACTTTTTGCGAGAATTTTTCTGTGATTTTTCTGGGTTTGTCTAGGCTACTATTTAGGGTTGTCTAACCTCCATATACACACATTATGGACCTGTAATTTCTCTATTTTACTCATCAAAGTAGGAACCTAGCCCCCTAGGGATTCTGTATGCTTCCACCTTTCTAGGAGGATTTTAGCTGAAGCAGGTCATCTAAGATTTCAGTGTGTTCATCCATTTTTCAGATCTAATCCCATACCTTCAGATCCATTTCAGATTGGTTATTTATCCATCCAAAACACCTATTTTTAGTTTTTTTGGTCCTCCTCTAGGGTCCCCTCCATTTCCCTTTGGGTTGTAGCCTTTCACCACCTCATTTGCAGCATTTTTCCCTTTGGTTTTTTGCTGTTTTCTGTACCCATTTCTAGCAAATTTGACCTTTACATCCCTGTCCCTCTCGAATTTATATACATTGGCCATTTTGTGCATTTTGACTAGATTTTTTCCCACCCATAGACTAGTTATTGGGAAGCCCTCCTCCTTGGGTTTAAGTTGATGCATCTTTAGCTATTTATTTTCTGTCATATTTCAGTTTACTTTACTGTTATTTGCAGATTTATTTACAATTATACATCACCCTTTTATTTTTTCTATACACATGTTTGGGTTTAAAAATTAAAATTAACACACTTAACACACACACCCCAAGTGAAGAGCGCTTGGTTTACACCACCAAGCCAAGACTATAACATTGTAATAATTTGATCCCGCACCTCTCTACCCTTGTTTCGACAATGTAATAATTTGATCCTACACCTCCTTACCCTTGTTGGTCTCTCTTCCTTCTGTGATCTGTGTTTGTTCTTCCATCATTGCACCCACAAGGTGTTTATCCCGTAGAATTCTTGGCCTTCATCCTCAGTTTCTGTTAGGAAGACTTACTCCTCCGCGTAGGATTCGAGTTAGTCCTCCACTGAGTCCCCATTCTGACTCCACTTCAGGTTCATCAGGTTCCCCTTCTGGTTCTATCCCTGGTTCTCCTCCTATCACCTTCACCATGTCTAGTTCAGGACCTAATACTGGTGGTAACCCCGACCCTAATTTTGGGAATACTACTAGTGGGACCACAATAGGAACTGTCCCCACTGCTCCTTTGCACCCTTATATGGTAGGCCTCAGTATTCCCAATTTTAACCAGTTGATCAATGATCCCATACACCATGATCTTGGTTGGCATGCTATGCCAACCAAGCTCCCTTCTGACATCCCCAACTTTGAAGGTCTTGCTGGAGAGGATCCTACAAACCATGTTCGATCTTCCCACATGTGGTGTTCGCATAACTCCATCACCGATGACTTTGTACATCTTTGATTGTTCCAACGTATGCTTACTGGAGAAGCTTCTAAGTGGTATGTTGACCAGGCCTCCTCCTGTCATACTACCTTTATGACTCTTGCCAGGGATTTTCTGTCTTACTTCTATATTTCCCTCCATTATGACACTAGTACTGAACTTTTGACCTCTTTTCGTCAATCATCTATGACCGCCTATCTGATCATGTCCAAGATTGGCAGAGAAGAAAAATTCTATGTGAATCCCCTACCTTCGAAGACCATGTCTACATGGAATGGTTTCTCAGATCCCTTTTGCCTACTACTGTCAAATATTTCGCATCTCATTTCCCTCAGACAGAAGAAGCTACCCTCCAGATTGCATTGAAATATGACCTGATCTATGCACAGTCTAGTTATGTTTATACTATCTTACCTAATCTCCCTACACCTGGTGGTACCAATGTAGCGGGGGCATCCCATGCCACTAATGGTATTGTTGGAGCCCTTTCTCATCCATACACTCATCTTCCCATGGATTATGTTTTCCCTCAGGGAGGGGCCAACTCCTCTAGAACTTTTCCTCCTCCAGGTAGCATGTATCGAGGACAAGGCATGCCTCCTCCTTTTTACCAACTTTTTTACCACAATGTTTCCCAAATTTATCAATATCTGTAGCTTGGTGCTCCAGCTCCTCCAACATTAGCACCTCAGCCTCCCTTGCCTTCTCAACCCCCTCAACTGCAGCCACCACCCCCCCAGGGGCAGGTGTATGCACAAGAGGGTGCGAATAATCCTCCTACTTCCAAAAATCAGAGGAAAAAAAATGAAAACCAATCTTCCCCAGGTAATCCAGAACCAAATCCCCAAGGGAATACACCTAACACTACTAACTATAAAGAGGGCACCCAGCCCAAGTAGGACAGGCTTGTTTGCACAAGAAAACCTTATGCTTATTGCAGTGTCTATGGTCACTATACCCATGATTTTCCTCTTTTACCTCAGATGCAGCAGATGTGGGAAGCTCACACAGCATCTCGAGGACAACAAGCCTCCCATTTGGTTCCTTCCCATACTACACCTATCCAGCCGGTTGTGTTTACCAATCCTTTCCCCCAACAAGGATTCGTGGCTACCACACCTCCTGAAGGGTAGGTGGCCACTCAGCCTCCTCCATCTGGTACCTTTGACTACTAGATTATCATGATGAACTCTGACCAACCCATTACCATTGACATCAACCTTCAAACTTAGTCCCGTCAGTACAACAAGCCTCTCGCTACGTCTGCCCCCAAGCCCCCTCTTTCAACAACAAATGGTCCTTTAAAAATACCTCAGCCTAAGGTATAGGTTCATACCAAGATCCCCAAAGGAAAATTATGCCAAAACACTACTTCTTTTAAAGCTCCCCATTCGTATAGTATAGTAGATAATTTGGCACAATCCCCTGTTTCCATCTCAATGTTGGAACTCCTCCAGTTGTGCCCTTCACATTGAAAAGATCTACTAACTACCATGGGTGTTTTATATCATTTAGATGATCATTTTATCATCCTCGATGTTGAACGGTCAGAACATCCCCCCCTTTTTTCTTCCATCACCCTCCAAATCCCTGACAAGATTTAGAATGCCAACGTCTCCCATTGTATCATTGATGAGGGGACATCCACCTGTGTTATGTCTGCTTCGGTTGGAAGAAACTCAGATATCCTTAGTTGGCCCATTCCACTATCACCTTCCAAGCGTGGGATGGTTACTTTTCCTAGCCCATAGGCATGTTTCACAATTTTCCTATTACTCTTGCAAAGACTGTTTGTGTTTACGTAGAAGTCATTGATGCCCCCTTAGATTACAACATTATATTGGGTCGTAGCTACACTTATGCGATGTATGTTGTCCCATCTACAGTTCACCGTAAGATGTGCTTTCCTCACAATAGAAATATTGTCACCATCTACCAGTAGACATATTACGAACCGAAGTCTTAGACCTCCCCTGAGTCCATCGTTTCTTTGGTGGCCAATAAACAAATAGTCGAACCTTTGACTAGTGTTTCACCCATATTTTACTAAGACTCCTCTTTTCTTGGTTCTTTCCCTGGTATTTCTCCTCTTGTCTCTGATCCCAACTCATCGAACATTTGCATGATGTAATCGTCTCGGTCTGACCTCAAGTAGCTCGCTTCGACTAGTCAGCAACCCAGCCCCTCGAAACCTACTCCTAGCACCTCAACTTAGACTTTCGGACCCCCCCCTTCAAGGCCTCTCATCTACAGCTGGTATCCAAGATCCTATCTACCCTCCCATCATGGTTCCTCATAGCCTTAACCATCTTGGAGCTGTCCCACCTGCCCATTACCCCTATGGTCAGATACCATTTCTAGCTCTCCCTCCTAGAGCATTTTTAGTACCTGTTATGACTACCTTATCCATTCCTAACATGAACCTAGGGATCCTAGTCTAGTATATTGATCCCCAACCACTATCCCACTAGTTAGCCTAAACCTTATCTTGCTTTGACCCTAGTTCAACCGGTCCCCATGACCCCTCCCTTTTCTTCCATTCCTCAGCCACCTCAACAATAATCTACTCCTGTCGTGACAGCTTTAGGTGAGGGGGGAAAAGCTTGAAATAAGGCACCTAAAGACAAGGCCACCCCGAAAAACCATGCTCCTCCTCAGCCTCCAAAGTGTACCCCTCCATGTGCTTTGTGTGGTGTTGTTGGTCACGCCACCCGTCATTTTCCTGAATTACCTCACATCAAGCCCATGGTTAAGGTCGCGTTCCCTGAGTTTATGGTCCCATAAACCTCTATTCCTTCCTTGACTGTAGCCAATAACTCCAAGACTATTCACACCAACCACCCCTGTGCTTTGTATGATCTCCATGGCCATTATAGCCACCGTTTTCCCCACCTCACACATTACGACACCTGTTTGTAGGTAGTTCGAGAGTATGAGGTTGAACTTAACCATTCTACCTCTCCCGTCCTCACGTAGTATGCTTCAGGCCAAATTGAGGATATCTCTTCATCGAGATGATGGAGTCATCAGCCACCATCCTCTACCTATCATCATCCATGATATCTATGGTGGAAGCTCCCTCTGAGACTTCCCCTTCTGTTTCGCTTGACCTCCCTTCAACGATCACCGTAGGCTCAACATCACTAGATCCCTTATCTGCTTGTTCTTCTGTCACCCCCCATGATGAAGTACATGTGAACCTTTCTTCTCATGGTCATGAGTTGGGTTTCTTTGTCATGTCATGTGGTTATCCTTCCACCATTCACCCCATCTCTTACTATGATGAAGACATCATGAAAGCCTTTTCCACCCCTGACTTCATCTTTCACGCCCATAAGAGGAATGGCACCATCTATGTCTATGGTGACTTTCACGACCTGAGCACAAGTCACCCCTAAGGCATCTCCCACAGACCACCTACCCATCGATGTGCGGGTGGTAGACATCCTACCCAAAGCACTCCCTCTCGCAGTGTTTGTTTTATTTCTATCTTGTGTTTGGGTTGCCAGCATTGTTCATCATCCTCTCATTTGTTGTCTTGTGGCACCTTTTAGATGGACCTCCCATCCACACGTTATATCGGTTACGACAATGGTGCAAGTCGCTACTCCCATAATCTAGCCTCGGCAGGTTGGGCCATTTTTACCCCCTTACATTCGCTTGTTCTCTCGAATGGCGTATGCATACTGCCACCAATAACTAGGCTGAATATGACTCAGTGCAAGGTTTATTAGTTGATGCCCTTTCCCATCACATCTTTCACCTTCATGTTCATTTAGATTCCTTGCTTCTTGTCATGCAATTGAATGGTGTCTATCGTGTGCATAATCCTATCCTTTTTAGAAGATATTTATGAGTGAATATTTTGATGCACGAATTTGAAATAATTACATTTATTCGTGTACCTAGAGCACAAAATAACTATGTAGATAGCATTGTAAAAAATATTCTATATTTTCACTTATCAAACACATTTAGCACAAGAAAATAAGATAAACCATAAAAATGATGCATATCCATTATATGTGTCGTTCAACATGTTTTAGAGTCCATCAACTTTGATACATTTGACATGCCCATAGCATGTTACAAAAAACTCACTACTAGGGGTACCACATGCCCTTACACCTAATCACTATCTGGAGGATCTTGGGCCAATGGCTCTGCTCCTACTACTCGTACATCATGCATCCCCTGTTAGACCATCGCCATGCGCCGCATGACCCCTCGCCACTCCGAGGGTAGACTAATTCATGGCTCTATGTACTGGTAATTCAAGTATTGCTAGATGTGCTCTAAAACACCAGTCAAAATCCTCTCACATCTATGACAGATGTCCTCGAGGAGGGCCACTGTATCCTCATTTTTCGGTTCTCCCATCCCACTAGGTCTTGCAACTACTACTACCACGGGCCATCCCATGTACCCAACCGATTTCACTGGTGTTGTATCTGCATACCAAAAGTGAATGAATCAGTACCATATACAATCTTCTGAAAATTTAAAATGCACATAAAATATTAGCAACTTGTCACTTACCATCGAGACCCCATGCTCGACCAGGCAGTAGTGGCAAGTCTGAGTCCCCATCATAACTCATCCCACTATAGGGATAGTCATGTATGTACAGTGGAATCTGATCTCAATGAGTGAAAAACTCGGGTCGGAACACCTGTCTGACTGCCCCACCTCCCCCTCTACACAGTAGCCACCCTCAACGGTGTATCCTGGGCTCTCTCGGGCCCCTGTACTAGATCTATATGCGAGTTCGGAGTGTTGGGATCTTCTGAAAGAAGAGCGAGAACAAAACTGTGCGATATGCACAGTCATGGTTCACTTGCTGCTTGCATAGTGACAATTATCATTTCAACGAAGATAGCATCATTTGGGCCCACCCATAGTAGGTCCCACTCAAGACAATCTCAACAAGCATCATCTGACCCCTAGTGATGTGGTGGAGTGTCTGGTTTCCCAGGATCCACATCACTGTTGCGGCCACAACATGGGTCTCTAGCCTCTCTAGATCCCCGATTGTTATTCGTGTCCCCTTCACATGGAGACCTGGTCGGAAATAGTGCTCTACAAACTCCATGATGTTTCATCCTCATGGTAACACTGGATACATATATATATATATATATATATATATATATATATATATATATATCCTGGACATTCAACTCGATCTGGTGCCCCTACACTATAAATATCTCCTGGTTCAGAGCCCAATAGTTGACAATCCAGGAAAACAAGGGCTCCCCAGCTCTCATCAAAGGTTTCTCCACAAACTTCAGGACCCCAAACCTGGCCAATGCACTATGGACACCATGATCCTCTTAGATCTCTGACCGTAATGTGTCCATGTCTCTCTCTCTCCAATTGATCCTCAATTTTGCTATATCTGCACAAAACCATTACATTCTTAAGTGTACAAAATGGAAAGTCTAAATTCAACCATCAAATCCTATCTCTCAGCCAAGAAATAACACCAAAATCCCTTTCTCTAATAGGTCGCACTTTTCAGGAAAATCCTAGGACAACTCACAGTGTTCTGCCCAGAACCTGCTACCCAGGTCGCATATATTGCCCCAAAAAGTGCGACCCAGTCGTGAATGTTATGTCCCTATATTACTAGCATAGTCCCTTATTTTTGTTTGTGTAACCCCATTATTGTTATTATTGTACCTTTGTAAACCCCATTTGTTATAATTGTGCCCTTAAATTATTATTGTTAGGTCGGCTAGGATTACATTGTGCCCCACTAGGATTACATTATGGCCCCATAGACTCCTATATATAGAAAGGAGGTTTTGTAAATTGTATCATCCAAGAATTGTTCATTTATGTAATGTATTGGAGGTTTCCCCCTCAAAGTGGCTTATTTATAAGGTGATGATGTCTCTTTTATTCTATTTTTGGAGCTGGTTACCCAACATTTGGTATCAAAGCTTTGGATTCTAGGGTTTCGCTGCTCTAAACAGGTCATCGTGGCATTTTTGCTATAATTTTTTTTTTTTTTACGAAGATTAAAAATCTAAAATTTTTAGGGTGTGAAGTTGAGATCTTGAGGAAACTCGTCAAAAAATTTCAAAGCTTGGTTCCCAATATTTTCAGAGCTGTGATCTGTGGAAGGTAGTGCTTTTTAAGGCTCCCGAATTTCATCTCAAAGAAGTGATCGTGGGAAAATATTCATAAATCTCTCTCTGAGAATTAGATTGGAGTGCCGTAAAAATTGGTCGCAATCATGTGGAATTTAGTTTCTTGGCTATCAATTTCAGAGCTGAAGGATGAAACAGTGACACGTGGCAAGTCGTACAAGTTCGCTCTACTGAACCAGTCCATAATAAGGCCATTGTGGGAGATTGGATACAACTTTGTCTTGGAGAATCCAAATTAGGTCAGACCTCTGGGATTCAAAAGAGAATTCAGGGGGCTACGTTGGTGCCAAAACACAAATATTTAAGTGCTTCAATCACATAGATAATCCAATATCGAGCTCCTCAAAAGCAAGAAAAAGGTGTGTATTTTTTTTCGAATTGCATAAGTCTTGTTTGAAGAATCAATTTGAATTGATTCCAAGGGAATATTGTAGAATAGATATCCGTATTGGGTTCTAAAATATGCCCCGTAAAAATAATTAAACACCCATTAAGCCTTCAGAAGGCTCTATGATGACTCATGAAGATGAAGAATTGCAACATGATCTATCAAAATTACAAGAGAAAGTGCACCAAATTTTTCTCTCGCAAAGAGCAACAAAAAATGAAATGGAATTTTTGAAGAAAGGCATGGAAGAGAAGATGGATGGTTTGAATAAAGGCATGGAAGCTAAGATGGATGGCATGGAAGCTGAAATTGAAGCTAAGATGGATGACATGAAAAACAACATGGAAAACATGAAGAATGATATAAAAGCAGACATGGAAGATTTGACAAAGTTGATACAAGAAATGTTTCCTAATGGTGAAAAGATAGTAGAAGAACCTCATGATGAGAAAAAAATAAATGTTAATCGTGATTTCATAAACTCTAATGTTGGCGGGAAGAACCACCATATTCAAAAAATGGATATGAGGAAGTTTGATGGAAAGGATCCTGTAACATGGATACTACAGATGGAGCAATATTTTGATCTCCATAACTTGCAAAACACACAAAAGGTACGCATTGCAACTTTACATTTAGAACAAAATACATTTGTATGGTATCGATGGCTTTGCTCCCGTAAAAAAATTGTCACTTGGTAAATTTTTACAGAGGAAATGATAGCACATTATGAGGATACAAAGAGCAACACCTTCTTTAGCCAATTGATAAATCTCAAACAAAAGGGTTTAATGGGGGAGCACATTGAGGACTTCCAAAAATTGAATATAAGGGTAACCGATATTCCAGAGGAACACAGGATTGATCTCTTCATAGGCACTTTAAAGGATAACATCCAACATGAAGTTCGCGTTTTGGAACCTGATTCATTGGAGAAGGCATTCAGGTTGGCAAGAAAAGTTGAATGTAAAATTATGGCGACAAGGAAGCCTACCTCTCAATTCTATAAAGAAGGAAGTGTTGCTACGCCTAGATTTCCACAACCTACAAGGTTGACACCACAACAATTGGAAGAAAAAAGAGCAAAAGGGCTTTGCTACAGTTGTGATAGCAAATACACTAAAGGTCATAAGTGTGCTGAGAAGAAATTATTTTACATAGATTGTGAAGAGGAAGATGAAAATGAACAAGAAGAGGATATACACCAGGAACCAGCCCTAGAAGAGGAAGAAATGAGTCCGACCATATCGTGTAATGCATTGGCAGGAATTACCACTCCTCAAACTCTCAAGATAGAAGGACATATCAAGAAGAAAAGGTAATAGTGTTGATTGATTCAGGTAGCACCCATAATTTTATTCATTGTAAGGTAGCCAAGGAATTAAATTGTTTCCTATACCCAGCACCAGAATGTCAAGTGATGGTTGCAAATGGAGGAACTATAAATTGCTCTAGAAAATGCCATAATATCAAGCCAACCATGGGGGAATATGTATTGACTAGTCCAATGCTTTCCATTCCTATGGGAGGTGTTGATGTTGTACTAGGAGTACAATGGTTACAATCTTTGGGGACGGTAGCTTTTAATTTTCAAGAACTTTTCTCGAAATTTTTTTCAGAAGGAAAGGAAGTCGAATTACGGGGTATTGCAAGGAAGCCAGGAAGGATAATAAGCTCTAATGTCATGACAAAGCTTCTAAAGAAAGAACAGCGAGGCGTAATTGCACAATTATGCTCACTAGAAGTTCCAACGTCAAAATCATCTATTTCTGCAGATCTCCAACAAGTCTTGGACAATCATTCCAAGGTGTTTGAAACTCCCAAAGGACTCCCACCTATTCGTGATCATGATCATGCTATTCATTTGATTCCAAGAAGTGTTCCTCAAAACATCAGGCCTTATAGATATCCTTATGTCCAAAAGAGAGAAATTGAACGTATGATTGCAGAAATGTTAGAGGTGGGTATAATTCAACCTAGTCAAAGTTCTTTCTCTGCTCCTGTAGTATTGGTACACAAGAAGGATGGATCATGGCGAATGTGTCTGGATTATAGGGAGCTCAATAAGCTCACCATTAAAGATAAATTTCCCGTTTCTGTGATTGATGAATTATTGGATGAATTACATGGAGCAATTTATTTTACCAAGTTGGATCTTTGTTCAGGATATCATCAAATTAGAATGAAGACTGAAGATATTCCAAAAACAGCATTTCGAACTCATAAGGGTCATTATGAATTTTTGGTCATGCCTTTTGGCCTTACCAATGCACCTTCTACATTTCAAGGGTTGATGAATTCCATTTTCAAACCCTTCCTTAAAAAATTTGTGCTAGTATTTTTTGATGATATACTAATCTACAGCAGGTCTTGGAAGGATCATGTTGAACATGTTGACAGGGTACTCAAACTATTGCAGGAGAAATAATTACATGCAAAAACATCCAAATGTTTCTTTGGAGTACAAGGGGTGGAATATCTGGGTCATATTATATCTCACGAGGGTGTTAAAGTAGACCCTAACAAAATTAAAGCCATTAAGGAATGGAAAGTCCCCATGACCATAAAGAAGTTGCGAGGATTTCTCGGGTTAACAGGGTATTATCGCAAGTTTGTTAAGAATTATGGGAGAATAGCAGCACCTCTAACAACATTATTGAAGAAAGATGCATTTTCATGGACTCCTGAAGCAACTAAGGCCTTTGAACATCTTAAAGAGGCAATGTGCCTAGCACCGGTCTTAGCTACGCCGGACTTCACAAAAACCTTTATTGTGGAATGTGATGCCTCAGGAAATGGAATTGGTGCAGTTTTAATGCAGGAAGGAAGACCCATTTCTTTTGAAAGTCATCCAATCAAAGGAAAATATTTACAGAAACCTATTTATGAGAAGGAAATGTTAGCAATACTGCATGCACTAAAGAAATGGCGAACTTACCTAATGGGAAGACACTTCAAGGTAAAAACTGATCATGATAGTCTTAAACACTTTTTGGAACAAAGACTATCTTGAGAAGAGCAGCAAAAATGGGTCACAAAGATGTTGGGTTATGACTTTGAAATAATCTACAAAAAAGGAAAGCTTAATGTTGTTGCAGATGCACTCTCAAGAAGGAATGAAGAGGTGGAAGCATTGCTTTGTGCCATTTCTATTATCCAACCAGATTGGATAACCGAAGCAAGAGATGAATGGAAGAAGGACAAAGATGTATCATACACTCATTCAAAAGTTGCAGCAAGATCCTAGTACATCTGATACATTTAGTTGGAAAAATGATTTCTTATGGTACAAAGATCGCCTATATCTTTGTAAGAATTCCCAACTAAAACAAAAGATTCTTCTGGAATTGCACACTTCTCCTTTAGAAGGACACTCAGGATTTTTAAAAACTTACCACAGGATGAAGAAAGAATTTTTTGGGATAGCCTTAAATCTGATATTCAAAATTTTGTGGCGGAATGTTTGGTTTTCCAGCAGAATAAAGTTGAGACAATTAATACCCCGGGACTTCTACAACCTTTATCCATTCCAAGTCAACGTTGGGAGGAGATTTCAATGGATTTATCACAGGTTTACCGAAGTCCGAAGGCAAGAATGTCATCATGGTGGTAGTTGATAGACTTACCAAGTATGCACACTTTTGTGCATTATCTCATCCATTTAAAGCAAGTACAGTTCATTCACACCACATTTATGGACAATTCAAAATACAGCTGAAACTGAGGTTGGCCACAGTACAACAGTCTAATTTCTTAATTTTAGGCCGAAATTATTTTCTGCTGGGTACTCAATTCATCATAGCTCATCTATCATCCTCAATACATGTGATGATCTGCGTGAAGGATAATCCCTTATAATTTTTGAAGGATCTTGTTCATTTGTATACGATAAAAAACAATGATTGATGGTTACTCCAGCTCAATGAACAGCCTGTTGAACTGATACGGAAAAACCTGACCATTGTACTTTGAATATCCTGTCATGCTGCATCATTTAAGAAGAATTTGATGGTCCAGTGGAATCAACAAACACATCATAGAGTTCTCAGGAACTCTTAAAGGATAACCTGAATTTGGCACAAAACCGAATGAAACAACAGGCAGATCAACATCGTAGCGAGAGAAGTTTTGATGTAGGAGATTGGGTATTTTTACGGCTACAACCATACAAGCAAATGTCCCTCAAGCAAGCAAAGAAGGATAATAAATTATCGCCAAAGTACTATGGTCCTTACAAGGTGTTGCAAAAGATTGGTACTATGGCATACAAATTGGAGCTTCCTGCTTCTTCGCAAGTGCATCCAATTTTCCATGTTTCATGCTTAAAGAAGGCTATAGGTGAAAATATTCCAGTTCAAACAATATTGCCAGAACTTGATGAGGAAGGAAAAATCATATTGGAACCTGAAGCGGTCATGGAAACAAGAACTCGACAGCTACGGAATCGATCAATTTCAGAGTATCTCATCAAGTGGAAGAACTTACCCACTGAAGATTGTACATGGGAGGATGAGAATTTTATACAGAAGCACCCGGAGCTACTCAAGCGTTGAGGACAACACTTTTTTGAAGGAGAGGGGCATGTTAGGTCCCTATATCACTAGTATAGTCCCTTATTATTGTTAGTGTAAAACCCTTATTGTTATTATTGTACCCTTGTAACCCCCATTTTGTTATTATTGTGCCCTTAAATTATTATTGTTAGGTCGGCTAGGATTACATTGTGGCCCACTAGGATTACATTATGGCCCCATGGAATCCAATATATAGAAAGGAGGTTTTGTAAATTGTATCATCCAAGAATTGTTCATTTATGTAATGTGTTGGAGGTTTCCCCCTTGAAGTGGCTGATTTCTAAGGTGTTCATATCTCTTTTCTTCTATTTTTGGAGCTAGTTACCCAACAATGAAGAAGAGCAGGGGTCTGTTCTTGAGCTCTGGGTGCCTAAAATAACTTTCAATCCACTAAAATGAAAGAGTAGGGTTAGGCCTCTTACCTTCAACTGACAGATATTGATTCCAACGGTCGGTCTGTCCGCTACGATCGCCGCAAGATTTAGGGCCTTTTCTCCTCTCTACATTCACAGTAGCTACACATGCAAATGAATTAAATTGGAGGGAAAATGCTTTATTAAAAGAGAAACCCCAAATTTTTCTTTCGTCGTCTACGACCAAACTATAGCTCTGTTTGAAAAACTGTCAGCACCGTCGGAAAGCTCTCACTGAGCTCTCAAATGGATATCCTTTAATTTTTTGTGATTTGATACTTCACCCAGAAAGCTTTTTTCCAAGAAAGGTTACTTAACCGCTTCTCAAAACTGAATTTCTTCACTTGCAACACTTGTACTTGGGGCACCACTTTGCCTTCATACTTGTCCATGCTCGTGTCGATTTTCTTCGTGAGTAATGTACTCATGTTATTATGGTCCCCACCAGGCCTATTCTATGTGGTAGCATCATCGAGTCACCCTTGTTTAGAGCATCCCAGTTGATTCATCATCGCATCCATGGAGTCTATCTCGAGTCTATTTGTATCCTGCTATAGTCCTCCATCCTTCATTTCTTAGTTCCTCTCTTCTATCGCACATTGTGGCCTTAAATCATACTATCCCCTATCCCCTTTGATATTTTATTAGTTGTTGCCAGGTCATCCATGCCCTTCATGATCCAACAAGGGAAGTCGTCAGTCTGCTACTCAGTACCCCCATTCCATCATCATCCCTGGTATCACCTATTAGTCACTTTACTATTATTTCTCATGCCTTAGTTAAGGATCCCTTATTGCCTCACCTATGGTGGACCTCCTTCTACCGACATCAACTCATTTTTTCTAGAAGACAGGTCTAGAGGGAAGTGTACCTTGGTTCCAACTTCCACTCTTTTTCGGTGCCTTGGATCAGGCAAAGGGAGTCTTTATTTCCCTTTGACTTGATTGTTTCTTAGCTCCAACTCCTTACGACATGATTGAGATCCGTATACTTGATGGTTCACTGATGCAACAGATTTTACCGGTGATTCCCGGGTGTGTGTGAGATGTTTAAGAACTCATGAGGGTGTGGCCGTTCAAGTAGCCCCCCACATGCCTAGATGACCTCTCCATTACAACCTTCAATTAAGCTCCATAGATTTGATGGTTTCGGCCTTAGCCTCTTGCAACACCTTTTAGTTTTCATGTATCATTCAGATTTTCAGAGCCTTTTCCTATTTTATAGGGTCTTTTTGGTTGTACTTATATATCATGTACTCAGATATTATTGTATAAGTCCTGACTGTTATCCCAGGCACAGTATGTATGTGGGATCCATTATCATGTTTTTATCTGGCCCATGTTTATGCCAGCATGTACTATATATTTCAGTCCCTTGTTTACTAGACACATAATTCTTTGTACTTTGTTATCTCGGTGGATATAGGTATGCCTCCCCCTCGTCTTGTATAATAGCTACTCACTCATAAAAGAGACTTGTCGCACCTATAAGTCTCACCTCCTCAGGGTATTTTCCTATAGTGCTTTAGTCTACCTTATATTTCTCTCTCTCTCTGACTCCCCCTTCAGTGTCTGGTGATTCAGTTCTTACAACATACTTCGGTCATACGATTAGCTCCTAATGCTTTCACGCTGGGGGGAAATCTGTTACACTAATTTTTCGGCATCTAACCTGTTACTATTAGATGGACCAAAGTACACCATGTAAGACCAATTTTACCCTAAGTAAAATTTCTTTGACTATGAAAAATAACTTAGTAATCCATAATTTAATAAGTTTTTTATGGTCTAAACAGGAAACCCCATGAGGAATAACTGAATAAATCCTTATTTGTTTGACTTTCCTCAAGGGATAATTAGTTAAACAACAATTTAATTAATATTCTTGGTCATATTTAACCCAAAAGAGGAAAATTAATTAGATAAATCACTATTTATCTTATTATTTTCTAGGAATAATTATTTAAACATTAATTAAATAATATTCCTTGTTAAATTTGACTAAATCATTTGTAAATAATTGAATAAATCACTATTTATTTAATTATTAATCAACCACACTCTTAAAAGAATAAATAAATCATTTATTTATTTATTATTTACAAATAAAGGGATTTGACCAAATTAATTTTTTTTCCCTCCAACAAATATAATAAAATATTCCATAAACGTTGGATCTAGATTTGGTTAATAATTTTTTAATTATGCACCAATATCTAGAATAACTCAATATTTTGTTATAAATAGAAGGGTTTTTCCATTCATTCACTACCTTTTGTTACCTAAATATCACTTTGGATCTATAACTTTGGTTTGAATTTGAACCCCCATCATTGTCATATTTTTCTATCTTTTTTGCTTGTGAACTCCCCTAGAGTTCCATTTTCTGTCTGGGTTTTCTACACCATCAAGAAAGAGAGATATTAGATCTGAAGCACTGAGGATATACAAGAACCCATCCCATTGAGGGGGACTGGTAACATCTCTCTATGTTCCCTTCCCAGGTGTCATAAATACAAAATTATTTAGGAATATTCATCTTATCTATTGGATGCATGGAGCAAATTTTGCTTTTATTTGTTGTTTAATGTCTTTAATTGCATAGATCTAGATTTTTTAGCATTTATCTTGGTCAACTAACTGTAGATCTAAAGAAATTGGTAGCTATATTTGATGTTAGGGTTGTTTTTTATGCGCAACTAAAGTGAGCTTTTTTCGTACACTTGCGATTAGAATTCATACTAACACCCACATCCTAGAATTGATGATTTACTTGATCAAATGAAAGATGCTAAGTATTTTACAAATTTGAACTTAAGGAGTGGCTATCATCATATTAGAATTGATAAAGTAGACATATGGAAGACAAAATTCAAAACAAAGAAACATTTGTTTCAATGGCTAGTTATGCCTTTTGGTATTTAAAATCCTACTACTACCTTCATGCATGTGGTGAATGATGTATTGAGGCGATTTCTATATGATTTTGTGATAGTATACTTAGATGACATATTAATTTTTAGTAAATCACGTGAATAACATGTCATGCATGTCAAAAAAGCACTTGATGTCTTGAAGAAAGAACAATTATTTTTAAATATGTCATGGTGTGAGTTTGGAAAAACTTCTTTAGTGTATTTGGGTCATATTGTTAGAGGAGGTAAATTGAAAATATATTCCTCCAAGGTCGATGTCATTTTGAATTGGGAAAATCCCAGAAAAATTATGGAGGTAAGAATTTTTCTGCGAGTGTTGGCTCAAGGGGTCCTCACCCAAGATTGGCATTAAGGTTTGCCAAAAAACCCCTATACTACTGGCCCTTTCGGCAATGGCCTACAGAGCAGACCAAGGTCTCACCCAAAGTAGTATGGGAGGGTGTTGGAACCTGGTTTCCACACCCAGAGAGAGAGAATGGTAATAAAAGGGGGCACCTTCAAATCTATCCATCCTGTGTTGAATAAGCCCTTAACCTAGGATCCGTAACAATATATCTAACAGAATACTTCATGCGAAGAAGATAACAATTAACCAAGAAATTGCACAAACCAAATCTATGTATTTAGAACATCACATCCACATGTGTATCATTAAAAATCATAACCGAAAAGATATCTTTAAGCAATACATGCAACACAGAGATCAGAAAACAATCTTCTCATGTAATTATAACCAGATTCCACTTACAAACTACTTATCAGCCCGCACATAGAACCAGCAGGGTCCACACACAAAAGGACTCAGGGTCTCCACGCACACAGCCATCAGGAGCCCTTACCCAGATAATCGGCGCAACAAATTTGAAGTTCATAATTCAACTCTATATCTATATTTTATTACCTCTAGACTCACTTTATTGTAATATTCCTAAATTATCTTGCAGCTAATTGGAATATTAAAATTTTGTTTTGTCACTTAGATAGGTGAATAAATGGGTAGGGAGACCCATAAATATCTTTATGAAGAATAAAATAACTTCTCATGTGAAATTGGATCATATTTTGAGCTCAATAAAGCACCCTAAGGTGTGAACAGTGGCTAGAACATGTGGACTGGGTCAACTTTGACCAAATCAACAGTGTTGTCATGGAGGAGTGTACATTAATGGAGGGACAATGCAGTTTTAGATAGAGACACATTGCATGGAAGTAGTGTCATTAATGAATGGGGCTTAGG
>JAXQQM020071828.1:0-88051 GCA_034641835.2 Pinus albicaulis | reverse complement strand
GTTGGAGTTAACACAGCGGAATTTAAATCAAACAAGACACACACACATCATTCAACCATGAAAAAACACAAATTTTAACGTGGTTCACCCAACCAATCTGGGCTACGTCCACCTAACAGGGCATCGACAATCTCATTCATCAACTGGAGAAAATACAATTGCAGAATTTCTCATCTTCTCAGCTCTTCCTCACAACACATTCCTCATCATGCACACTTGCCTCTACGGGCTTACATTTTATAGCTGGAAAAGGCAACAAACTCATAAATTCTCTCACAACAAATATAGGATGCATTAACTCCTCGTCAGAAACTGATGGAGCCAATGTAGCAACAAATCCTATTGTTGTCACCTACATGAGATTTTCCTCCAGATTTAATTAAAAATAAGAAATAAAATCTCAAAAATCTCCACCTTGACAACAATTAGCCTAATACCCTGTTTCATTATTATTTTTATCTTTTCTGCAAGCCAAGAGAAGCCAGACACCATCGTAGCTTCTCTAACAAAACTGGTTTTGTGAACATGTCTGCACAGTTTTCCTTTGTATGCACCTTTTCAAGAGAGACTCCCCTTTCAGTGATAACCTGTCTTACAAAATGGTATTTGATAGGTATGTGCTTTGATTTACTATGATAGGTGGGATTTTTAGCCAAGTGAATTGCACTTTGACTATCACAAAATAACTTGATGTTGTCCTGCAACCTACCAAACTCACCAAACAAACCTTTCAACCAAACTGCTTCTTTGCAAGCATGTGAAGCAGCTATATATTCTGCTTCTGTAGTGGATAAAGAAACAATGTTCTATAGCTATGACATCCAGCTAATAGCTCCACCTGCAAGAGTAAAGACATACCCTAAAGTTGACCTTCTCTTATCCAAATCACCTGCAAAATCAGAATCAACATATCCACAAACATATTCACTGCTCCTGTTATAAGTGATACAATAATCACTTGTGCCTCTCAAGTACCGAAGCACCCATTTCACTGCTGACCAGTGTTCTTTACCCGGATTTGCCATGTACCTGCTGACAACCCCAACTGCATGTGAAATATCTGGTCGAGTACAAACCATCGCATACATCAAACATCCTACTACATTAGCATATGGAATTCGAGACATATAATCCTTTTCTTCATCTGTATTAGGACATAAACCCGAAGAAAGCTTAAAATGGGAAGCTAAAGGGACTGAAACAGGCTTCACATTGTTCATACCAAACCTCAAGAGTATCTTCTCAACATACTTCTGTTGTGATAGCCACAGCTTACCATTGCTCCTGTCTCTGAAAATATCCATGCCCAAAATCTGTCTTGCTGCTCCTAGATCTTTCATATCAAACGTCCTAGCCATCTGAGCCTTTAACCTGTTGATCTCTGTTATGCTTTTGCTTGCTAAAAGCATATCATCAACATACAACACTAAGATAATGAACATGCCATTACTTAATTTATTAAAGTAAACACAATGATCATATTCACTTCTTATATAATTTTGACTCAACATGAAAGAATCAAATTTCTTGTACCACTGTCGAGGCGACTGCTTCAGACCATACAATGATTTCTTGAGCCTGCAGACAAATTTCCTGTTGCGATTTTGAACAAACCCTTCTGGTTGTTCCATGTAAATCTCCTCATCTAAATCTCCATGTAAAAAAGCAGTTTTAACATCTAGTTGTTGTAATTCTAAATCAAGTAAAGCAACTAATGCTAACACAATCCGAATTGAAACAATTTTCACAACTGGTGAAAAAATCTCATGAAAGTCAACGCCTGCTTTCTGAGAAAAACCTTTTGCGACCAGCCTCGCTTTGTACCTATCTTCTGTATCATCAACACCCTTCTTCAATTTGTAAACCCACTTACATCCCACAGTTTTTCTGTCTTTAGGAAGTTCTACCAGATCCCATGTGGCATTCTTCGCTAACGCCTTCATATCGTCTTTCATAGCCTCTTTCCACTTACCACTGTTTGAACCTTCTATAGCTTCCTGATAGCACAAAGGTTCATCATCGTTAGCAGTTAAAGCAACTAAAGTAACATAATCATCATACCTTTTAGGAAGTCGTCTGATTCTCGTAGACCTCCTTAAAGATGTTTCTGGTACTTCCACAATTTGCTGATTATTATCTGTAGGAACTTCTTCATGATCAGCATCTGAAACACGTTCATGATCTGCATCTGAAACTTGTTCATGATCTGAATCTGAAACTTGTTCATCTGGACTATCATCAGTTTTTGAACTGGTTTCAAACTGAATGTGTTGAAGCTTAGGTTCATTATCCCGTTTCAATTCATCATCTACATCTGGATTTTCAAGTGAGGATTCATTAAATTTAACATCTCTGTTAATGATGATCTTGTGAGTAGTAGGATCCCACAACCTGTATCCCTTAGTCCCATCACCATATCCAACAAAGATATATCTTTTTGATTTAGGATCTAACTTAGAACGCTGATGTTTTGGAACTAGAGCATATGCATCACAACCAAAAACTTTCAGTTTAGAATAATCACATGGATAACCTTTCCATACCTCTTGAGGAATTTTGCACCCTATCGCAGTTGATGGTGATCGATTTACCAAGTAACAAGCTGTAGAAACCGCTTCTGTCCACAATTCCTTCTGCAAATTGGCGTTACTAAGCATACTTCTTGCTCTCTCTAAGAGAGTCCTGTTCATGCGTTCAGCAACTCCGTTTTGCTGAGGAGTATATACAGTGGTTTTATGTCTTTCGATCCCAGCATCCTTGCAATAATTATCAAATTCCTTTGAAGTGAACTCACCACCATTGTCAGTTCTTAAACATTTAATGGTTTTTCTAGTGATGTTTTCAACTAATGCTCTAAACTGTTTGAAAACTGTGAACACATCAGACTTCTTCTTTAACATGTAGACCCACACTTTTCTAGAGAAATCATCAATAAAAGATACAAAATATGACGATCCTCCATATGAGGTTGTAGGAGATGGAACCCAAACATCAGAATGGATATAATCAAGAATTCCCTTACTAGTATGTTTTCCAGTTTTAAACTTCTGCTTGCTTTGTTTCCCAAACAGACAATGTTTGCAGAAATCTAACTTAGAAGATTTTAAACTAGGAAGTAATTTACGATCAGACAAAATTTTTAATCCTCTTTCGCTCATATGGCCCAACCTTTGATGCCATAAACGAATAGAATCACTGTCGTTTTTAGATACTGTAGAAGCATGGTCTGACTCTGTTCTTCCTTCTAATTGATAAAGATTTCCAACCTTCTTTGCTTTCATGACTAGTAAAATTCCTTTATAAACTTTCATTACTCCACCTTGAATAAAGGTTTTGTATCCATTAGTGTCTAGTACTCCTAGTGAAATGAGGTTTTTTCTTATTTCAGGTACATGTCTTACATCAGTTAGAATTCTATTTGTCCCATCAAACATTTTAATCTAGACGCTTCCAATTCCCACAATATTACATGAGGCATCATTTCCCATATAAACCACTCCATCATTGATTGATTTATAAGTTTTAAACCACTCTCTATGAATGCACATGTGATTTGATGCACCAGAATCTAACAGCCAATGTTGATCATGATTAGACAAACTAACTGATAACACTTCATCACTCATACCTGAAATCGATGCCGAACCTGTATCTGTCGTGTTTGCTTCTTTCTTCTCTGTCGAAGAGTCTCCTTTGGATGTTTGTTGTCTCTTCCAATAGTCCTTCTTCAAATGTCATGATTTGCCACAAAACCAACACTTTACCTTACTCTTCTTCCCTTTCGATTTTGAACACGAGTTGTTGTGCTTACTGAAGCGTCTTTCTTTAGAACGACCTCTGACCATCATTGCTTCTGATGTAGAGGTTTCTGAATTTGACCTCTTCCTTGTTTCTTCGGACAACAAAGCTCCAACAACATCATCAAATTCAAGGGTTTCTGATGAACTAAGAATTATAGAAGTAACAAAATGATCCCATGACTCGGGCAACGAGCATAATAAAGTTACAGCTTTATCTTCTGATTCAAATTTTACTTCTATACTTTCTAACTGCACCAAGAGAGTATTAAAGGTATTCAGATGATCAATTATCGTCGTACCTTCTTTCATGCGCAAACTGTACAATTGTCGCTTCAGAAGAATCCTATTGGTTAAGGATTTTGTCATGTACAGCTTTTCAAGCTTTGACCACAAACCAACAGCAGTTTTCTCTGACACAATGTTAAACAAAACATCATCCACCAAACACAGTCGAATACCACTCAGTTCTCTTTCATCTAAGTCACTCCATTCATCATCTGTCATGGTGCAAGGCTGTTTGGATTTCCCCAACAGCGCCTTCGCCACGCCTTGTTGCACAAGCAGATCATACATCTTCACCTTCCAGATCTTGAAGTTGTTTTTTCCATTGAACTTCTCGATCTCAAACCGGGCACTTTGTGTTTTTTCCATATTGTGTCACAAAAAAAAACCTCCAATTGAAACTTTTTAATAAAGAATGCCCTTTTTAATAAAAAATGCCCTTAAAAAAAAAATACCCTTTACCTTTATAAAATGCCTTTCCTTTCATACCATATACAAATGGCAATTTAATATTCAAAACTACTTCTAAATGCCCTTAACCTTGACATGATGCCATATTGATTTTCAATTTGCAAAAAATCGATTTTAAATGGCATATCGATTTTAAACATTACAATATAAAATGGCATTTTAAATATTACATTATAAAATGACATTTTATATACCAATCGACTTCCCCCTTTTTATTTTTTTTAAAATGCTATTAATTGATTTGGCATTTTATATACCAATCGACTTCCCCTTTTTAAAAATTACAAATAGCATTTAAAAAAAAAAAGTAATACAAATCGATTTATAATCAACAAATCGACTTTGTTTTTTTTTTTTTAATATATCACACCAGCTTCATAAAAATGCAAATTGACTTTTTGTCAAAAACGTATCAAACCGGCTTTATAAAAAACTGCAAATCGACCTTTTGTCAAAAGCATATCAAAACCGGCTTTATAAAAAATTGCAAATCGACTTAACTGCAAACTACAAATTGACTTCTCTTCGCATCATCAGAAAACTTCAAATCGAATTAACTCACAGTGTCTGACTAATTCATATGGTAGCATTTCTGCATTTAACTAAATCGACTTTGTTTTCTTCAAAGGGCATTTAATATATATATATCAAGGCATTCCGATACCTATCGTTTTGTGCAGTAATTCACCGCCGTTTTGTGCAACAGTTCAACGCTGTAGACTCACCATGCAACGCTGCCACCGCCGGCAGCCAAATGTTGGAGTTAACACAGCGGAATTTAAATCAAACAAGACACACACACAGCATTCAACCATGAAAAAACACAAATTTTAACGTGGTTCACCCAACCAATCTGGGCTACGTCCACCTAACAGGGCATCGGCAATCTCATTCATCAACTGGAGAAAATACAATTGCAGAATTTCTCATTTGCTCAGCTCTTCCTCACAACACATTCCTCATCATGCACCTAGATGGGAGACTGGAATATTGAAGGGTTGGTGCCCTCAAACAGTATTGTAATCAATTTTTTGTAAAAAAGGGTTCATGTCCTCTCTTATTTATAATAAAATCATTATTAATTATTTCTTTGATTATGAATGTGTAAGAATATTAACTGGTAAAAATAACAATTGAAAATAAATACTGATTCACCCCCCTCTCAGTATTTCCAACACCCCATTTATGGCACTATTTCCCTTTAGGGAAACACCCTTGGAGACACACTCATTTGGGGTGGGATTTTGTTGTTGCCTTGATGAGATTCCCAGTAATCACCCTGAACCTGTATTCTCCATCCATCAATTTCATTTCTATGCTCATTATTTCTTTAATATACAATGGTATATTAGTTTTCATACCTTAGATATATTATATTTTCTAGATGATCTCTCATATGCCTTGGTATTTTTTTTCAATGAATGGCATGTTTTCTTAGAAATAGTACTAAATAATTAACTTGTTTTTTATGTTTTAGCATTAGATGGATATTTTATCACTTATAACTGAGTAAGAATGCTACCTTATGATTATGTCTAACTATTCCAAGACATAATTACTTTTGGGTGAATTTTCCTTAATCTAGGCCACTGGGTAATAGTAGGAAATAAAAGTCCATAATTTAACATTTTCCATTATAAAGTCTTACATTTCCATCCCATCCATAAAAAATAAACATTCATCTAACTTATGGGTAACCTAAAAAAAGGGCCTAAAAAATGGTCATAAGAAAAATAAAAAAAATAAATGCAAGCCTTTAATTAAATTAAGTCAAATAAAAGGCTAAAGAGGCGAAGAGAAAAATAAAATACGCAAATAAAATAAACTACCTCACTATGACCCACCTTCAAGTCCTAAGAGCATAAAAATTATCAAAATAAAAAGGACTTAGAAAAATTTGAAGAAATCCAAAAGGAAAAAAGGAAAGGGAAAGTGTGTGTAGGGAAAAGTAGTAAAGGCTTCTTCTCACAAGACTTTGCAAATAAATGAAAACTCCTAGCCATAGTCTAATCGAATAGTTGGACCAGACTTAAACCTTCAACATAATATATGACTTTGTAATTTAATCCACATGTTAGCCTTATGTCCCCTTTCATAAAATAATGGCATCCACCTACTTAGAGGACATAGCCAACTAAGGTGAGGTTGTCCCCCTTCGTTAGTTTGTTTTTTATATAAGTAAGTTGGTAACATCGACTAAGTTATTTGTGTTAATATATATCTTACATGTGTCATTGATGTCAATGCCTAACAAGTAGTTTAAGTTAGATATACTATTATAATTTTGGAGTTGTGCATTGGGAAATTGTATCATGTTTCAGGGTACATGGATATTTCATTATGATATGTGTACCTGCATTAAGATCCATGTCAATTGATGTGGACAATGAGTAGACTGCCACATCATCATTAAAGATATATATCAGTTTTTGTATACACCCAGCGTCATATGAGCATAAGTATATTTATTGACACATGTACAAAGAAATTCCCCTCTTTGATGTCTTTTTGTTCACACACGGGAGTTTATTTAATGTATCTGTGAACTAGTGTATCACATCCATGAGAATGCACACAACTAGTCTCCACTTTCTCTCATTACACTTGTAGAAGCTTCTAGGAAGCTATTTGACCATTTCTTCATGAATTATTACTTCTAGAGCTTCTAAAAAGGGTATCCAACTTCAAGGGCTATTATCTTTTGGCAAATTGCTTATAATTCCATTAGAACGGAGCTATTATATGTATAATTACCACGCAGATTCTAAAAAAGAGTAATAATAAAAATTGACCATGTTACGCGGATGCAGGAATTACCAAATGAAAATTATTGCACAATCTGACCATTTGACGTCCATACGCAAATCATTATTAAGGTAGTGCTCCACTATTTTATTATTATTTTTTGACCTTGTCTACCTCTCGAATATGGACAATAGTTGGTTCGAAAAACCACTTGTATTGAGCATAGTGTAATATTTAAGCACATGGATTGTATTTAATGATTAAAAATTATCCTTCTCCTATAAAAGGAAAGCTCTCTCAACCATTTCAAAAGTTGGAGATCAATAAGAGAATTTCTTTGCAACAAGATATTGGTTAGAGTGTTATTATTTATTTTTTTTGTTTTAATACTTTTCAAATGAGTTCTATAAGCCTTTTTTCATAGCAAGGAGAGAATTAAATCCATGGATATTAATCCAATTGGTTCCTTTTCAAAATAATACCATAGAAATCGACAATTAGTGAGGTAAAATTTTCAAATGGTTTGTTTTGCACTACCCTTTGTAGGAAATATTGAGGGGGGGTAGGGTCGGGGGGGAGGGGGAAGTGATGATCCAGACTTATGTAGGAATGAAATAAAATATAGAAATACACATAAACGTAGAGATGCAGCAGAAATAAAACTTCAATTCATTAATATCAAATAATTGAAATATGCTTATAGACAAAATGGAAATAAACTAGCTAGGGCATTGCTAGTTTACCTCTGAGAAGAGATGTGGCAGCTACAGGCCTCTGAACTGTGTTATAATGAGGCTCAAGGGCATTCTTATTATTGAACAACATAGGAAAAAAATACACAACCAAAAACCTAACCCATGAGATGAAATTCCAAGAGTTTGTGGGCCCCGTTGGGGTTAGTTGGGCAACCAACTTCCCAGGGTCGTAACTTGGTCATATTTTCTTTGTTTGGTGTGTATGATATATCATCAAAAATATATCTCTAAGTACTACAGGGTTTCCATAGTCCCCAACCTCCGGCTATGAGACTGCAATAGACCTAAAAAAATGTCTTTTAGGCGGGGTTAGTTTCTCTGGAAGTTCAGGAATCGATAAACTGCTAAAAATAGTAAAGCTGCTATAAAAAAGGAAACTGATGAAACTGACTGGAGGCCTAGGTGGAATAGCTAGGTGGCCACCAATATCCACCTGGATCATTCCTCCCCCTTAGGAAGCAATGGTCCCCATTACATGTAGAGCCTCCACGAGGTGAGGAAATTTCTGTGGAACCTGGTCCCTGGTGAACCACTTGCCCTAGTGAAGGAGTTGGCCTGCCTTGACAACTAGATATAGCAGGATCCTCTGTTGGTGGGGGTTCTTGATATGTGTGTCCATGATTCGATCAGTTGTGGCTTGTTCCATGCAATTTGGGTTTAACTCTGTTGGTATGAGTTGTTCTGCCATGTCAGATGTGTCTAGTAGAGGTGGAAAGTAGGGTCGAAGGCGGTCCACATTAAACACTTGGTGCAGACCAAGGAATGGTGGAATATTGAGCTCAAAGGCATTGTCCCCTACAACCTTGGTGATGGTGTATGGCCCATATCAGAGAAGGCAAATATTGCTATGGGGTACAATGACACGCTCCTTCTGTAAATGTAGCCACACTTTGTCGCCTACTTGGAAGTTGTGTGGCACCCGATGTTGATCATGTCATTGCTTGTACTTAGCATTGGCTCTATACAATATTTCATGAGCCTATTGGAATATGTTCTAAATGCTCTCAATGAATCTTTTCACCTTGTCAGCTTCAGACTGGACACGAGTCGAATCTGCCTGAGTATTCGTAAATGGCATGAATACATCAATGGGACATATTGGCTGGAATCCCAAGCCCACCTGAAAGGGCTTATGGCCGGTTGAGATATGGAGAGCCCGATTATAGCTGTGTCATACATAAGGAAGGCTCTCGTCCCATGTGCATGGCTACTTTGAGTTGTACATGCACATAATGTATATGATCATCCTATTGATGATCTCTGTCTGGTCATTAATTTGGGGATGGAAAGCTATAGACTTGGTGAGCTTGGTGCCTGTTGTCACTCAGAAAAAAAGTGAAACATAATTTGACATAATCCAGAGATTCATTTGTCAAAGGTATGGTAATAGCATTAATTTTTCATTACTTGGTAAAGGAAAACTTTAAATTTTTCTTATTAGCCTATCCTAAGGTCCAAAACCACCCCCATTCAAGTCTTTTCATGTCACATCAGTCATTTTTTCCTGAGATATTTCATTTACCAAGATTACAACTCTGAAAAGGTCATTTTAGCCAATAATTCCTACTTTCATAGTAAATTCAGTGTAAAATAGGCAGAAAATGCTACGAAACTAGCTAATAATTTCGTAGCGGATATGAGGATTTCACTGTTTTCTGACTTTGAGCAGTCAACTTCAAGGTCGGTTTATGGGAAAATATAGAAGTTTTTTAAGAAAATGAGAGCGGTTATTTTTAAGCACATATCAAATAAGAATAAAATATTTTACTTTTCTCAAAGGTGCTACAAATTGGGAGATACAGGGATGTCTTTCAGCGCTATTTTCAGAATGCAAAATTTTCTTATTTTATACATGTTTTTAGAATTCAGATTCTGGACAGCTGGAAATGGTTTTTAGAAACAAAAGAGAGGTTTTTCTTCAAGACATACGGACCTACAAAAACCTCCTTTATTTTTGCAATATCTATCCAATATAGGGAGATAAGAGCTCATATCTGAACCCTATGTTTTCAGAAAAAACAAAGTCATTTTAGTGATGAATAAACTTGCTAAAGGTGAAAATGATGTTTTTTGAAGAGGGTAAGAGGCAAGTTTGCATGATCATATTTCATTATATCACTATTCAGACCTACATATGAAATTTGGAAGAAAAAGGAAGATTTTGGAATTTTCTCCATTATCAGGTAGTTTCATAGTGTGCTCATGGCTTAAAGGCCAAAACATGCTACGAAAAAACCTGTAGGTGTCTTTTTTCTTTTAAATTAAGTTTTTGCATGATTCAAGGATGGATATCCATGGTGGTAAGATGTTATGACATGATTTACATGTTGGAACAACAAATAAGTCAAGAATATTGATGGAGAATCCATTTTCTCATGCTACTAAAACACGCTACGAAAATTTCTGTACATGACTGTTTTAGCAGTCCACTTCAAGTTTGATTTCAGACCAAATGAAAATTTGTTTTATAAATATGAAAGAGTTTTTTCTTTAGCACAGGTCCGTCTACAAAAACCTCTCTCATTTTCTGCAACGCCATCAAGGTTTGGAGATTATACACTCATATTTGAAGCCTATTTTTCAGAATTTTCACTAACCAAATTTGTGAACAAATTGCAAACATTCGACTTGGAGGAGGTCCAGATTAGCATTCATGTGGCATAATTACACATCCGTACTCTAGTACAATTAGAAAATTAGTTGGTTGCAGTTGATAAGGGTTATTAAATTGATTTGAACTATTAATGAAAGAAGATTCCTTTCTGTATTCAAACTCTGCAAAACAGAAATATCCTCAGGAAGTGTCCAAGTGATGGAATCATGTTTGAAATAGGTCTCAGAGGTGGGAATTCAAAGCTAGCAAGGTGGCATATCATTTGTATGAGTCCTCATTCTATAAATGAGATAGTTTTAGAGTTAGAATGGGTTGGGATATGTTATGGCTGTGTAATATTCCTAATTAGTCCTAAGCTAATTGGAATATTCAATTTTGTTTTCTTTCTTTGCTTAAAGAATAAAAGTGTAAAGGAGGTTCATAAAACTCCTAATAAAGAATAAATCAAAGCCAAATGTTGAAAAATGCTAAATCTTGGCTACAAAATCAAGCACCCTTAGGTGTGAAAGGGGCTAGATATTTTGACTGGGTCAACATGACCAAATCTATAACGCTATCTTGGAGGAGTGGCCATCAATAAGGCACAACATAGTTTTAGATGGAGTTGCTTTGTGTGAAAGGAATAATTTCGGTGAAGGTGGTTTAGGGTTTGCAAGCTCTCAACTTATAAAAGGAAGAGGATGGCAGCATGAGAAGGTTGTTGATGATATTGTATTTTTTGGAGTATTGTCTGTTTAGACATACAAATTTCTTTGGTTGTTTAGCCTAGATTGCAAATGTTTTTTACAATTGGGTGTTCCTGATCGGGAATCCCATCTCTTCCCATTGAGTAGATCTTGGGAGAGACTTGTATTGCATAGTCCACTATCTGGCTGAAGTCCAAGCTTCTTCTTCCAACTACAACACAGATCCTATTGAGGGTTTGGTTGTCTTTGAAAGATGCAGCAAGTGGAGGCTAGATCTACTCAGTTATAGACCATTTAAGTGCTCCTTTTTAGTGGAGAAGTCTTCTATTCCATTGGAAAAATATTATTGAACATATTGAGCATCATTTTCAGATCTTGGCATGTGGCCAAACTTATTCTAAACCCTACAGTGCAGTATTGCTTCCAGAACTGCATTTTTCCTATAGGTGATGTTTGCAAGGTGTTTTGGCATACCATCTGTAGAGTTGGTTTTCAAGTGTTGGGGATCTGCCCTTCACTTTGGAGATACATTGGAGGAGATCTATACATTTTTCATTTCAGATCTGATCTGCATGTTTCTGAATACTTCTGAAAATCTAAATATTTCTGCATATCTGTAACTTAAATCTCAGATCTACCTCATGTACATGGTGTTTTGCTAGAAACCCCAAGGGGGATTGAAATAGGAGCCTCTATAGTGTATGGATCTATTATATATCTGACATTTCGTGCAATTATATGCTCTAGATCTAAATTTTAATCTTCAGCTGTTGCAGGATAATAAAATAACACTGTCAAGCCTTTTTCAGTCTATACATGTGATTGCAGCACCTCTTTTGAGGATTTTCTTCCATTGGAGACTTCTATTTCCTGTTGTACTTCTTATGGGCCTCATTGTACATCTAATTTACTGTTGTAAATGTTAAAGAAGGGTCCCTATATTGGCCTCCTGCTCTTACTTTGATGATCTGCGTTATTTTACCTGCAAATCTGTCTTGTATTGCTGCATTCCCTATTTGGGGATATTACAGTGGTATCAGAGCATCATCTTTGCACAACCTATGCTTTCTAAGAAGAAAATATGTCTTTTCAAGAAAATAAAAGACAGAAGAAGTTTGATTACACTGAATACAAAGAAGACAATGGTAAAACCCCTTTATCTGGAAGAATTAAAGGGAAAAAGTTCTCAAAAAATCTTTTCCAAACTATGCATGAGCTGAAAAGAGAAATCAGGGGAATGAGGAGGAAAAGACATGCAGATCCCTCAAGAATATTTGCACATGAAGAAAGCCCCAGTTCTTCATATTATTTGTGTGAGAATTTAGCCACACAATCATATCTACAATCTTGTAGCATTCTTACATTCTTGGCAAGAGAAGAAGCAGAAGCAGAAACACCAAAAGAGGAGACTCTTGGTGACTATCTCCAAGAATATGAATCTCAGTCTAGAAGATTCAAGGATAATTTAAGCTTCCAAGATTTTTGTCAACTTAAAGAAGAGAGAAGATCCAACAACTATGATAAAAGAAGAAGGTGCATGCAACACACTTTGGGTAGATTATTTCTACCTACTTTTGATGGATCACTCGAGAGCTCAGCCAAGTTTTGGGTAAGGAAGCTAGACACATATTTCCATCTGCATCAAGTTTCAGAGGAAGAAGCCATAAGAGCAGCAAGGTTGCATCTTCAAGGTAAGGCTTATGCCTAGTCGTTATTTGAATCTTCTTCATTGCAAAATGCTAATATCTCTACTTATGCAAAGTTCACTAGGAGGTTAGCGAAAAGATTTGATTTAAGAAATCTGAAACTTCCTTGGGTGAGAAAACCAAGCCCAATAATTCAAAACCTTTACATGAGTTGGAAGGATCCATGAAGCCAACTCCATTTCAGAACATTGTTGAGGGGGTTAAAGATCTGCCACATGATTTTCCAAGGGCAAAGGCCCCACTTGAGCAAGAACTTTCTTCTCAAGAAGAATACCTGATGATTCCTTCTTCAAAAGGAGACCAAGAAAAAGGATCTCTTAATGATGAGGCATTCTCCACTGATGAGGAGAAGGAAGAGAGAGAGATGGAAAGATCCTCCAGCGTTGTGACAACAAGAGGATATCTACTTCTATTTGGAGATGAAGGTGAAGCAATTGCTTCCACTAGAAGGGCTCTTGTGTCTTTGCAAGAAGATCCAAGCGGTCTTACTCATGAAGATCATGAGCAACATGTGTCTATGTTGATAGGCAATGAGACAAAACAATGGAGGGAGTGTGTTCCAACATTGGATACATTCTTGGGAACACACACTATGATAGATCATTCATTGTGATCAATACTTTTGACACCAAGGAGATGTTGGGTGTACATGGGTTAATTACATCTGAAGAAGGCACCTTAGACTGTGAGATCTTGCAGAATTTAGGAGAAGAAGAACCGAGGAGGGATCACAACGCTGACATAGCAGGAGATGATCCATTATTACATGGAGGAGAGGACATAGCAATTTCTCCAATCAGAAGAACTCTTGCATCCTTTTGAGTGATACTCCATTATCATGAAACTTCCACACAAAAAACAGAGGTGAATTTGCGTAGTGGAAGCAGGGATATGATGATCCCATCTATTATGCACATGGGGATGATCCATAAGACATCATTATCTTGTGGTAAACCACCCAGGAGACCACCTGATTCAGATTTGGTGAAACATTCCTCACACATTGATGCTCCATTCATAGATACAAGAAGGGAGGGAGCATTAGAAGACCATAATACAACTTTGAGAGTGTTGGGGAAGCTCAAGGAGGAGGGCAATATTTTCCCCTTATCACCATTTTCCACTCTCTCATCTCATACTGCGCTGAGAGAAGATGCTGCAAGAATGGAGGAAGACACCATCATGGGGAAAGTAGGGCAGTCCTTGGCTATGAAGACTCAGAAGATAATCTCACTTGGAGAGAAACCTTCCATACATGATAGAAGATGGTGGCTTCACATGCATACTTTGGCAAGGTTTTGGATAGATTATAGCCTTCCATGGGAGACTAACTTCCAAAGACTTCCATCTTCATTTGAGCATGTGCATATGCAAGAAAGACAACAAGGAGGGAATAGAAACCTTTCATCATATACCTTTGGAATGGGAGATGTCAAGGAGGAGAAACATGGAAGGAATGGCCTTCCAACATGTACCTTTGGCATGGGAGATGTCAAGGAGGAGAGTAGCCACATGACAGATATTTCAGTTGATAGATCATCAACGCTGTCATTGTTGAGGAGTCTAGATCCATATTGGAAATCCTAACTGTTGGTGGATTATTCCAAGGATCTTCACACATGCATGATTCTTGATGACCAGCTACATGATGAGGGCTATTTAGTCCAATATGGAGTCATCTATGATCATGGTAGGATTTCTTGTCTAGAGCTTCCAAGCTCAAGGAGAAGTTGCTACAAAGGGCCTATGAAGTGTTCTGTTTCAGCTATACATATTCCATGAAGCTCAACAACATCATCATGAGGAGCTACCATTGGGAGGGCTTTGAAGGAGAAATTTATCAACATTGTCAAAGATGCATGTACCATGTGGAGATGGAGCAGCAACATGACTCTATGAGAGAGTTAATTAAACCTTATCTTTCTTCTTTTGAGAGAGGAGATAGATCTATGCACCACTCTGTTTGTTTGAGGAGGATTATTGGTGAAGATCATACTTATGTAAAGCATGTTTTATTTTCTGATTGTATGTATTATTGTACCATATTTATGCAAGCCATGACTCCAAGGAGGAGTGTTGTACCTTTTAAACTTCATGGCCAACTTTGGGCCAAAACTATTTCTGAATATGGCCACTCCCTTGGTGGACAAAGGGAGATTTTGTTTCATTATGAGTGCATTCCTAAGGCACCAAATATATCTCACACTTTCAGCCATGGTGCGATGACTAGGACAACAAGTAAGTGGTGGGGAAACCACTTACCACATCATGATCTGATGTAGTCAGTAGATGCACTGCGCTGGTTCCACATATGAGACTATGATCCACCTCCATTTTGGCACAATTTTATTCCTATGTACTTGGTTTTGATCCCATGCGTTGATGATGTACTATTCTTTTATGGGGATCATTGGAGGGAGGATGAAAGGATTGGATGTGTCCTTTGGGAGAGAGATTCTCCATGGTTCTTATGTTTCAAATGTTTGGGAAATCATTAGACCATCCATGTCTGCTACATTAGGCCTCTTGTTTCCTTATGGGATGAGCCATTTGGGTAACTTGAGCATTTGGGAGGTGCCTCTCACATGGGAGGAGTTTTTCTATGAATTACCAATCTGGAGGGTGATTCATTTTGTATGGATGATATCTTGGAGATTGGAGCTCCATATGGGAATGAAGGTTTCTCACATCTTCTATTCTGTCCTTGTAGTTGCTTGGGGACAAGAAACCTTTGGGATGGGAGGACTTTAATATTCCTAATTAGTCCGAAGCTAATTGGAATATTCAATTATGTTTTCTTTCTTTGCTTAAAGAATAAAAGTGTAAAGGAGGTTCATAAAACTCCTAATAAAGAATAAATCAGAGCCAAATGTGGAAAAGGCTAAATATTGGCTACGAAATCAAGCACCCTTAGGTGTGAAAGGGGCTGGATATTTTTATTAGGTCAACCATGAACAAATCTACAACATTGTCTTGGAGGAGTGGCCATCAATAAGGCACAACACGGTTTTAGATGGAGCTACTTTGTGTGAAAGGAGTGTTTTCAATGAAGGTGGTTTAGGGTTTGCAAGTTCTCAACTTATAAAAGGAAGAGGATGGAAACATGAGAAGGTTGTTGATGATATTGTATTTTCTAGAGTATTGTCTGTTTAGACATACAAATTTATTTGGCTATTTAGCCTAGGTTGCAAATGCTATTTAGCATTGGGTGTTCCTAATCGGGAATCCCACCTCTTCCCATTGAGTAGCTCTTGGGAGAGTCTTGTATTTCATAGTCCATTATCTAGCTGAAGGCCAAGCTTCTTCTTCCAACTACAACACAGATCCTGTTGAGGGTTTGGTTGTCTTTGAAAGATGCAGCAAGTGGAGGCTAGATCTACTCAGATCTAGACCATTTCAGTGCTCCTTTTTAGTGTAGAAGTTTTCTATTCCATTGGCAAGAGAGTATTTAACATCTTGAGCATCATTTTCAGATCTTGACATGTGGCCAAACTTATTCTAAACCCTACAACGTAGTATTGCTTCCAGCACTGCGTTTTTTCTGTAGGTGATGTTGCAGTGTGTTTTGGCATACCATCTGTAGAGTTGGTTTTCAAGTGTTGGGGATCTGCCCTTCACTTTGGATATCCATTGGAGGAGATCTATACATTGTTCATTTCAGATCTGATCTGCATGTTTCTGAATACTTCTAAATATCTGAATATTTCTGCAGATCTGTAACTTAAATCTCAGATCTACTTCATGTACATGGTGTTTTGCTAGAAACCCTAAGGGGGATTGAAAGAGGAGCCTCTATAGTGCATGGATTTGTTATAGATCTGAAATTTCATTGCAATTATATGCTATAGATCTAAAGTGTAATCTTCAGTTGCTGCAGCACAATAAAATAACGTTGTCAAGCCTTTTTCAGTCTATACATGTGATTGAAGCACCTCTTTTGAGGATTTTCTTCCATTGGAGACTTCTATTTCCTGTTGTACTTCTTATGGGCCTCATTGTACATCTAATTTTCTATTGTAAATGTTAAATAAGGGTCTCCATATTGGCCTCCTACTCTTACTTTGATGATCTGCGTTATTTTTCCTGCAAATCTGTCTTGTATTGTTGCATTCCCTATTTGGGGATATTGTAGGTTGACTTCTACTATTGTAAACATGGTTTTTTTATCAGTAATGGAGAGTGGCTATTGGTTTCACCCTTCACCCGAGATTCATTTGATACTTTCATGAACAATGTCCTATATATCTTATTACTTTCTATCAATATGTTAATGTTTGATTACTCAGAATTCTTGCTTTGCATGCTCTGACTTCCTTTCAAGCACTAAACTATTGGATATCTTTCTCAATGTCCTGCTTTTAGTATCATAATGTTCATTACTCAGAATTCATGTTTCTCATGCTCTAACTTCATTTGAACATTTATATATTGAGTAAACCCTGTATGTGTGTATTCTACTTTCATTTAAGTATCTACATGCCTCAACTTCTACAAGGAGAGACTTTGTCATTAAGATCCATGTCACTGACTCCATAGCCTAATGGTTGCAAGCCTTCATCTTTTCAACCTGAAAACATACAAACCAAGACACAATTCATAGAGTTATCCATCTATCTTTATCATTAACCAATATCATAAATTATCCGTGAGAGATCCCTCTCAGACTGAAGAGGCTAAGCTTAAGTCAAAAGCTGGTTTGAAATAGTTACACTGAGTTGTATGATCAGCAGCCAATCAAGTAAAATTTTGGTGATAACATTTTGGTGCATCTGTTGGGAGTCTGAAGATATAATTTTCCCTAAATTTTGAAGTTGAACTCTTGAAGGTAGCAGGAACTCAGAATCTGTTCGAGGCTGCAACTACCTTGGCGACTCCACTGTTGAAGAATTCAAAAAATTCATAGCTTCATGGTGATTCAAATGGACTTATGAAGAACTCAGATGCTGCCATTCTTGTTTCAAGGTATGAATATATATATTTTTCAAAAAATTATGGCTTCCCAAGTCCTTTTCCCAAAGATACATCTTTTTTATGGAATGGTCCAAAATTTAATGGAGAATATTTGAGTTTGACTTTGAAGTATATATCAGATTTCCGTGACTTTACTGAGCTTCTTAGAGTCAGACATGAAGATATTTTCATCATATTGTTCTATTATTCATTTCAAGGGAAATGTAAACAGTGGATTGAAAGCTTTCCTATCAGATCTATTAAGTCATTTGTAGATTTTTGGCTTATTTTTTTGGAAACATGGATGGAAAGAATATAGTTGGTGGCAGACTCTCCTTCCATTCAAGGTTTTAAACAATGGAATGATGATCACACTAATGAAAAAGTGGATGGAATTTTTTCTTTTTATTTGTCTTCTTATTTAAAGTCATTTGAGTGCAAGTCAAAAGATAAGATTCAATTTTTGGATGAAGTTGCTAAGAACATTGAGAAAGACATTGAAGTTTTAGAAGACCAAATTAAATCCTATAGTCTTCATGATCAAGATCAGTCTTTTCAAAAGTTTTTCATGCCAAAACACAAAGAGAGGGTGCTGCTACCTTTCTCTTTCTCTCTTGAAAATCAGTTTGATAGCACACAACTGAAATCTTGTGTTGCTGAGCAAAGCATATATGAGTTGTCCAAAGCTGTAGAATGTCTTGAGAATCATCAAACACATTATGTATTCTATGTTCCTATAGTTGACTACATGAAAGATTTCTACAGTCCAAATTTCCAGCTATATTTTCATTATGAAGATCAAATACATCTTATTTTGCCTTGGTCATTTCAGTATCTTGTTTACTTTTGGTTCAAGCGCAGTCAAGAGGTTCAAGTGTCAGATCATGTCAATGACTGGCTTCATTGGAAGTTTCATTTTGCTTGAATCAAACATGAAGATTGCAGTTGCTAGGGTAGGTAGGAGTGTGTGTAAATAAGATCAAGTAGACTAAGCATCTTTTCAGTAGGTACAAATTTGGTTTTTTAGCATTAATCATCAAGCTTGAGCCCGAGTTGAAGGCCATTAGAGTTTGAAGGAAGCTTGGAAAATTTCAAAGTTTTTATTTCTAAGAAGATGGATGGCATTGGAACTACAGGTTCTTTGGTGTACCACAAGGGCACACCATCCCAAGTGGAGCCACTGTTATCACTCAAAAAAAAGTGTAACATCATTTGAAATAGTCTTAGAGGTTCCTGTGTCAAAGGTATGTTAATAGAATTCATTTTTCATTACGTGGTAAAGGAAAATTTTAAATTTTTCTTATTAGCCTATCCTAAGTTCCAAAACCACCCCCATTCAAGTCTTTTCATGTCACATCAGTCATTATTTCCTGACATATTTCATTTCCAAAGATTACAACTTTGAAAAGGTCATTTTAGCCAAGAATTCCTACTTTTGTAGTGAAATTAGTGTAAAATAGGCAGAAAACGCTACGAAACTGACTAATAATTTCGTAGTAGATATGAGGATTTCACTGTTTTCTGACTTTGAGCAGTCAAATTCAAAGGCGGTTTCTAGGCAAAAAGAGAAGTACTTTAAGAAACTGAGAGAGGTTATGTTCAAGAACATATAAAATAACAATAAACTCTTTCACTTTTCTCAAAGGTGTTACAAATTAGGAGATACAAGATGTCTTTCAGCCTTATTTTCAGAATGAAAAATTTTTGTTTTATACATGTTTTTAGAATGCAGATTCGGGATAGCTGGAAATGGTTTTCAAAAAAAAAAGAGAGGTTTATCTTCAAGACATAATAGCCTACAAACACCTCCTTCAGTTTTGTAATATCTATCTGGGATAGGGAGATAAGAGATCATATATGAATCCTATGTTTTCAGAAAAAACAGAGTCATTTTAGTGATGAATAAACTTGCTAAAGGTGAAAATGATGTTTTTTGAAGAGGGTAAGAGGCAAGTTTGCATGATAATATTTCATTATCACTTTTCAGACCTAAGATGAAATTTAGAAGAAAAAGGAATATTTTGGAATTTTCTCCATTATCAGGTAGTTTCGTAGCATGCTCCAGGCTTGAAGGCCAAAAAATGCTACGAAAAAACCTGTAGGTGTCTTTTTGCTTTTAAAGTCAGATTTTTGCATGATTCAAGGAGGGATATCCATGGTGGTAAGGTGTTATGACATGATTGACCTGTTGTAATAACAAATCAGTCAAGAAGATTGATGGAGAAGCCATTTTCCTACATTACTAAAACATGCTATGAAAATTTATGTACATGACTGTTTTAGCAGTCAACTTCAAGTTTGATTTCAGACCAAATGAAAAATCATTTGGAAATATGAAATTGATTTTTCTTCAAAACAGGTCCATCTACAAAAACCTCTCTCATTTTCTGCAAAGCCATCAGGGTTTGGAAATTATACACTCATCTTTGAAGCCTATTTTTCATAATTTTCACTAACAAGATTTGTGAAAAAATTGTAAAAATTCGACTTGGAGGAGGTCCAGATCAGCATCCACGTGGCATAATGACACATCAACACTCTAGTACACTCAGAAAATTAGTTGGTTGTAGTTGATAAGGGTTATTAAATTGATTTGTTGAACTATTAATGAAAGAAGAGTCCTTTTTGTATTCAAACTCTGCAAAACAAAAATATCCTTAGGAAGTCTCCAAGTGATGGAATCATGTTTGAAATAGGTCTCCGAGGTGGGAATTCGAAGCTAGCAAGGTGGAATATCATTTGTATGAGTCCTCATTCTATAAATGATATAGTTTTAGAGTTATAATGAGTTAGGATATGTTATGGCTGACTGCTACTGTTGTAAACAAGGTTTTTTGATCAGTAATGGAGAGTGGCTATTGGTTTCATCCTTCACCTGAGACTCATTTGATACTTTCATGAACAATGTACTATGTATATTATTACTTTCTGTCAATATGTTAATGTTTGATTACTCAGAATTTTTGCTTTGCATGCTCTGACTTCCTTTCAAACACTAAACTATTGGATATCTTTCTCAATGTCCTGCTTTCAGTATCTTAATGTTCATTACTCATAATTCATGTTTCTCATGCTCTCACTTCCTTTGAACATTTATATATTGAGTAAACCCTGTATGTGTGTATTCTACTTTCATTTAAGTATCTACATGCCTTAGCTTCCACAAGGAGAACCTTTGTCATTAAGATCCCTTTCACTGACTCCATAGCCCAATGGTAGCAAGCCTTCATCTTTTCAACCTACAAACATACAAAATGATGACACAATTCATAGATTTAGCCATCTATCTTTATCATTAACCAATATCATAAATTATCCGTGAGAGAGCCCTCTCAGACTGAAGAGGCTAAGCTTTAGTCAAAAGCTGGTTTGAAATAGTTACACTAATTTGTCTGATCAACAACCAATCAAGTACAATTTTGTGATAACATTTTGGTGTGTCTTCCAGGAGCCTGAAGATATAATTTTCCCGAAATTTTGAAGCTGAACTCTTGAAGGTAGCAGGAGCTCAGAATATGTTCGAGGCTGCAACTACCTTGGCGACTCCACTGTTGAAGAATTCAAAAAATTCATAGCTTCATGGTGATTCCACTGGACTTATGAATAAATCAGATACTACCATTCTTCTTTCAAGGTATGCATGTATAGAGTTTTCAAAAATTTATGGCTTTCCAAATCCTTTTCCCAAAGATACATATTTTTTATGGAATGGTCCAAAATTTAATGAAGAAGATTTGAGTTTGACCTTGAAGTATATATCAGATTTTCGTGACTTTACTGAGCTTCTTAGAGTCAAACATGTTCAAGATATTTTCATCATATTGTTCTATGATTCATTTCAAGGGAAATGTAAACAATGGATTGAAAGCTTTCCTATCAGATCTATTAAGTCATTTGCAGATTTTTGGCTTATTTTTTTGGAAACATGAATGGAAAAAACAAAGTTGGTGGCAAACTCTTCTTCCATTCAAGGTTTTAAACAATGGAATGATGATCACACTAATGAGGAAGTGGATGCAAATTTTTCTTTGTCTTTGTATTCTTATTTAAAGTCATTTGAGTGCAAGTCAGAAGATAAGATTAAATTTTTGGATGAAGTTGCTAAGAACATTGAAGTTTTAGAAGACCAAATTCAATCCTATAGTCTTCATGATCAAGATCAATCTTTTCAAAAGTTTTTCATGCCAGAACACAAAGAGAGGGCGATGCTACCTTTTTCTTTTGAGATTGAGGAAGAATACCTTGTTCTTGAAAATCAGTTTGATAGCACACAACTGAAATTTTTTGTTGCTGAGAAAATCATATATGAGTTGTCCAAAGTTGCAGAATGCCTTGAGAATCATCAAAAAAATTATGTCTTCTATGATTCTATAGCTGAATACATGGAAGATTTATACAATCCAAATTTCCCGCTATATTTTCATTATGAAGATCAGATACATATTATGTTGCCTTAGTCATTTTAGTATCTTGTTTACTTTTGGTTCAAGCACAATCAAGAGGTTCAAGTGTCAGATCAGATCAATGACTGGCTTCATTGGAAGTTTCATTTTTCTTGAATCAAACATGAAGATTGCAGTTGCTAGGGTAGGTAGGAGTGTGTGTAAATTAGCTCAAGTAGACTGAGCATCTTTTTAAGTAGGTACAAATTTGGTTTTTCAGCAGTAGTCATCAAGCTTGAGCCTGAGGTGAAGGCTAATAGAGTTTGAAGGAAGCTTGGAAAATTTTAGAGTTTTTATTTCTAACAAGATGGATGGCACTGGAACTACAGGTTCTTTGGTGTACCACAGGGGCACACCATCCCAAGTGGAGCCACTGTTATCACTCATAAAAAAGTGTAACATCATTTGACATAGTCTTAGAGGTTCATGTGTCAAAGGTATGGTAATATAATTCATTTTTCAGTACTTGGTAAAGGAAAATTTTAAATTTTTCTTATTAGCCTATCCTAAGGTCCAAAACCACCCCCATTCAATTCTTTTCATGTCACATCAGTCATTATTTCCTGACATATTTCATTTCCCAAGCTTACAACTCCAAAAAGGTAATTTTAGCCAATAATTCCTACTTTCATAGCAAATTCAGTGTAAAATAGGCAGAAAACGCTATGAAACTGGGTAATAATTTCATAGCGAATATGAGGATTTCAATGTTTTATGACTTTGAGCAGTCAAATTTAAGGGCCGTTTCTGGGAACACAGAGAAGTATTTTAATAAAATGAGAGAGGTTTTGTTTAAGAACATATCAAATAACAATAAAGTCTTTCACGTTTCTCAAAGGTGCTACAAATTGGGAGATACAGGGATGTCTTTCAGCCCTATTTTCAGAATGCGGAATTTTCCTGTTTTATACATGTTTTTAGAATGCAGATTCTGGGAAACTGGAAATGGTTTTCAAAAAAAAAATGAGAGGTTTTTATTCAAGACATATTGACCTACAAAATCCTCTTTCAGTTTTGAAATATCTATCCAGGATAGGGAGATAAGAGCTCATATATGAACCCTATGTTTTCAGAAAAAACAGAGTCATTTTAGTGATGAATAAACTTGCTAAAGGTGAAAATGATGTTTGTTGAAGAGGGTAAGAGGAAAATTTGCATGATAATATTTCATTATATCACTTTTCAGACCTATAGATGAAATTTGGAAGAAAAAGGAAGATTTTGGAATTTTCTCCATTATCAGGTAGTTTCGTTGTATGCTCCAGGCTTGAAGGCCAAAAAATGCTACGAAAAAACCTATAGGTGTCTTTTTGATTTTAATGTAAGTTTTTGCATGATTCAAGGAGGAAGATCCATGGTGGTAAGGTGCTATGACATGATTGACATGTTGGTACAACAAATAAGTCAATAATATTGATGGAGAAGCCATTTTCCCATGCTACTAAAACACGCTACGAAAATTTTTGTACATCACTGTTTTAGAAGTCAACTTCAAGTTTGATTTGAGACCAAATGAAAAATTATTTTGGAAATATGAAAGAGGTTTTTCTTCATCACAGGTCTGTCTACAAAAACCTCTCTTATTTTCTACAAAGCCATCATGGTTTGGAAATTATACACTCATATGTGAAGCCTATTTTTCAGAATTTTCACTAACAAGATTTGTGAAAAAAAATGTAAAAATTCGACTTGGAGGAGGTCCAGATCAGCATCCACGTGGCATAATGACACATCAGAACTCTATTACACTCAAATAAATAGTTGGTTTTAGTTGGTAAGGGTTATTAAATTGATTTGTTGAACTATTAATGAAAGAAGAGTCCTTTTTGTATTCAAACTCTGCAAAACAGAAATATGCTTAGGAAGTCTCCAAGTGATGGAATCATGTTTGAAATAGGTCTCTGAGGTGGGAATTCAAAGCTTGCAAGGTGGCATATCATTTTTATGAGTCCTCATTCTATAAATGAGATATTTTTAGAGTTATAATGGGTTGGGATATGTTATGGCTGACTGCTACTATTGTAAACATGGTTTTTGATCAGTAATGGAGAGTAGCTATTGGTTTCATCCTTCACCTGAGATTCATTTGATACTTTCATGGAAAATTTCCTATGTAGCTTATTAATTTCTATCAATAATTTAATGTTTTATTACTCAGAATTCTTGCTTTGCATGCTCTGACTTCATTTCAAGCACTAAACTATTGGATATCTTTCTCAATGTCTTGCTTTCAATATCTTAATGTTCATTACTCAGAATTCATGCTTCTCATGCTCTCACTTCCTTTGAAAATTTATATATTGAGTAAATCCTGTATGTGTGTATTCTACTTTCATTTAAGTATCTACATGCCTCAGCTTCCATAAGGAGAGACTTTGTCATTAAGATCAACCCTGTCACTGACTCCATAGCCCAATGGTAGCAAGCCTTCATCTTTTCAACCTGCAAAGATATAAAACCAAGACACAATTCATAGAGTTAGCCATCTATATTTATCATTAACCAATATCATAAATTATCCATAAGAGAGTCCTCTCAGACTGAAGAGGCTAAGCTTCAGTCAAAATCTAGTTTGAAATAGTTACACTGAGTTGTTTGATCAGCAGCCAATCAAGTACAATTTTGGTGATAACATTGTCCAACATCAACCGGAGTCTGGACCAAAATGTACTGAAGAACCTACTATCCTGATCTGAGATGATAGACTGTAGGATACCAAATTGTACCCACACTCGTTCAAAGAAGAGTTTAGTAGTGGCTTTTGCTATGATATTCTTCTTGTAGGCCGCCATAATGGCCATCTTCGAGAATCTGTCGACGAACACAAAAACAAAGTCGTTTCCATGATTAGTAGAAGGAATGCCTAACATGTAATCCATGGATATGGATTCCCAAGGTTGAATAGGGGTAGGCAGCGTAGTATAGATGCCTTGCTTCTTGATGGTTGGTTTGGCAATGATGCAGGTAGTGAAATATCTAATGTACTTCCCGACTTCCTTTCGAAGGTTCAGTTGATAGAAATAATTTTGCAGTACTGCCACTATTTTCTCAGCCTTGAAATGCCCAACAAACTGACTTTAGTGCGCTTCCCAAATCATCTTAGCACACTCACTTGAAGGAATACAAAGGTGTCCCAGGTGACATATCAATGCATGCAGGAGGTGAAAATATGGAATTGGCTTACCCTCCAAGAGTGTCTTGTATGTGTGGCTGAATTCTAGATCGCTTTTGTAGAGAAGCGGCCAATTAGAAGTTTCATGTCCACAAGAGTTGAGTATAGTGGTTAGCACCAAAATTGGTGGTCGGCTGAGGCAGACTGCAACATTATTGGTTCTGCCCTTATTGTTCTTGATGTTCAAATGAAACTGTTGCAGATATGTGGACCACTTTTGATGGCGATCATTCAAAAACATCCCTTGTGTCTGTATGAAATACAGGGGTCGATGGTCTGTGTGGATGACCGTTTCCTTCCCCAAAATGCAATGCTTCCATTGTCGAAAAGCCTGCACAATGGAATACATCTCTTTTTCATAAGTGGGAGACTTCTGGATTGTGTAGGAAAATATCTCACTGTGATATGCCATGGAATTCCCCTGTTGAGAAAGAAATGACCCAATAGCATAGTCAGAGGCATATGTCTCGATCTCAAATTGTTGTTGCAAGTCTGGTAATGTGAGAACTGGGACAGAGTAGAGGCGATGTCTCAACTCTACGAATGCCTTATGTTGAGATTCAAGCAAAAATATTTTTGATTTCACTCTTCCCTTGGTGACTTGACTCAAGGGCCAAGTGATATGAGAGAACCCCAACACGAACCTGTAGTAGATTTTGGCAAGACCCAGAAAGTTGTGTCGCTATGTTAAAGTGGTTGTGGCTGGAATATCATGAATGAATTGGTTCTTGGTTGGATCCACATGCACCCCCCGCTCATCAATAATGTATCCCATATACTGAACCTGGGTCATCCCAAAAGTGTACTTCTCCAAATTGGCACACAACTTGTGTTTCTACAGTGTTTGGAGGACCTGTAGGATGTGGTGGAGGCACTTTTTTTAATTCTGGTTGAATATTAGGATGTCATCCAGGTACACCACTACAAAAGAGTTGATGAATCACTGCAAGATGTCATCCATCAGCCTCATGAACGTTGCAGGAGAATTCTTCAACCAAAAAGGCATGACCAACCATTCAAAAATTCCCTCCTTGGCTTTGAAGGAAGTCTTCCACACATCAAAGGGTTCGATTGGTACCTGGTGATACCTGAACTTCAAGTTGATCTTGCTAAAATATTTCCCCCCCTTGAGTTGGTCCGAAGGTCATCAATGATTTTGTTCAATGCATGATAGTCAATATAGAGTCTCAAAGTCGCATCCTTCTTCTACACCAACAAGGTCGGGCTTCCACAGGGAGGTGAACTAGGCCGAATGTGACCTTTATGCAGCAACTCCTGAATCTGCATCTTGATTTCTTCGTTATCTAGAACAAATCACCGATATACTGGTCCATTGGGAAGAAACACACCTGAGGTCAGATTGATGGAGTTCTTGACTTGATAGTGCAAAGGCACCCCTGCGGGTGAGGTGAAAATGTCCTCGTACTCCTTCGCAACCTTTTCCATCTGTTATTGTTGTGCAGAGGAGCCCTATCTAGACGTTGTGGCCATAGTCTTCTTCTTGCATTGAGGGTAGATCATCAAGGAAAAAAATTTCCCGGTTTTGGAAATGAGCTTACTGTATTGTTTTACAGTAACCAAAGAGATGGCGGTAGGCAGTGCTACCTTCGATATCCTGTACAACTGATTTCACAAAGTAACATTAATAGCGCGAGGCCTGGACTCATACACAATGTTGTACCTTAAGGGACAATCCCTTAGCTATGATCAGGAATCAGGGCTTAAGACATTTATATGATTATGTCACAGAAATGTTTGTCTTTGTTTAATCACCCTCAAATATTTATCATTAAACCCTCAAATATCAAATCTAATGAATGTCTCACAATGCTATCATTTGCTAATGTTGAATGAAATGACTAGAAGAAAATGAAAGAAAGAAGCCCAAACAGATATGTGGTTACACAAAATATATCACCTCAAACTTCAGAAGAATTATATGAAGGAAATAGTTAAAATTAAGGACCACCAATTAAGGATTTTAACTCTTACTTACATAAGTAAAAAGAGACGTGCAGCTCATTACTTCATCTTATTCAAAGATAGAAAACACAGAATGTAAACTTGAATACATATCAACATAAACAGATGCCAGAAACTTGCTTTTCATTTATTAATCATTTGAAATATCTGAGTACAAAAATTGCAGTCTGAAGGTCCAAAAATCGAAACCCTCGTTCTCCTTGACTATTAAATTAAATACAATAAAAAGCAGTTTGAAACTGCTATAACTGATCCTAACTACCTCAACTTCTGAGGACTATGTAAGTTATCTATTACATACCCTCAAAACGCCTTATTACAATTACATCATCTTTGAAAGAATATAATAACATAAAAATTAACATCCTAATCTATATGTTGAATGTGAATTGATGACGATGTGGCTACATTTCCTGGATCAGCTGATTTGTCTTTCTTCAAAGTCAAAGGATCCTTTGGCAAATTCATCGTCCAAGCTCTGCACTTCTTCCATATCTCTAATTTTGTTCTGGGTGAATGTACCAGGTTGTGATACTCCAATCTGAAAGCAGTAATTTGGTTGAAAGACGACCTTTCTGCAAATAGAGTTTTTACCAACCACAGCAGCTGAAAATGTCTCTAAAGAAAGTTGATTATTGTTGCTCCCTTAAGCAATTAAGTCTTTTCATGTGTATTGTCAACTTTACTTTTTTTCAATACTATTAAGCTTTCATAAGAATCCCATGACAACAAACTTCCTCCAAGTCCCCAACATGAGGGCAGACCTGCTCTTGTTACTTTGTCAAATAACTTATCAAATTGACTTACTATTTTTTTAATTTCCATCAACTTCTTTTATGTAGCCTTTCTGTAATCATTCTTGACAATCATCTTATTAATATCCACTACATATAGGATTCTATCTTTAATCTCATTTTCTTCTTAGTCTTGATTTGTTTTAGAATTGCTAAATTCAATGAATCTTCTTGCCCAAACAACCCTATTGATTGTCTTTTGTTTCTCTGTCATGACTTGTTCTTCAAAATTCTTGATGAGACTTTTCTCTTCTGCAACCACCATCAAAAAGCTCCAAATTTATTTCATTTCTGAAATGATATCATCCGAAATGATATCTTTTGCTTGTATTAAAGATATGTTCCCTTTAAGTTTTTTTTTGAGACTTTTAATCTCAGCATTAGTGTTCTGACTGTCCATTTTGTATTTACTAGCTTCATTTTCTACAGCTTGAATAATCTTTGATGCAGTCTCTAAATCTTCTTGAGCCTTTTTCCAATCTCTTTCTGCCATCTGCAACTCAGTAGTCAACTGAGAAATATATGCTAGTGGGTCTTCATTACCTATTGGAAAAACAAAAGTACAAGAATGATTGTCAATATGATTTTGCAGTGACAATGCAGTTTGCTTTAACTTAGAGACTTCTTCCTCCTTTTGCATGAGCTGTTGTAGAAGCTTTTATTTCTCGTTCTCTACCTCTGCAACTTCTGCTGCAAGGGAATTCTCTCCTATAGGAAATTTTAACTTTTTCTTCAATACAAATATCTCTGCTTCAACACTTTGTAGAAGTTTCTGCACAACAGTCCTATCATTAGGATCTACTCCAATCTTTACTATGATTTTCTTCAGCGCCTCATTCTGGATTGTTAAAGCCCTAGAGTTGGCTTTCTCTAACTTTAACTGCTTAATCACTTTTCCAAGCATATTCTCTGACTTCATTTCCATTGCATTAGTCTTTGTCAGGTCATTCACAATCAATTGACCTGTTTGCATATGTAGGTTCACCTTGTCTAGCAATGGGATTTTCTTCACATCCACAGTCAAATTCACAGTATTGAAATTGTTAGAAGAACCAATTGACATATCAAAAGGATGAGAAAGAGCAATTTTGAATTGATCTTTCTCAAGATCCATTGCAGTTAAAAGTCTTGTTTGGTCTGGAGAAATTTGATATTCAGCTTGGGCCTCCATGTTGGCCTTCATCTTCTGGTTTCTCTCTGAAATTTGGGAAAACATCTGTTTGATCAGAGGCACTTTTTCATGGGTGCTCTCATTTCTCCTGGGTGAAGCAGAAACATTTTTTTCCTCCCCCAACTATAAGGAAAAACTAGGTTGAGTATATGTAGATTCTTCATTAAATTTTTCTCTCTTCTCAGCTCCCTGTTCCTCATCTTCTAAATCAACCACTGTTTCTTTGCCACTTTTACTTGATTTTTCTGATATGACAAGAGTTTGAATATTTGAACCTGTTGAACTCATAACACCTTTACTTTCCATCTTCTCTAGATCTGGCCTGCTTTCATGAATGAAAGTTCAATACCCATTATCAATTCTTCTGCTAGAAATAACACTGTGAGGGTCATAAGCCCACTTTTCCCCTAACAGCAAGTGCATCTCATCTAGCATTCTAGTAAATTCTTAAATGCTTGTCTCATATTAACTATGAAAGGACCTACGGTCACGGGAAGTTTGAACATATGCCTCTTTTTCATGGGCACAAAGTGAATTTGATCAACATTTAGACTTTGCCGAACAAACTCGAAAGCAAATAACCTCATAGGTACAAACATTGGAAGCCTATAAGGCTCAACACTGGCTCCATAAAGTCTAATTTCGGAATAATCCTAAAAAACAAACCAATCTCCAAATTTACAATTTTCCCCTAAATGCAAGAACTCGTGAACTTTGGGTAAGAAATAGGGGGGAGGAATTCCATTCAAAACTTTATATGTAATTGACATGAAATAACTTGCAAAATCAAACAAACCAGCTTCATTTTGTTCTCTTCTGACTATATCTGTCCAGAATACTAATGATTGCCTCTTGTTATTCATATCCATAATATTCAGACCCAGATGCATGAATTCATGTACATTTTGATATAAGAATAAGTAAATAATTAATGAAGGAAACCTGAAAGAACCTGTTAATGATAAGCTCATGAGTTGTGAATTGACAGCTTCTTGCCAATTAGATGGAATATCTAGCACCATTCCTGGCTTCATCATCATGGAAAACATCCCCAAGATTGATTTATCCACTGTGTTGTCATCGTCTTTGCCCAAAATCTTTGCAATGCTGCTCAACACTGTCTTAACCTCAATATCAAAAATTTCCATAAGGGAATATTCACTGTCAGGCTGAAATTTTTGCGTCTTAGGCTTTAGAAAATGAATGAACTGATTAAAATATTGACTTGCAAGGCTGTCATAATATGCTACCAAAGAATCATTAGAGAATTGGACATATGACTCTGACTCAGGGTAACAAAGGGCTTGGAAAATTAGCTAGGCAGACACTTGCAAAACATTCTCCCCCTAACAATTCATCACAAAACATTTCCCAGGATACATAACAGATACTAACCAATATATGAATTCAGGAAAAATATGGGTTTTAGGGATACATGCAGACAACACACCAGTCTTTACCATGGCAATATAAACTGGGGAAGCTTTATCATTTAATAGGACTTGCTGGTAAAATGGAAGGTGAACCAAGGAACAATTGGTGTCTTGAATATCCCTCTTGGTATCCATGAGAGGGATATGATTAGCAGAACCTGACAGGGATGAGCGTTTAGCCATGATTTAGAGTTATGACAATGGACAACTTACAGGGAAACCGATTCTTGGTAGGGTGACAGAAAAATGAATAGGGCGTAGCACAAACAAATTTCAAACATCAACTTAATCGCAAAATGATTTTGAAAAGAATGAGAATTGAATTTAAATAGGTGGCGTGGATTTGAACTTAAATGCTGATAAGACGTGCCAACAGACCGTTAAGCACTCCTGATGTGGAAGACAACTGTAACCAACTCAACATATTACGTCATTGCGGTGGGTCTCAAAGTATGGAGGATTATTTTGGCTTGTGCCCCCATAATCAATCTCCACCGCTCATCTATGTTACTCCCGCAGTCAACATAGTCAACTGCGGAGGCACCCTCCATATTAATTCGCGCGATAGTAGTGCCCGCGGGTTGAGATTTTTTTTTTAATATTCAATAAATCATTGCATCCCGCTCGATGAAATAATCGACATTTTAACTTTAATTTGGGACCCACGTTCATAAATTCAAAAAGTATTTAAACTTTTAACTCTAATACAATGAGCAAAAATATTTTTATGTTACAGTATAAGAACTTTAATACTTTAACATATTTTTAACAATTTTCTGTATTTGTTTTTTTGTATTTTCAAAATTGAAAATAAAAAGATATTGCTAATGATCCACAATGCACAACATGTCGCTTCCACAAGTATGGTTGGCCTAATAATACATCAAAAACATCAAGAGGAGCATTGTCACATAATACCTCATCCGTGAAGGGATTTATGTTGTAGGGAAGGCGACATTGCTGGCTGATGTGAAGATCTCATCCTTGGTGAAGCCACCTGATGGTGTATGGATATGGGTGTGCTATGGTCGACAATCCAAGCCATTTCACGACCTATACTTAAATTAGGTTCTTTTGGCTCCCGCTTTCGACAATTAACTACAACGTGGAACCCTTTACCCACATATCAGAATGGAAGAGACACTCCGCCTCCTATGGATCTTCTGATTCCTCCTTCTGGATCTTCATGGTGGCAATAATGGCATTAGGCTCTGCATCAATAATATGCTTCCCTTTGTCATTCCCCTTTTTAGGTTCTGATTTAGAGTTGGAGCATGCATTCGATTCATAAGCCTTCATCTCAGTCACTAGTGACTGCTTGGCTAGACACTCACTTGTGTTGTGAGTGGAGATCTTATGGAACTCACACCACTTTCCCGTCTCCTTATTTGTCTTTGTGGTGTTGTTCTTTTCTTGTGGCTTTGGCTGTTTATCCTAGGTCGCCCAGCCTTGGATTTTTCCTTTGTTCTGCGATTTGGGGGCACCTTTCCCTTGCTTCTGATTCGAAGATCCAAAGTCTCGCTTCTTCTGTTTGAATTTCTGCTCAAACTTGGCAGCATACTGGTATGCTGCACTAAGCGAGGAGATGTCAAGGAACTCCATTTCCTCTTGAATTTTTATGTGTAGACAACTGCGGTACTTCAGCACCAAATTTTTCTCCAAATATTTGATACCCAACTTTGTGCGCAGTTTATGGAACAAATTCATCATCTCTTGCACATATTGATCCCTTTGATACTGCAACGTAGTCCATTGTATGTACTTGTCCTGATATCTCCCATGGGATAATATTGTTCCTTGATGGCATCTCAGAAAGAATCCCAAGGGGGTGCGACTGAGAACCAAGAGGGTTCCCTCTCGTCATTTTGCTTACTATAGGTTTCCCACCAATCCTTGACATGGGGGGTAGCTTTGAGTAGTGCAAAAGTAATATTTTCCCAATTGGAAAAGTCATGAACCGAGAAATATCCCTCTAATAGATTCAACCATCTATCTACGATGTTTGCATATATTTGGCCCTCAAATATGGGAATGTCCAGCTTTAATTGTACCTTAAAAGGAGTTGCGCCTCCAGAGTTGCTGTTGGATGGAGATGCACCATTGATGGGTAGTCGTTGAAGGATCTAGGAAAATTTATCCATCATTCTGTTACTTTGTTTCTCGAGGGCCTCCCTATGTAATATTTTGATAGGATCTCCTGCTCCCCCATATTTCTTTTCTTTCACTTGTTGAACCTCAAAACTGTTCCTATTTTGACATTCTTTTCCACCATCTTTTCTTCCTTTTTCACAAATCCATAAACTCAATCAGTGATAATTGACATATTTTACATCTGACAAGGCATTTAGATGATCTCTACTCTATATTATTGTTCCTTATTATTTAGATGAATTTCTGTAATTAGCTACAGAATTCGTGCAATTCTATAGGTAACCTTTGTTTCTGCAGCCACCGTTATTGTTTGGCAGGTTTCAAGAAGTAAATGAAGAAGTGAGTCATATGGGTAGCTTTGGAATGGCCCATACATGGATTGTATCCTACTTACATGTTCAAATTTGATAAGAATCATGCCTACACTCGCGGTCAAAGCCCATTCACGAGAAGGAATGAGATCAACAGACGAAGATTCTCAATTTGTTCTTACGTAGAAAATCAAGAAAGAGCCATGAAGACTTTGCTTTAAATAGACTTCTAGTCTTAGTTTTATTTTTCTTTCCATAGGCGAAATTTTCACATACAATTAATTTAAAACTTGTATAAATATCGGTATGTTTAAACTGAGAATAAGCTCAATTTTTGTGATAATACTGTGATATGCTTTTAAACTTTGTTTTGCTAATAAAGAAGACTAGTTCCAGATCATTGATGCATGGATAGTCTAAGTAGAATTCACACTTGTTATGTTGAAGAGGGATCCTACACGGAAAGGATAATTTTATAGTTATTTCGTAGTTTACTTTACTGTCAATTTCATCACTTAATTTCCTGTTGATTCATAGTTAATTTCTCTTCAATTCATAATTAGATTCTCGTCATTTCATAGTTAGATTCTCATCGATTTTTAGTTTGATTTCTCACGGTTTCATATTTTAATTTCATGTTAATAAGCTTCTAAATGTTTTCTGAATCAATTGTTTACATTTACAGTTGATTGCTAGATCTTATGCTCGCTTGAATCGTTACATGAATGTGACTCCATCATCTTCCAGTTGAATAGATTCGTGCATTTGATTACACAAAAACCATAGTATTTAAGATTAGACATGTTGTTTTGCACAATATATACTCTGTCATTCCTTGCTTGCCTTAGTTAAATTTGATTTAAATGAGCACAGTCATTTCAATTTCATAGTAATAGATTTTATGCTTTCGTTCCATGGAATGTAGAATAGAGTTAGATTAGATTTATATTTTGATCATTCTTATATTTAAAACTAGGACAAAGTTAGATTAGAATTGTACTTTGATTATTTTGAAAGTAGATTAAATGCTCTGTCTTCATCAAATTAATGATTTCAATAGATAAGATAGAATATGGTTTTATTTTCATTATATTGATAGCTAGAACATCATTTAGAGATCCGTAGAATTCAATCAGATTTAGAACAATGTTTTGTTTAAATGAAGAATCAATTTAGTTAGATGTTTTCCATTGATTTTTTGCCGGCCTAGAATAGTTTAACATAGCTTAGATTTTAACCATCCTAAGTTTGATTTATTTTTATGCAAAATATATTAGTTCAATGACATTTCCTTTTCTTACTTCTTTTAGATTTTATATTTCATTCATTTCATTAAGAGTAATTTGTAAATCAATTTATTTTCTTAGAGTAAAAATAAAATTTCCTTTTCTTCCTTCTTTAAGATAAATTTTCATCATTAAATTTCCTTCAGATTTAGTTGTTCCCTAGCATTTAAATATTTCATTTAGAAGCTTAGATTTCATTCCTTATATCAATTTTAGTTCTTAAATTTAAGGATAAAATAAAAACCCAAAAAAAAATATAAATACACAATGAAGTAAGAAAAAAGGGCATTTAAGCATATATAGTGCACCACACTTCATTAGATCACTACCCTCAGTTGATAATTTATGATAGCAATTTAAGAAATTAAATTGAGTAAACATTTTGGCGCCGTTTTTGGGGAAGTGTAATTAGGAATCCCCATTTCTTACATCTAAAAAAAAAAATTATATGCGTAGAGAAAGAGACTCTAGGGGTAGATTCATAACTAGAAGTAGAAGTTTGATTCCAACAACACCACTCACTCCACCAAGACCAGGAAGTGCCACACCACCATCTCAAACTCATATTCCATTTTTCACTACAAGACATAGACTCCCTGAAGTCTTAAGGTTAGAAATCCAACTAAGAGATTCTCCAACTCCATTTACTGAGGCAGTCTTAGAAGAAGAAGATCCTAGATCTCCAACAGAAGCAGTAACCTTTTTCATCTCTATAGGAGAATATATTATAGCTCAAGAGTTAGAAATCCCTAGTGAGGAAGAAGAAGAAGAAACTTTATGCAATATCCCATTGATAGAAGAACCAGAGGAAAAACACATAACTCTACAGTCAGAACCCTACATTAGCTCTGATGAATCTACAATGGCAGGAGAAGGAGAAAGAGAAGCTTTGAATGGAGATTCCTTAAGAATAGGAGGAGGAAGAAGAGGTGGAGGACGAGGTGGAGGAAGAGGTAGAGGAAGAGGAGAAAATAGGGAAGACCATAATTCTATTGGATTTCTTATAGTTTATGAGGATACAAATGCCACAATGAAAAACATTTTACCATCTATCCTTCCCAATTTGCATGGATTAAGGAGTGAAAATCCTGAAAATTTTTTATTTGAATTTGAGGTTTTATGTAGATCATATGACTACTTATAAGGCTCTCAAAAATTGAAGCTATTTCCTACAACACTCAAGGGTGCAGCTTTAAAATGGTTCATGGGTTTGATAATGCAATCTATTAGGACATGGGATGAGATGAAAAGTGCATTTTTACAAATATATCTGGATTTTTTCACACCTATTAATAGGAAGGACGAAGTATTTGAAATGATGCAAAAAGAGGATGAAAACTTGGAAGACTTAATTGAGATTCATTTACAATATAAAAAGAGCTAAAATGGAAAACTTAGATCAAGATACTTTAAAATATCTCTTGTTGAAATCCATCATAGATGAATGTATATATATCCTTCACATGATGGGAAAGGAAGACATCTCTCAACTATCATTACCTGAAATTGTTGAATTATGCATTCATCTTTTGAGAGGAAAATAAAAAAATTGTGAAAAATGCAAGAGATCCTATTCTCTCTAGAGTGAATAAATCTACAACTGGAACAGTAAGTAGGGCAGAAATTGGAAATACGCTTGATGAATTTAAAACAGATATCTTAGGGAGTCTTATTGAAAACATAGACACCCTAAAATTACAAAACAAGTAAAAATCTGAAACTGATGCCTTAACTATTTTCTGTCTTAAATGTAGAAAGAAACATGCCCTAAGAGAATGTCCTCTTGATTTTAAAGTCATATAAATCTGTGTTATTTGTGCAGAAAACCATGAAACAAAAATATGTCCCTCTATACCAGGTCTTAAGGCTATTTTCTAAGAAGAAGTAGCTCCACATCTAGTAGAACCTCTTTGTTTTGTATCTAGAATACCATGGCAAGGACCACAAACTCAAGGTTTTAATAATCAAATGCATAATCAGCCCCCACCAAACAATTGGAATTCATCATGGCAGCAACCTTGGTCCCAACCTCAACCTTGGACACAAGGAATGCAAAATCCTTATGGCAGATACTCTCAGTATCACCAATATCCACAATCCTATCCAAACTACCCTCCCCAACGTTTTCCACAACATAATCAACAACCTCAATTCCAAGATCATAACCCAAAAATTTCATTACCATTTTGACAAAGGCCAAATCAACTACCTGCTTAGCCATTACCAAACCCAAATAATAAAAGTGCTCAAACTACTTATAACATAGAAGGACAAAATTTCCCAACTTATATGATTAATCCACTAGATCTTAACAATGTCCAACTTAGATCTGGTAGGATAGTAGAAAGGAAAAAGCCCTCTGTTGTTATTCAAGAAAAAAATGATCTTGATGAAGAAATTTCTCTACAACAAAATAAAAATTCTGGAGAAGGGACATCCCTTCAACATAATCAAAATTATGAAAATAAAAAACAAGAAAATCAAATAAACTCAACTACTATCATAGAGCAACCTTCAGTATTTGTTTCTAACCCTCCTTTCCCTGAAAGATTACAAATCGATAGATGGATAGAAAAATAAATTTTGTTTCCTAACTATGTTTTTCTAGATGAATTGAAAAATGTATGTATCAAAATTTCTTTGTTACAGGCCATTAAAGAGATTCCTATCTAGCTAAAAAAATAAGATAGCTGAGCATAAAAAAATCATGAAGAAAAAAAGAAGAAGTAAAAAGTATTCAGTTAGTAGGAAAAATTGTAGACATTATGATGGGAAAAATAACCATACAAAAATATTTGGACCCAAGAAGTCCAGTTGTAAAAACACACATCAATGGTATTGAGATTCCAAATACATTGATTGATTTAGGAGCATTCATAAACATCATGAGAAAACAAACCATGGAACAACTTAGGCTTCCAAACCATCAGTATACACCAACATTACTGCAATTAGCAGATAGATTAGTAATCAAGCCAGATGGTGTATTAGAAGACATACATGTGTCCTTAGAATCTTGGGAATATCCAGTTTATTTTTTGATCTTAACTACCAAGAACAACCTAGGGGGACATCCATTGATATTAGGAAGACCTTGGTTAGCTACAACTGATGTTCATTAGTTGTTGATCTGATGATATGTTTATTTCTGATGGTAATTAAAGAAATAAATTCACTCTATATCCTCCAACAAAAAAAATGATAGAAATAGAAAATGAAGAATGGATGGATGATGAAAATGATATACAAACTCTCTTTACTATTTCTCATATTAGTGAAGAAAGTCAAATTTTAAATTCAATAGAAAAATTTGAAACATCTTCACAATGTGAAGATGATCATAGTTTTCAAGAACAATGTAATATTGAATACTTTTCATCGAGACAGATGTATTTATATTCTATGGAAGATTTTGGTAACTTTGTAGTTGAAATATTTCCAGGAAAATATTTAAACATAAACAAAAACTTGGAGAAATGCCAATAAGAAGAGTTAATCAAAACATTACAAAAACATTCTTCTACATATGCATGGGAGTACACTGACATGAAGGGAATTAATCCTGATACTTGCATACATCATATCTACATTGAGGAAAACTCTAGGCCTATTAGACAACTTCAAAGAAGGATGAATCCAAATCTTAGGGAAATTGTGAAAGAAGAATTGCAAAAATTGCTGAATGTAAACTTCATTTATCCAATTTCAGACAGTCAGCGAGTTTCTGCCTTGGTTATTGTACCTAAAAAGAATGGTAAATGGAGGGTATGCATTGATTATCGAGAATTGAACAAGGCTACTCTAAAATATCATTTCCCATTGCCTTTCATATATCAAGTATTGGATACATTAGCAGGGAAGAAGTATTTCTCATTCTTGGATGGTTTTAGTGGTTACAATTGTTAGAGTCAGCTTTTGCAGCCTTCCTCCAGTGATCAAACATGCTCTTTCAAAGTGATTTCAAAGTATCAAGGTCAAATTTTGTCATTTCAAAGAATCTTCAAGCAAAATTTGATCACTAGGCATTAGGTCTAGGGTTGGTCTTCACTCTTTTCAAATTTGTCCAAATGTCAGTCCATGTCACCATTCAGCTGAGTGTACCATCATTCAGAGGGTTGTCATCATCATGTCAAGTTCCGTTGGGTCATTTTACACCTCGTTCATGCTTCAGTTGTGCCTTGGTAAGGTCCATTTCCCTCTCCTAGGGTTTTGGAGGTAATTTCTCTTGGATGATCAAATCATCGAAAAACTTGTATCCTGATGTTCATACACCTTCCCCTATCATTAATTCACCTAATTAAACACTTCCCATCACTGAGATCCCCCAAATTCCTCATTTTTGCACAAACCCTAGTTTCTAGCCAAAACTTGGCAATGTCCTAGGCTAGGCCTGTGTTTTGCCCTTTTGGACCCCTTCCCCTCACTCAATCTCTGTGATTCCACTTCCCCCTGCTTCCTAACATCCCTCCCTACTTCCCAAAATTTCCCCAATAATTTAGAAGCCCCCTATCCCCTTCATTTCGCTTCATTTTGACAAAATTCCTTGTTTCACAAATCGGGATAAGTTTCACTCAAAAGAGGTTTCAGAGCAATAAAAGATGAATTTTGGAAAACTGAGAGAGGTTTTTGTCCACAACATCGCAAGGAAGAAAAACCTCTTTCACGTTTTACACAGGTATCATGGTTTTGGAGAAATGTCAAAAATACCGTTGCCTCAGGAGAATTGAATGCACCTCTGAAGTGACCTTGGGAAAATCAAGATTTCTCCTAGCATGGTTGGCCAAATGACTTGCTTGATGATTTAAATGATAAATAGACAGAAAGAAATTTCCAATGAGCTATCATGAGCTCAATTTGGAGTTGAGGAAGACCTTCAAAAGTTGACTGCAACAGCGCTCTGCCTTGAGGCAGCCTCATTCTGCTCATTTTGACTAGTGTTGAGCGATTTGGTTTTTGACAGGGTAAATGGAATCCAAATTGCATAATTCCACTTTTTTTGGAAAGTAGACTCCAATATCTTTCCAACGAGCTATCACACGCCCGATTTGGACACCGGGAAGGCCTCCAAAAGCTTCCTGAAAAATGTACTATGGGGCAAGAGCGACCCACTTGAGGGGAGCGACCCACTTGGGAATTTTTCACAGTGTAAAAATGAATGGGAGCGACCCACCTGGGCAGAGCGACCCACTTGTCAACAGAGGTCCGAAAAATCGTTTTGAGCGCCCAGTTTTGTTTGGGATCGCCCCCAACGGCCTTCAAACAGGTTTTTAACAATTGCTCAATGGTTTTTAATGTGTTGGTGGCATCATTGATGATTTCAAACACTTGAAATGGAGGATTTAAACCTTACAGTCATGGCAGTATTGTTCTTCAGGGTTTTTAAATGAATATGGATGGTTGCATGAGTTTTTCTCCTATCTTATATCAGTGATATATCCACCCTTGCATATATTATAAAAACCCCATTAATCTCATACCCATTATACCATTGTGGTCATTGTTATTACTTTACCATGTTCAAGACTTTTGTTCCATGGTGACTATGGTTATATTGTGTCTCACTGCCCAATGATAAAAACATTCTCATAACTCTGTTTCACTACCCATTGACACTTATAACTTTGTTGTTATTGCTCATAGACAAACACATTCATATGATGCTGTGCTCCCTTTGACAAAGATTTGCTCAATATTCTGAAGGTTGCCTGCTCCCTTTGGTCAAGTTTCACTTGCATTTAAAACAGAGACTGTGCATCTTTTCCAATCCACTTAAAACAGAGATATTATCATTGTTTGTTTCCTTATGGTGTTTTGACGGTGGGGATATTTGTTGGGTGTTGAAACACACATCATAACTTTGTTTGCACTGCTTTCATATCAGTATACATAGTGCCAATAGCTTGGTCAGAGCCATGTCGGAGACAGAGTCAGAGTATGAGCTAGGGTCAGGCAGTGATTCGGTGACTGAAGGTAATGTGCCACAGGGGTCTCACAGAGATCACAGAAGTGGTAATCATCGCAGAGAGGAGCCTACTTCTTTGGCTCGGTTGCAGGCATGTCCATTAGCTATGGATTGTTTCCGATATTTGTCATGTTTCAGATTTTGTGAGATGGTTGCACAAACCCGGCCTCATCGTGAATTGGCTCGTCTGTTTGTTCTTCATTTACGGGATGGTCGGGTAAGCCTTGCTGGGGTTGATTTCATTGTATCACCCTTGACTATTGCTCAAGCCACTGGTATACCAAACATGGGCGAGGAATGGAACAAGGGTCAGCAGTTAGAGAAATTTCATTATGAGCCATATATTAAAACTGGATATATGGGCTATTTGAGCAGAGTTTTTCCATTCAGATTCTTGAGAGATGAGTATGCACCGCTGATGAAGCTCATCATTCATTATTTTAGTTGTGAGGGCAGGTATGCTCGTCTTTTCTCGTACCATATTCGTTTGTTGATGCACTTCACAAGGGTACGTATGATGAATGTTCCGTATTTCATACATCGCAACATAGAGAAGATGGTGACATTTGTGCAGAAGAAGACGAGCCCAGTGCAGCAGTACATGAGTATATATCATTTCGCTTTGATCAAGATCCTGGTGTCACATCAGTTGGCGGAGCAGAGCATCACTTGGGAGGATTTCATTTCTAGAGACTTTTTCAGAGTGCCACAGCAGCCTTCCGAGACAGTTCATGATGCAGGAGAGCCTTCACACCCGCCAGACAGAGTTGAGGTTGAGCATATCAGCACTCCTTTGGTTCAGACATATCAGCGAGGCCACAGGGCCTTATTTGCAGCGACACGGCGAGTACTATCTCCACGTGAGGTGGAAGGGGTCTTGCCGACTTCATCGACACGACGAGTATTATCTCCACATGATGTGGAAAGGGTCTCGCCTTCTTCTTCAGTGCAGGTACAGGTACAGGACAGGGGCAAGAGGCCCATGCATGATGAGGGCCCATCAGGAGGCCGGGACACAGATTTCACAGTCATTGATGTTGATGCGAGTTCTCCCAGCTCGAAGCTGAGGGAAGTCATCCAGGAGCAGAGGGCCGAGAATGACCAGCTGAAAGATCAATTGCAGAAGGCTCAGTGGGTGATTAACTATTTGGAGCAGCGCAACAAACAGCTTGAGGATGAGCTCACATACTATGAGTTGCGTCGAATCCGTGAGGACCGACAGTGGAATCGAAAGAGGCCCGGTGACATGACACCGACTGACAGAGATACTGAACTCACACATGTGAACATCCATCTGGAGAAGTTGTTGGCGAAGGCCAATCGGGACAAAGACATGCTTCGCCACATGAAAGGCCATTATTGGGCTCGCATGCATGTTTGCAAAGCGAGAATGAAGATCATGAAGAGGAGGTTGCGCAAGGCACTTAGACGGCAGAAAAGGCCTAATCCACTTCGGATTTTGGCCGAGGCTTCATTGACTGGGCATGACACATGATGGAGGACCTCCGCTCCGAATTTGGGCAAATTCGGAGAAAATTTTGTCATTTTCAAATTTTTGGTCTAAAAAACAGGTTTTGCAGCTACGTGGGTCACGCGCTCATGCGCTCGCTTTTTTTTGAGACACTTGCTGGAGGAGATTTTTACATTTTTGGATTTTTCATGGTTAATTATGCATCCTCTGAATTCAACTTATCATTTCAACAAAATCTGGATGGTCAAACAGCTTAAAAACACCATGAAAACCACCTTGCTGCCACCTTTTGCACCAGCAGGAAGTACCTCTGGGAGAATGAGGTTTTGGAGGGTCAAATCAACTCCAAATTCAGAAATTCCACTTGGGTTGGAAAGTAGACATCCAGGGCTTTCCAACGAGCTATCATGAGCTCAATTTGAATGTCGGGAGCTACCTCAAAATCAGCCTGGAACATGAGCGACCCACGCAGTTCAGGAGCGACCCACCTAGAGATTTTTTTTGAGTTTTCAGCTGCCAGCTCAGTATTTCGCCTATTTTGGACCAGTTTTGCCTATGGATAGAATTCTTGGGTTTTTATGATGTAAATTCATGTTTGGCATGTAACTTTGGCTTTTTTTTATCTCTTCTAGAAGATTCACTCTCAAATGAGTAAAAAATCATGTAATGGATCAGTTTCCACTCTTTTAGAGGCAAGTTGTTAGCCGCCTAGATTGTAGTTCCATGATTAGAATTGGTTGAAACTGATCCCTGAAGAGGGAATTCGACCCCTAGAGGTGGGGAAAGGTGTTAGAGTGATCTATATATTGTAATTTCTGAGGCATTCTACAGGTTGGACTCTTGGGAGACTTTTGATATCATTGTACATATTTTTCATATTTTGGCTAAGGAAAGATCAGGGGTTTTGCTGCACTTGTTGGGATCCTTGTGGTGTTCTGTTCTTGATGGTGTTTCTTCTTTGTTTACTGTAAGTTTCTTCATGTTTAATGTATGCCATCCTTTCATATGCTTCTGAACTAAATTGAATGAGTGAATAAGGTTGAATCCATTGTTTACGGTGCTTGGCCTTTGAATTCAGTTAGTTCTATATGTTTTCAGCTGTTTGGAGAGGATCCAAGTTCTTCTTTGCCCTCTTCAGCTCCTCGTCGGTCTAATCTGTCCATATATCCAATCAAAAGCATCAAGACCATCACCTACCTCGCCCCAACTTGAAATCCGCAAAGGTCTGACCTTATCCCCGGACCCAAAATCTGTTTTCCCATTTCTCCAGCGAAAACCCAAAAACCAAAAAATCAAACATACCTATCTCTTTACTAGCCTAAAATCAGTTCTTATTGTAAGTCATCTTGCATCCTATTGCTCATTTTCTCGAGATTGACGGAGAGAGCCCTCTCCTGTCCTCGTAGGGCTAGCTACGAGGCTGAGCGTGGTTTGATGTAGCCTTGAGTTTTACTTCATTTCAGCCTGAGGTAGATTTGAGTGCTAACATAGTGGCGACCATACTGAGGAAAAACTCAAAAATTTTGCTTGTTATAGACGGAGTCTGAAGTCACGCCAGGTAGCCTTCGAAACGCTGTTGCTATGCATCAGCGAAGTAGATAAACGCTGCTTCAGTCGATCTCCGGTTTAACTTGTAATCGTAGCATTTAACTTGTAAATTTCCCTAGTACATGTATCAAGTTCAGATCTGATGGTTGATGGTGAACAACGGTCAGACATCAGAAGGCTGAAATCATTCACCTGGCGACTTCATTCACTGAACAAATCCAGAAATCGATGCTTCATGGTGACTTCACTGCAGGGAGATCAGTAGCTGTCAGATTTTTAAGATGGACCGAATCACGAGAAGATATGCTCCCATGAGCCGAGATCACATTCCAGGTTTTCCGAATAAGATGCCCAAGGTAGATTGGTCCAGGAATCTGCCTACGTTTAACAATGATGGTAAGAAAGATGCTGCTTTACATTTAGTCAGATTTCACATGCATATTCGCAAGTTGAAGGTGGATTTTCCTGAAGATTGCTTGATGAAGATATTCCTGGCCACTCTGGAAGGTGAAGCTCAGTCATGGTATGAAAATTTGCCGCTGGCCTGTATTTACTGTTTAAAGGACTTTCATGCCCTATTCATTGAAAGATATCGAACATCTTATCCATCGTTAAATTTAGTTCATGACTGTTGCAAACATGCCTCTACTTTTATTGAAAGCCTTGAGAAATATTATGAAGATGATAATTTCATGAATGATGAGATCATGGAAGCCCTATATGAGAATCCATTTCAGCAATATGAAGAGAACCTAAAGGATACTCATCAAGATGCTCAGGAGACTTTGCAGCAGGTTGATGGCCATATGGCTGAAAATGATGAAAGGGAGAATGTCATTTCAGATCTGACCACAGAAGACAACAGTATGCAAGTAAGTCCAGTACTAATTGCAGATTGTGATAATGTCCAGACAGCTACTTCAAATTCAGATTCAGATCAGGATGACCAAGTATATCTTGTGCTAAAGCCCATCAAGGAGAACTCTGCTGTTGAAATCATCTGGGATGCAGAAGACACAGTAATGGATCCAAATGTTCTCAGTCATACTGTCAGCCCATCATTAGAACACAACCTTCATGAAGAAGCAATCCAGTCAGTTCATGAAAATCAAAATGAGATCTTTGTGCAAGTAAGTGATAAATATCCTTTCCATAACTCAGTAATAAATGATAGTTTGAATGCCCTGTCATATGAAGATAATTACTGTTTAAGCAGAAGAAAACAAAAGGCATTGTCTCCTTTGTCTGAAGATGAGATAGATCAGCTTTTGAAAGGTCTTGTTACAGCCCAAGCTATAGCAGATTTGCAGTGCACACATAATCAGGAGAGTGTTGGTGAAACTTCTTCCTCTGTTGAAAAAGATGACTGTCTTGTAATCAGTTGTGTAGATCAGCAAACAGATAATTTTTTCCTTCACAAAGATGATAAGGCTGTCATGTTTAATAACCTTGAAGATTGTTTTTTGTTTAAGAATGACCTAGATCATGAAATTGAAGAGTATATGCCAGAATTTCTCATGGTCAAGGAACCTACAGCTAACACTCAGATGGCAGATTTGTGCATTTCTATCCCTCAGAAATCAATTTTCCTTTCAGATCAGAATGAAGTGGATACTAGTATTTTTGCAGCTGGATCTCCAGATAAGCCAGTGCTTCAAGATTTTCAAGACCCCTTCAGCATTCTTCTGCAAACATTAGAAAGGATAAATGTTGCCTGGTTTATTGTCATGAGCTTTGGTTTCAGTGGTTATTTTGAGTTGCCTACAGGTTCATCAGTCCGCCTGCTCAGGGAGAGTAAGAGCAGAAATTTGGGGTGTAGCCATCTATTGGATTGGTTACATTGGAAAGCACATTATACATGATTGTACATATCTCATCAGTATGTAGGTGGTTGCCATCAGGATTTTAAAGCTTGATGGACTGCTGCCCTTTTAAGAAATTTTTTGTTTTAATTCAGTCATTTCCGTTTGCATTAAGTCAGTTTGAGTCGATTTTCCAGTTAATAAGTTGAGTCATTAGTCTTTAGTCTGTTTGTCAGAATAATGATTTCATAGCCCAATGGATGGAGGCACTGTCTGCTCTCCCAAAGTTCTACGGTTCTTGGCACCTCCACGGAGCTGGAGCTACCATCTCCATTGGAGCCAATGTTAGAGTCAGCTTTTGCAGCCTTCCTCCAGTGATCAAACATGCTCTTTCAAAGTGATTTCAAAGTATCAAGGTCAAATTTTGTCATTTCAAAGAATCTTCAAGCAAAATTTGATCACTAGGCATTAGGTCTAGGGTTGGTCTTCACTCTTTTCAAATTTGTCCAAATGTCAGTCCATGTCACCATTCAGCTGAGTGTACCATCATTCAGAGGGTTTTCATCATCATGTCAAGTTCCGTTGGGTCATTTTACACCTCGTTCATGCTTCAGTTGTGCCTTGGTAAGGTCCATTTCTCTCTCCTAGGGTTTTGGAGGTAATTTCTCTTGGATGGTCAAATCATCGAAAAAACTTGTATCCTGATGTTCACACACCTTCCCCTATCCTTAATATACCTTATTAAACACTTCCCATCACTGAGATCCCCCAAATTCCTCATTTTTGCACAAACCCTAGTTTCTTGCCACAACTTGGCAATTTTCTAGGCTAGGCCTGTGTTTTGCCCTTTTGGACCCCTTCCCCTCACTCAATCTCTGTGATTCCACTTCCCCCTGCTTCCTAACATCCCTCCCTACTTCCCAAAATTTCCCCAAGAATTTAGAAGCCCCCTATCCCCTTCATTTCGATTCATTTCGACAAAATTCCTTGTTTCACAAATCGGGATAAGTTTCACTCAAAAGAGGTTTCAGAGAAATAAAAGATGAATTTTGGAAAAATGAGAGAGGTTTTTGTCCAAAAAATCCCAAGGAAGAAAAACCTCTTTCACTTTTTACACAGGTATCATGGTTTTTGAGAAATGTCAAAAATACCGTTGCCTCAGGAGAATTGAATGCACCTCTGAAGTGACCTTGGGAAAATCAAGATTTCTCCTAGCATGGTTGGCCAAATGACTTGCTTGATGATTTAAATGATAAATATACAGAAAGACCTTTCCAATTAGCTATCATGAGCTCATTTTGGAGTTGAGGAAGACCTTCAAAAGTTGACTGCAACAGCGCTCTGCCTTGAGGCAGCCTCATTCTGCTCATTTTGACTAGTGTTGGGAGATTTGGTTTTTGACAGGGTAAATGGAATCCAAATTGCATAATTCCACTTTTTTTGGAAATTAGACTCCAATATATTTCCAACGAGCTATCACACGCCCGATTTGGACACCGGAAGGCCTCCAAAAGCTTCCCGAAAAATGTACTATGGGGCAAGAGCGACCCACTGAGGAGCGATCTTACTTGGGAATTTTTCACAGTTGTAAAATGAATTGAATGGGAGCGACCCACCCGGGCAGAGCGACCCACTTGCAGAAGTCCGGAAAATCGCTTTGAGCGCCCAGTTTCATTTTGGATTGCCTCCAACGGCCTTCAAACAGGTTTTTAACAATTGCTCAATGGTTTTTAATGTGTTGGGGGCATCATTGATGATTTCAAACATTTGAATGGAAGATTTAAACCCTACAGTCATGGCAGTATTGTTCTTCAGGGTTTTTAAATGAATATGGATGGTTGCATGAGTTTTTCTCCTATCTTATATCAGTGATATATCCACCCTTGCATATATTATCAAAACCCCATTATTCTCATACCCATTATACCATTGTGGTCATTGTTATTACTTTACCATGTTCAAGACTTTTGTTCCATGGTGACTATGGTTATATTGTGTCTCACTGCCCAATGATAAAAACATTCTCATAACTCTGTTTCACTGCCCATTGACACTTATAACTCTGTTGTTATTGCTCATAGACAAACACATTCATATGATGCCGTGCTCCCTTTGACAAGATTTGCTCAATATTCTTAAGGCTGCCTGCTCCCTTTGGTCAAGTTTCACTTGCATTTAAAACAGAGACTGTGCTTCTTTTCCAATCCACCTAAATCAGAGATATTATCATTGTTTGTTTCCTTATGGTGCTTTGACGGTGGGGGATATTTGTAGGGTGTTAAAACACACATCATAACTTGGTTTGCACTGCTTTCATATCAGTATACACAGTGCCAAAAGCTTGGTCAGAGCCATGTCGGAGATAGAGTCAGAATATGAGCTAGGGTCAGGCAGTGATTCGGTGACTGAAGGTAATGTGCCACGGGGGTCCCACAGAGATCATAGAAGTGGTGATCATCGCAGAGAGGAGCCTACTTCTTTGGCTCGGTTGCAGGCATGTCCATTAGCTATGGATTGTTTCCGATATTTGTCATGTTTCAGATTTTGTGAGATGGTTGCACAAACCCGGCCTCATCGTGAATTGGCCCGTCTGTTTATTCTTCATTTACGGGATGGTCGGGTAAGCCTTGCTGGGGTTGATTTCATTGTATCACCCTTGACTATTGCTCAAGCCACCGGTATACCAAACATGGGCGAGGAATGGAACAAGGGTCAGCAGTTAGAGAAATTTCACTATGAGCCATACATTAAAACTGGATATATGGCTTACTTGAGCAGAGTTTTTCCATTCAGATTCTTGAGAGATGAGTATGCACCGCTCATGAGGCTCATCATTCAGTATTTTAGTTGTGAGGGCAGGTATGCTCGTCTTTTCGCGTACCATATTCGTTTGCTGATGCACTTCACAAGGGTACGTATGATGAATATTCCGTATTTCATACATCGCAACATAGAGAAGATGGTGACATTTGTGCAGAAGAAGACGAGCCCAGTGCAGCAGTACAGGAGCATATATCATTTCGCTTTGATCAAAATCTTGGTGTCACATCAGTTGGAGGAGCAGGGCATCACTTGGGAGGATTTCATTTCTAGAGACTTTTTCAGAGTGCCACAGCAGCCTTCCGAGACAGTTCATGATGCAGGAGAGCCTTCACACCAGCCAGACAGAGTTGAGGTTGAGCATATCAGCACTCCTTTGGTTCAGACATATCAGCGAGGCAACAGGGCCTTATTTGCAGCGACACGGCGAGTATTATCTCCACGTGAGGTGGAAGGGGTCTTGCCGACTTCATCAGCAGAGCGAGTATTATCTCCACATGATGTGGAAGGGGTCTCGCCTTCTTCTTCAGCGCAGGTACAGGTACAGGACAGGGGCAAGAGGCTCATGCATGATGAGGGCCCATCAGGAGGCCGGGACACAGATTTCACAGTCATTGATGTTGATGCGAGTTCTCCCAGCTCGAAACTGAGGGAAGTTATCCAGGAGCAGAGGGCCGAGAATGACCAGCTGAAAGATCAATTGCAGAAGGCTCAGTGGGTGATTAACTATTTGGAGCAGCGCAACAAACAGCTTGAGGATGAGCTAACATATTATGAGTTGCATCGAATCCGTGAGGACAGACAGTGGAATCGAAAGAGGCCCGGTGACATGACACCGACTGACAGAGATACTGTACTCACACATGTGAACATCCATCTGGAGAAGTTTTTGGCGAAGGCCAATCAAGACAAAGACATGCTTCGCCACATGAAAGGCCATTATTGGGCTCGCATGCACAGCCAAAGCTGAGATGAAGATCATAGAGAGGTTGCGTAAGGCATCAGAGTATGTGGAAAAGGCCTATCCTAATGATTTGGCCTTGAGGCTTCATTGACTTGCCCACATGATGGAGGACCTCCGCTCCGAATTTGGGCAAATTCGGAGAAAATTTTGTCATTTTCAAATTTTCGGTCTAAAAAACAGGTTTTGCAGCTACGTGGGTCGCGCGCTCATGCGCTCGCTTTTTTTTGAGACACTTGCTGGAGGAGATTTTTACATTTTTGGATTTTTCATGGTTAATTATGCATCCTTTGAAGTCAACTTAGCATTTCAACAAAATCTGGATGGTCAAACAGCTCAAAAACACCATGAAAATCACCTTGCTGCCACCTTTTGCACCAGCAGGAAGTACCTCTGGGAGAATGAGGTTTTGGAGGGTCAAATCAACTCCAAATTCAGAAATTCCACTTGGGTTGGAAAGTAGACATCCAGGGATTTCTAACGAGCTATCATGAGCTTAATTTGGATGCCGAGAGCTACCTCAAAATCAGCCTGGAACATGAGCGACCCACGCAGTTCAGGAGCGACCCACCTAGAAATTTTTCTGAATTTTCAGCTGCCAGCTCAGTATTTCGCCTATTATGGACCAGTTTGCTTATGGATAGAATTTTTGGGTTTTTATGATGTAAATTCATGTTTGATATGTAACTTTGGCTTGTTTTTATCTCTTCTAGAAGATTCACTCTCAAATGAGTAAAAATCATGTAATGGATCAGTTTCCACTCTTTTAGAGGCAAGTGGTTAGCTGCCTAGATTGTAGTTCCATGATTAGAATTGGTTGGAACTGATCCCTGAAGAGGGAATTCGACCCCTAGAGGTGGGGAAAGGGGTTAGAGTGATCTATATATTGTAATTTCTGAGGCATTCTACAGGTTGGACTCTTGGGATACTTTTGATATCATTGTACATATTTTTCATATTTTGGCTAAGGAAAGATCAGGGGTTTTGCGGCACTTGTTGGGATCCTTGTGGTGTTATGTTCTTGATGGTGTTTCTTCTTTTTTTACTGTAATTTTCTTCATGTTTAATATATGCCATCCTTTCATTAGCTTCTGAACTAAATTGAATGAGTGATTAAGGTTGAATCCATTGTTTACAGTGCTTAGCCTTTGAATTCAGTTAGTTCTATATGTTTTCAGCTGTTTAGAGAGGATCCAAGTTCTTCTTTGCCCTCTTCAGCTCCTCGTCGGTCTAATCTATCCATAAATTCAATTTAAAGCATCAAGATCGTCACCTACCTCGCCCCAGCTTGAACTCTGCAAAGGTCTGACCTTATCCCCGGACCCAAAATTTGTTTTCCCATTTCTCCAGCGAAAACCCAAAAACCAAAAAACAAACATACCTATCTCTTTACTAGCCTAAAATCAGTTCCTATTATAAGTCATCTCGCATCCTATTGCTCATTTTCTCGAGATTGACGGAGAGAGCCCTCTCCTGTCCTCGTAGGGCTAGCTACGAGGCTGAGCGTGGTTTGATGTAGCCTTGAGTTTTACTTCATTTCAGCCTGAGGTAGATTTGAGTGCTAACAACAATCAAATTCAAGTAGCACCTGAAGACCAAGACAAAACCACATTGGATGGTTTTAGTGGTTACAAATCAAATTCAAGTAGCACCTGAAGACCAAGACAAAACCACATTCACCTGTCCATGGGGAACCTATGCTTACTGAGTACTTCCTTTTGGATTGTGCAATGCACCTGTAACATTCCAAAGAGCAGCATTAGGAATTTTCTCTGATCTAATACATGATTGTGTAGAAGTGTATATGGATAATTTTACAGTTTATGGAAATTATTTTGAAGAGGCTCTTGAAAATTTGGAAAAGGTTCTTAAAAGATGTAAAGAAGAAAATCTTTCACTAAGTCATGAAAAGTAATTTATGATGTTTACTGAAGGAATTATTTTAGGACATCACATTTCAAGGGATGGAATTAAAGTAGACTTATCCAAAGTTGAAGTCATCTCCAAATTATCAATTCCAAATTGTCAAAAGGATGTTAGAATTTTTCTAGGTTTTACAGGGTACTATAGAAAATTTATAGAAAACTTCACGAGAATTGCATCTCCACTCTTCAAATTTCTTACCAAATATTGTGAATTTAGTTGGAATCCTAATTTCCAATTGTCATTTGAAACTTTAAAATAAAAAATATCTGAGGCACCCATATTAAGAGGACGAAATTGGAAAATACATTTTCATATTTCAATAGATGCTTCAGATACAATTCTCGGAGCTTTATTAGTACAAAAATATTTGACCTCATATGCCATCTACTACATAAGAAAAAAATTGACTCCCGCTGAGTTAAATTACACAATTACTGAAAAAGAATTTCTAGTTGTTGTTCATGCTATTAAAAAGTTTAGACACTACATCACTGGCTATGAAAACTTTATTCACACAAAACATTATGCAATTAGGTACTTAATGAATAAATCTATCACTACTGGAAAAATAAAAAGATGGTTATTACTCCTGCAAAAATTTAACATCATTGTTCTAGACCGACCTGGAAAACAAAACAAAGTTGCTGATTTCTTGTCTAGAATTCAAAATAACAATAATGATACTCCAATAGAGGATAATTTTCTTGATGAATATCCTTTTGCAATATCTACTAAATCTCCATGGTTTTCAGACATTGCTAACTATCTAGCTACATGAAATCTACCAGCATACTTGTTTCCTAGAGAAAAGAGAAAAATAATTCAAACACGTGCATTATACTCATGGGTTAATGATGAATTGTATAAAATAGGTCTAGATCTCATCATCAGAAGATGTGTATGAGAATATGAAATACCTGAAATTATGAAGGCATGCCACAGTGAACCTTGTGGTGGACACTTTTTTGATAAGAGGTTTGCTTATAAAATCCTTCATTAAGGATATTATTGGCCATCCATATTTAAAGATGCCAAGGAATATGTAAAAAGGTGTGACAATTGTCAAAGAATGGGGAAACCTATTCCTACAGATGAAATTACCTTACAACCTCAGGTACTCATCGAACGCTTTGAAAAATGGTCTCTGGATTTTTTTGGACCAATCAATCCTCCATAAAAACAAAAGAGGTACATTCTGGTTTGCACTGATTATGTCACTAAATTGGTAGAGGCTAAAGTACTTGCTTTTTCTAATGAAAATTTTGTAGTTTCATTTATCTTTGAGGATATTTTCACTTGTTTTGGTGTCCCAAGGGAAATTGTGACATATCAAGGATCTCAGTTTACATCTAGGATGGTGCAGAGGATTGTGGAGGAATATAAGATCAAACATAGAAAGTCTACTCCATATCATTCACAGGAAAATGGACTAATGGAGTCCACCAATAAGGTGATCAAAGCAATCCTCACAAAGATTGTACATCTACATAGGAAGGATTGGGCAGATAGGCTTCCTGAAGCCTTATGGGCCTACTAGACTATATGGAGGAATACAACAAGACATACTCCCTATGAACTTGTTTATGGGAAGCAAGTCTTGTTTCCAAAATAATTCCAGATCAAAACCTTCAAGACAAAAATCAGATTGAGACTTGATTTATCAGAAGCCCAAAAGCATAGAGTGGAGCAACTCAATGAGTTTGATGAGATCAAGCAAGATGCAATTCAAAGAACTAGTTGATGAACTAGGCTAGTTCATCAACAAAGGTCCAAATGGCATGATAAGTACCTAAAATAAAGAAAATTTCAAGCAGGAGATTGGGCACTTTTTTTTAATTCAAAGTTCAAAGACTTCCAAGGAAAATTTTAGAATCATTGGCTTGGGCCTTATGAGATCAAAAAAGTCTTTGAAAGTGGGGCAATGAGGATAAGGACAATTGATGAAGAAAATGTACCTCTTCTTGTGAATGGAAATCGACTAAATGTCTATCATAAACTAATTAAAAAGGAGAAATTTATCAAAAAAATTCAAGACAATGTTGATATGAAGTTGGTGAAGAAGAATCCTTCTTCTTCCCTAACTTAGTCTTATTTTTACTTTTCATATCTGAAAAGGAAAAATATAATAAATAATATATATTTTATTCAAAAAAAATGTATAAGGATGAAAACCAATCAATGATTGGCATCCTTATACAGAAAATACAAGGTGAAAATCAGAGTTCATTTCTGACATGTTATATTTTCTCCCATTCTAAAAATCCCAAATTCTTTGTTCCCTTTCTTTTTTAGAAGCAATAAAAGGGTAGCTACAAAATTGCTACATTTCTGCAGCTCTCAGAATAATCTGCAGTTGTCATCACATTTTGCAGCTTTGCTACACTTTTTGCAACCTATTGAAGCAGGACATACTGAACAGAAGCAACTGAAGACTCCAATTGAAGATCATGCTGAAAAGACAACTGAGAAATCAAGACAAAAATAAGATCAACAAAGTTTAGTTCCAAGGTATGTTACAAAAATGTGTTTAAATAATAAGGTTAAAAAACATTAGTGTATATAATTTAGATGATCATATGTTGCCACCTTAGATTGTCATCATTAAAACTGATTGTACTCAGTTCACACCACAATTCCATAATTCAACCACTTCATCTGTATCATATCCCATAATGATCAAGACTGATTTCATTCATTAATGATTAACAGTCATATCTCATTCCATAATCCACTTATTCACATTCCTAAACCCTCACCCGAATACCTATTTTACCTACACGTCTCTACAATCTCCTTTCGACACCCTTAACTCAGAGCCAAACCTTCAATCCACCTAGTAGAAAAGGAACAATTCTAAAGGCGAAAACTCCTTACGACAGATACATGGGTCTAATAGTAAGAACCGAGCCTGGGGGAGAAAAATTCATGGAAGGTTATCCACAGATGAATAAAATGCTACAGAACGTACAATGGCTCCAATCCATAGATAAGTTTGATGGGTTCCACAAAGAGGTCACCAAATCTTTTTCAAGATCCTTCGATGGGACAGAGGTAGAAATTGGGGACATAAATTTTTCGGTAATAGAGTCCTTCATAGCATAAGCCACAAAACTTCCGAAAACCAGTGAAAGATGGTTTAAGAGCAGGGAAATTCATGGACAAGAATGGAATATTTTTCTGAAAAATCCAGGTATGGACACTACTATTTTTAAGAAGGGAATTCCCAGTACGACACTTAAAAACAAATGGAGGAACATGCTATTAATTATACAAAAAATTGTTACTTGTGAGGGTATATTTGGTTGTATGTTTGTCTACCATGCCAGAGGACGGAGAAATAAACCTCCCATACTTCCTATTGAAAAACTTAAAGAAAATGTCAGGAAATGTGCAGAAAAGAGTCCAATTTATAGACAATACCATGTATCATCATGGACTGATAAAGATACTCATTGAATTCCATTTAAAGAGTATAGGAGACTCCTCATAAATTTTCCTAATCAGAAATCATTATCAAGAAGAAGCACAAGAACAACCTAAGGATGAAAAAACCAAAAGAAGTAGGAGGAGAAAGGTTGATACCTGCATTAAAGACAAGCCCTCACCTCAACCATAGAAAGAAGAAGAATAACTTACCATTGTAGAATTACTGAAGAAAAAGAAACAGAGTGGTTACAAAAAGAGAGGTAATGTAAAGGAAAAGGCCAAAGTTATAAACTCAGAAATATTAATCCCTCAACAGCCAAGGAGAAGCTCTAGACTTCGTAAACCCTTAAAAAAGACATCCCCATAGGAAGCAGAGTTTTTAAATTTAGATGAAGAGCCCCAAGTACCATCGCCCATTACTGCCTCTCCTATACACAGTCCTATACATAGTCCAAGAAAAAGGACCCCAGAAATTGACCTAGCACAACAGGTGATTTATGGCTACATTGAGTCCTTGGAAAAGAGACATGCAGAAGAAAATCCAAGTGCTGAAGAGCAGCCTACCAGTTCACAAGAGCCTCTAGTGAACACTTTGAAGTAAGAAATCTATGAACTAGAGATAGTGAACAAGCACATCAAGCAAGAAAATGAATCCCTGAAGGAACATAATCACTTAGAAAAGGTCATAAGTGACAATACTATTCTACATTTGGGGCTATGGTATAAAAAGAAACAAGAAACTAAATAAAAGGAATAACTTTCTGAACATAAAATTCATCAGTCTGAAGTACAAACTCCTCATGAAGAAACCAAGAATGGCTTTCACTTCAAGGAAAAGAAAGAAGAGGAAGTTGGATGTACTGGTGTAGCAGCAGAAGTCGTAGATTTGATTACTGTAGAACCAAGACTTGTAGATTTGTAGACTTAATAGCAAAAGCAGCTTTAATTATAAAAATACACAAGGTATTTATAATAATAAATATTTATTGATATGATATGACAAGATGATTTGAAGGTTACAATGAGGTCCTGCTTTTATACCTATGCAGGTGACCTTTCATGAACAGGCATGTCTTTTAGACATGCCTTTTCAGTTAACTAATGACTACTTTAACATAATCCTAATTGATTAGCTAGTAATTAAATTTATTTGTATTTATTCTAAAAAACTATATTTATTACATTAGTTATGAATTAGGTTCATAACATTGCCTCCTTCTCGAAAAGCTTTGTCCTCAAAGCTTAACTTTTCGACAATTTTCTTCACTTGGAATTATCTGCTAGACATCCTTATTGATACTTTTGCTTTTAAAGATTTCACGACTTTTCTGATTTTAGATCTTGGTAATTTCGTTGACCTTCCAAAATTTAATCCTTTTTTTTGTTTTTAAATATATATATATATATATACATATATATTTATTATTATTATTATTATTAGATTAAATAATAATAATAAATTTATATATATATATATATATATATATATATATATAATATGTATGTATATATTATAATTATATAATATATACATACATATTATAACTTTTAATTATAACCATAATTAAATCAGAACCTTGTCTTCAAACGTCACAGCGTTATTTATTTTTAATTTCACCAAAAACTTTAACAATGTTTTCCCTTGCAATCGCACTTATTTTTCCTTCTCGACAAGGTACTGCGGTAATATTTAAACCAAATTTCAGGTCCGATGACTGGAAGTATTTGCAACCATCAAGAACTTATTCCACGATTCTCACAATGTGTTTCACTATATCTGAACACTCCAGACTCTCTTTCCGATCAAGAAAATATAATTGTTATATAAGTTATAAATTATATATATATAATTTTTAAAATTGAAACGTAACGTTGTTCATTACCCACGAGCTACGACCCATGCTAACCGGCAATTTCCTTGCCGTGACGTTTGACCGCTATAATTTAATTCGACACACAATTTGCAGCGATAATATCAAGTTATTATGCAGCCTTGGGGGTATCATTCTGCCCGCTCCAAGAAATTCCTCAAAAAACACATATGATTCTGACGGCAATGGGCTCTCAGACTTCTCGAAATTTAAAAATATGATGACGAATAAAACACCTGCCTGCGGTCGTGTTAAATTATGCATAGTTGTGTAAATACATTTCCTACTACATTGTTCGTTGCCGAAGCTACAACACAGTTCGACCGCAGGGTGGGCGGATTTCTGTCCGTCACTTGAAAAACCACATTTTTTTTTGCTAAAATTTTGATGTGGGGATTCAAGCTTCGATTCAAATGGATCTGTAAATAATTTCCATTGCCATTCCTTCGTAACCACCTTCGGGATATCTGAAGTAGAATGGGGAAGTGCTGATTCTGACGGAAATTGCAGAACATTTTCAAGTATGGCAGCATAAACAACATTAACATATCGAGCCATTACATTCTTCGCATGTAATCTGCCAGCTAAAGCAATTTCATTAGCCAAGGGAGACAATCTACCATTGACATTCCCAGATTCACCTTCCTCCATTTCAGTAACATTTTTAGAATCTTTTACTCTGATACCACTGTAGCAGCGGAAGTCGTAGATTTGATTACTGTAGCAGCAAGACTTGTAGATTTGTAGACTTAATAGCAAAAGCAGCTTTAATTATAAAAATACACAAGGTATTTATAATAATAAATATTTATTGATATGATATGACAAGATGATTTGAAGGTTACAATGAGGTCCTGCTTTTATACCTATGCAGGTGACCTTTCATGAACAGGCATGTCTTTTAGACATGCCTTTTCAGTTAACTAATGACTACTTTAACATAATCCTGATTGATTAGCTAGTAATTACATTTATTTGTATTTATTCTAAAAAACTATATTTATTACATTAGTTATGAATTAGGTTCATAACAACTAGTAGAGGTATCAGAACAAATGCAGTAAGAGGTGAAGGTTCACAATTTTGGAAATTGCATGAGGACATGCAATGGTCTCTTAGTGTGGGTATGTTGAACCTCAAAATTGTTTCTATTTTGACATCTTTTTCCACCATATTTTATTCCTTTTTCACAAATCCATAAACTCAATCAACGATAAGTGACATATTTTACATATGAGAAGGAATTTATATGACATCTAATTTTTATTATAATTTTTATTATTATTTAGATGAATTTCTGTAATTAGCTACAGAATTCGTGCAATTCTGTAGCTAACATTTGTTTCTGCAACCACCGTTATTGTTTGACAGGTTTCGAGAAGTAAATGAGAAGCGAGCCATATGGGTAGCTTTGAAATGGTCCATATATGGATCGTATCCTACTTACCTATTCAAATTTGGTAAGGATCATTCCTACACTTGCAGTCAAAGCTCAGTCACGAGAAGGAACAAGATTAGCGGACGAAGATTCTCGATTTGCTCTTACGTAGAAATTCGAGAAAGAGCCTTGAATACTTTTCTTCTAAATAGACTTCTAGTCTTAGTTTTATTTTTCTTTCCATAGGCGAAATTGTCTCAGACAGTTAATTTAAAACTTGTATAAATATCGGTCTATTGAAACTGGGAATAAGCTTAATTTTTGTGATAATACTATGATACGCTTTAAACTTTGTTTTGCTAATAAAGAAATACTAGTCTGTTAAAACCAGGAATAAGCTTGATTTTTATGATAATACTATGATACACTTTAAACTTTGTTTTGATAATAAAGAAGACCAGTTCCAGATCATTGATGCGCGGATAGTATAAGTAGATTCCACACTCGTTCTGTTTCAGAGGACCCCTACACATAAAGGAGTTTTTTATAGTTATTTCGTAGTTTAGTTTACTATCAATTTCATAGCTTAATTTCCTGTTGATTCGTAGTTAATTTCTCTTCAATTCATAATTAGATTCTCGTCATTTCATAGTTAGATTCTCGTCGATTCATAGTTTGATTGCTTACTTTTTCATAGTTTAATTTCATGTTAATTAGCTTTTAAATGTTTTCTGAATCAGTTGTTTACATTTACAATTGATTGTTAGATCTTATGCTCGTGTGAATCATTACATGAATGTGATTCTGTCATCTTCCAATTGAATAGATTCATTCATTTGATTACACAACAATCGTAGGATTTAAGATTAGACATGTTGTTTTGTGTAATAGATACTTTGTCATTCCTTGCTTGCCTTAGTTAGATTTGATTTAAATTAGCACAGTCATTTCAATTTCATAGTAATAGATTTTATGCTTTCGTTCCATGGAATGTAGAATAGAGTTAGATTAGATTTATATTTTGATCAATATTAGATTTAAAACTAGGACAAAGTTAGATTATAATTTTACTTTGATTATTTTAAAAGTAGATTAAATACTTTGTTTTCATCAAATTAATGCTTTCAATAGATAAGATAGAATATGGTTTTATTTTCATTATGTTGATAGCTAGAACATCATTTAGAGATCAGTAGAATTCAATCAAATTTAGAATAGTGATTTGTTTAAATGAAGAATCAGTTTAGTTAGATGTTTTCCATAGATGTTTTTCCGACCTAGAATAGTCTAACATATCTCGGATTTTAACCATCCAAAGTTTCATTTATTTTTATGCAAAATATACTAGTTTAATAACATTTCCTTTTCTTCCTTCTTTTAGATTTTATATTTCATTCATTTCATTAAGAGTAATTTGTAAATCAATTTCTTTTCTTCGAGTAAAACTAAAATTTCCTTTTCTTCCTTCTTTAAGATTAAGTTTTCATCATTAAATTTCCTTCAAATTTAGTTTCTCCCTAGCATTTAAAGATTTCATTTAGAAGCTTCAATTTCATTCCTTAGATCAATTTTAGTTCTTAAATTTAAACATAAAATACAAACCCCCCAAAAACAATATATAAAAATACTCAACGAAGTAAGAAAAAAGGGCATCTAAGAATATATAGTGCACCTCACTTCATCAGATTACTAACCTCGATCGATAATTTATGATAGCAATTTAAGACATTAAATTGAATAAACACCACTATGGGTGGTCGTCGGGGTTTGCGAGGCTGATCTTGCAAAGGTTCAACCAAATCGAGCCCTAACTCCTTATACCCGACCTTGTTGGGGACATGCAAAGAAGGATCGAAAAAGAATAGATCGCTTTGATACCACTGATCCAGACTTATGCAGGAACGTAATAAAATACAAAAATACACATAAACTCAAATATGTAGCAAAAATAAAAGTTCATCCCATTAATATAAAATTATTGAAATATGCTTACAGAAAGAATGGATATAAACTAGCTAGGGCATTGGTAGCTTATCTATGAGAAGCGATATGGTGGCTATAGTCCTCTGAATTGTGTTACAATGACGCTCAAGGGCCTTTTAATTATTGAAAAACATAGGAAAACCATAAATAAATAAAACCCTAACTCGAAGAGATGAAACACAAAGAGTTTGTGGGCCCCATTGGGGTTAGTTGGGCAGCCAACTTCCCAGGATTGTAACTTTGTCATATTATCTCCGTTTGGTGCATATGATATATCATTAGAAATATATCTCCAAGTAATATAGGTTTTGCTGTAGCCCCATTACTCTGGTTATGGGACTGCAATGAACCTCAAAAAAATGTCGTTTAGGGGGGGTTATTTGCTCTGGAAGTTCAAGACTTAAAAAATTTGCTAAAAATAGTAAATTTTGCTATAAAAAAGGGAAAATAATGAAACTGATTGGAGGTCTAGGTGGAATAGGTGGGTGGCCACCAATATCCACGTGGATCGAGTGAATGAGTATTTCAATATTTTAACTATTTATATCTTTAAAAACTTTTGATGCACATAAATAATGAAACAAGATCCTTACATAAGAAACACTATACAATTTTCTTTGTAAATATTTTGTAAACTTATTTTTACTAAGTACGCACCAAATTATAACTTTCATATGCACCAACCTACAAGATACACTAATCCCCCCATTTGAGCACCAACTCATCAACCTGTAGGCACCAACCTACATATTTAAGTTGTTCCTCCGATCTATCATCAGTAAAATTTTGACCTCAACAAATTCTTCAATGAGTTGTCATCTAACCATGAAACCCTCATGTTTTCACCTTCAAGCTTGATCACAACCACCTGACCTGTACACCTTAAATTTATGCTCTTCAACTAGGCTTCTCGACTTGGCTCTTTAGAATTAAACTCCTACATGTCAGTTCTCTGTACTTGATCAAAAATAGGTTTTCCCATATGGAACTTCAACTTCCTCAACTCTTGCTATTAATTGTTCAACTATTGTTGCTTAGGCTTATTCTATATTCAAAGAGATGGTTTTCCCACCTGGAAGTTTTTACTCAACACTATAGATTTATTTATACTACATAGGGATTTCTAACACAATTGGAACCAAATAGGCCTTGACAACTGTTGGGTAATTTAATTGATGGTTAAATTACTTCATTAATTTTGAACCAAGGTTCATGTAGTTATGAAGTATATGTGCACAATATATTCTAGGAGTTTTAATTTTTATTTTAAAAGATGAAATTGAGTTAAATATAAATGGAACTAGATTAACTCATAACATTCCTACACACATGTTCTTTCCATCAAAATTACTTTTTCAAAAGCAAACTAAACTTCAAGGCGAAATCAATTGAAAATTCTAACTATCAAACTAAATCAAAACTTAAACTATTGCAACAAAAAATAAAATTACTCTATTTGAACTAAATTGAAAGATCTATTCTAATGGGAAGAATTAAAATTTAATTATACTCACAGAAAATTGAAATATTATTCTAAATTCTCTTGAAAATCAAAATCTCTATTCTATTCAACATAAGATAAAATATTAATTGAATTACTTCAAAAAAATGAAAATTTAAAATATAAAAGGATTACAGATGTGCGAAATTGTGATTAGAATTGCTATGTCCATTACTCATGAAATTAGAACAAAAAATGTTGAATGAAGAAAAATCTCAAAGGGAAATATTTTTGTCTTTTATGAGCACTCGACCTATTCAAACTACTGAATGTTAAACCAGATATCGATGAAAAAAATACCAATATTGAACATTAACTAATTGCAATGAAAAAGAGACTATTCATGAAATAAGTTAGCGAATAACATAACCAGATACTAAACTAACTTACAAATCTTCACAGGGCCCTTCTATTGTGTAAGCACGAGATCAATTATCAAACTATTCACCCACACATTCATCACCAAAGGAACAAAGTAATTTGTATTAAATGCTAAAGTATTCAATAGAAAATAATTAAAAATTTAAAAGGAGTAATGATGTATATTACTTCTCTCTAGATATTTTGATAATCCTTTGTTAAATAATAGTCTTAAGAGTTATAAGTCGAGAATAAAGTTCTCACTTTGACAACTAAGATATTAAATTGAAATCAAAATATTTCTTCTCACGATTTTCTACTGGAAGAGAAAATCATGAGAATATTTTGATTTGACATAACGTAAATTATGATTCCAAATTCTTCTCATACAATCCCATGCTCACTTGATAATTCCACGATCCTCCTTCAAATTCTACACATAGTTTGAGTATTATAACTAGAGTTGACTTCTCGTTTGATCATTAGATCTCCCAAACTAGGATAATTTCCAAATCAATGTGATAAGTGGATGTCCATATGTCGATCATTTTCCATATCCCTATATCCTTTATTCCTTCTCAAGCGTGCTAGAACCTGTCTAACCATGGATATAACTACAAAATCTTTGGTTAGCTACAGAATGAGTGAAATTCAATAGTTATAGGAATGTTTTGATTAATTTTCATTAAGAAACGATAGACTATAAAACATGAAGGAATGATACCTTTTATGATGTTTTATCATATTTTAGGTGACCTTTCAACTTGGAAATGTAGAAAAACTATCATGAAAAGGAAGGAAAGGAAAGTAAAAGGGTTATCAAAAAGAAGATAAGTCGGGACTTCAAAATTACCCCACACCGAGGGTTTTGCATGTCCTCATGCATCAAAAATTAAAAAAATTCCAGGTCTTTTATTCACTATACTATCTCTGCATCTTGGATTAGGAAATTCAAGCTAGTGCCTTTTTTTTTATTCTTAACATTGAATGTTAGTATTGGTTTCTTCATTAAAATCTTGCTTTGCAACTCTCTGAATTTCTTTCTAAGGAACCTGTTATTCACCTTGAGTTTCTTATTTTTCTTATACCAGTGGCACAAATGAAAAAATATATAATCATTTTGGGTCCTCAAGATTTCATTCTATACTTTTATTGCCTCATGTTCTTCTTTGAGATGCTTGTTCAATATTTATAAATCATATATATCTTGTTTTAAAACATCTTCAATCTTGTATTTTTTTTTAGCAATGTTGTCAATCAAAGGAACCTATTCATTAAAACCATCTTCATATTCAGTTTAGAGAGGGGAATGTACCTTTTTTTGTGCTATTTTCTCCAGTGATTCCACATAATCATAGATATGTCATTGGACTAGGATGATTTCAAGTGTCTTCCTAGTTGGAATTGGAGCTTGATAAATCAATGATACTCTGGCTTCTTCACTCATGCTATGATATCCCTCCTCGAGGTCAGCTATCTCAGGTGACTCTATGCTTAAATTCTTAGAAATGTGTTTTCTCCTTCTCAACTTTTCTTCTGGTTCCTCTATCTTTTGGGTGTTTTTTCTCTTAATTATTTTCCACTGTTCCTTTTCCACTTGTTCTGCTTCTTTTGTTTCATCAGACTTCTTGACACTTGTGCTTGCTTTCTTCCTTATAACATATTCTTTTTCATTTTCTATTTAATATTTTCCAAGCACTGACAAATAGGGGTGTCATCTTCATGTACATCTAGTGAAGTTTCCATTTGTTCTATTTCGTTGAAAATCAAACCCTCTCCTTCATTAATGGGTTGAGGGTTAGGGTTTGAAACTATTTTGTGTCAGATCCTTCTTTTTTTTACAACCATTTCTTCCTCCTGAGCTTCTACGAAATGATTGCAGACCAAAAATATTTTCCAATTATCTCCCCTGGACTTCATATGTGCTTTAATGAGAATTTTAATTAATCCATGGTGATATAGGAAATTATTGATGGTTTTCAACTCTCATTGTACACCAGAAGCCATTTTCTTGAGACTACAAAGTAGGATATATGGTAAATTCAAATCATTTCCATCAATGAAGTGCATTATGATCCGAACATGCTAGAAAACCATGTTTCCATATATTCACTCAAGTGAAGAATTTTTGAATGACTAGAAACACATGTCTCCATTTAGTTTTCAATTTTTCCATTGCTATCCCCTTTTTGAAAATATAAGTATCCATACCCGAGTCTCTAAGGAAGACTATCCATTTTTTTCTTTAATTTTCATATTTTTGAATGAACTCTCTCTGTTACTGGGTAATTATGTTGCCTTTTCCAATATGGACTATGTAATTATGAGTTTATTGTTGCCAATCTATGCCTCTACTCCATAAAAATCCCGTGCAAATTATTTTGTAACTTTTATCTCATGCCCATCAAATTTATCAAAGAAATCAAGCCATCCCACCTGCTACAACTAATCCTTGACCCGTGGATATGCCTGAAGGAATTTTACTCCGTTGGGTTATGTTCTGACAATGCCACCCATGGTGAGGGGGGAGTTTTGATCCTGAATTGTTTGTTTTGACAAGGGTGGTGGAGATGATGAAATGAGGGCCGATAAGGCTGGATGAGTTGATGGTGTAAAGCGAGGGTGAAAAAGGTTGCTACGACTATGTTCAATTCATAGTTACATTTCTCCTTTAATTTCAATTGTTTCCATGATCCTTAGATACAATTCTATAGGATAATTAGAATTTAGGAAATTTTGTAGAGATTTCGATGTGATAGCTTGAGATATGATGACAATGTAAGGTTACAACATATATGAATGTAGAGGTATAATGGAAGGGGGTGTTACAAGGTCTAAGACCTGCTAATTTTTTATAAGGTATATATCATGATCATTTGATGAGTTTAAAAATTTAATGCTCTTAAATCATCATACCTACATACCTTAGAACATACCTTTTTGATATATTTTCCTTTTCAGTAGGCCTAGAGTATGCTAATGCTTCTTTTATTATTGGTTGATTTGGGCTGCAGAATTTGAATTTGGCCGCAGAATGTCATTGATTCAATAGATGTTTTTTTTTTCTTTTTTTAAATTTATGTTGCCGATGGAGTGGGATTTTATTGTTGTTGCCTCCTGGTGAAACTTTGAAGAAAAATAGGCCTCAGAAGTGCTGCTTTAGACCTGTAAATTTATTATAAATAGATGGGTAACAAGAAAGTGGGAAAAAACAAGGAATGTGAAAATATAAGCCACAAATAATTCTTGGTTTTCAGTTAAGATTTCTTGCATAGACATGCCAACAATGTTGGTTTTCGTATATATATATATATATATACTTTTTTTTTTTAAATTTGAGAGAAGAAAATTACAATTGGATTGGAGGACGAGGAAAAAAATCTTCTCTCGGCCAACTTGAAAGCAGAATTATCTTGCAAATATTTGACAAATTATTCTTTTTTAAATGGTCTATGATATAATCTTAATCTGTGACCATTAATAAGGAATGTGATTTTTTCTTCATCAATAGTTTTGATTCTAAATGCTACATTATCAAAGACAATGTCTATCTCATAAGGACCAAACTAGTGAGCCTGAAATTTTCCTTGAAAGTATTTGAATTTAGAGTGAAAAAGAAGAGCCCAATCACCTGCCTTGAAATTTTTAGCTTCGATGAATTTGTCATGCCATCTCGACCTTTGCTACTAGAATATGCTAGTTATTTCGATAACATATTGTCCCATTTCATTTAATTAACTTAATTGTGCTAACATTTTTTTTTTAGCTTCAGATAGATCAAGGCCCAATTTTGTTGTTGTTCTAAAATTCTCCACTTGGAACTCAAGTAGAAGAAAACCTTTCTTCCCATAGAAAATCTCATAGGGAGTATGTCCAATTGTATTTATCCATGTGGTACGGTATGCCCATAGTGCCTCTGGAAGCCTTTTTTCCCAATCCCTTCTATGCAAGTGCAAAATCTTGGTTATAATTGCTTCAAGTACCTTATTGGTAGATTCTCCTTGCCCATTGGCTTGTGGATGATATGGAGTAGAATTCCAATGTTTGATTTTGTGTTGCTCCATTATTTTCTACACCAACTTGGATGTGAATTGAGTACCTTAATCTTTCATAATTTCCCTTGGGACACCAAAACAAATCAAAATATCCTCAAAAATAAATGTAGCTATAACATTTTCAGTAGCAAAACGAAGTGGTTCAGCTTCTACCCATTTTTTAATGTAATATTTACAAACAAGCATATACCTTTTCTATTTAGATGGTGGATTGATTGGACCAATGAAATATAGATCCCATTTTTCAAAAGGCTCTATAAGTACCTATGGTTATAGAGGCATCTCGATTGATGGAATCTTTTTTCTCATTCTTTGGTAGCTATCACATCTCTTGACATATTCCTTGGCATATTTAAAAATAGATTACCAATAATATCCCAAAAGAAGGACTTTGTAGTCAGTTCTTCTATCAAAAAAGTCTCCTCCACATCGTTCATCATGACAAGCTTTCAATATTTCTGGTACTCCATCTTCTTTGACACATATTCGGATGGTCAAGTTAGGTCCAATTCTATACAATTCTCCCTCTATCTAAGAGTAAGGTGCACTGGATTTGATAAATTTTTGTTTCTTTTTGGCTGATAACTATGGGGGTAAATTTCCTATAGTCAAACAGTTAGCAATATTTTCAAACCAAAATGTTTTAATATATACTGCAAAAAGATACTCATCAATTATCTTTTACAAGAATATCATTATTATCATTCTGCATTCTATAAAGGAAATCAACAACTGAATTTTATTTTCTTGGTCTGCCAAGAATAGTAATATTGAAATCCTGTAACAATAACAACCATATTGTAATCCTACCATTAGTAATTGATTTATTCATTAAATATCTAATAACAGAATGTTTTGTATGAATCAAAGTTTCATAACTAGTGATATAATGTTGAAACTTATTAATGACATGCACAAAAGCTAAAAACTCCTTTTCTGTTACAATATAATTCAACTTTACAGGAGTCAAATTTTTTCTTATGTAATAAATAACATAAGGAGTTATATCTTTTGTCCCAACACAACTCCTAAAGTTGTATTTGAAGAAATAGTGGAAATATGAAAAGGAAGAAACCAATTAAGTCCCCTTAAAATTGGTGGTTCAATGATTTTCTACTTAAATGATTCAAATGCTTTCTAGTAGTCAGAATTCCAAACAAAATCATAGTATTTTGTAAAAAAATTAAAAAGTGGATAGGCTATTTTTGTAAAGTTTTCTATCAATCTTCTATAATAATCAATAAAACCAAGAAAAAATCTAACATCTCTTTGAAAAGTAGGAATTGAAATTTTAGAAATTACTTCTGCCTTAGATGTATCCACCTTAATTCCATCAGCTGAAATATGGTGGCCTAAAATAAATCCCTCATTAAACATCATAAAACATTTCGCATGACTTAATGAAATATTTGCTTCCTTACACCTAATGAGAGATTTTTATGTTTTTTCAAGAGCTTCTTCAAAATTATTTCCATAGACAATAAAATCTTCCATGTAAAATTCCACACAATCATGAATTAGATCAGAAAAGATACCCAAAACTACTCTTTGAAATGTTGCAAGTGCATTACATAACCCAAAAGGAAGTATTTTATAGGCATATGTACCCCATGGGCTTGAAAAAGGTTGTTTTGTCTTGACCTTCTAGTGCCAATTGGATTTGGTTATATCCATTGAAACCATCAAGAAATGAAAAATATTTCTTCCGTGCTAAGGTATTGGGTATTTGATATATAGAAGGTAGTGGGAAATGATCTTTCAAAGTAGATTTATTCAATTCCTTATAATCAATGCACACTCTCCATTTTCCAATTTTCTCTAGAATAATCACTAAAGGTGAAACCCATTGCCTATCTGATATTGGATAAATGAAATTTACATTAAGTAACTTTTGTAATTCCTCCTTAAATTTTTTTTTGTAATTCCTCCTTAAAAATTTATCTTAGGTTGGGGTTCATTCTTCTCTAAGGTTGTCTAACTGGTTTGGAATTTTCTTGAATATAAATATGATGCATACATGTTTTAGGATCATTTTCCTTCATATAAGTTTATTCACATGCATACGCAGAAGAATGTTTTTGTGGCATCTCTATCAATTTTCTATTTTGAAATTCTTCCAAGTTGTTATTAATGTTTAATGTTTTACCCCGAAATATTTCTACTAAAGAGTTTCCAAACTTTTCTATAGAATGTTAATCCATTTGATGAGATGATACATATTCAATATCACATTGTTCTTGAAAACTTTGATCTTTCTCACAATATGAAGAAGAATCATTATTTTTCATCAAATTTATTAATTGATCTTCCTCATCTATTTTTGAAAGAGTAAATACTTGTTGAATATCATCAAAGTCTTCATTGTAATCATCTACCCAAGCTTCAATTTATACTTCAGTTATTATTTTTGCAGGTGGGTACAATGTGAATTTCTGAATAGAGCTATCATCAGAGATATACATATTACCATCTCTACAACTTATGAATGCATCATTTGTAGCTAGCCAGTGTCTACCAAGGACCAATGGCTGAACTCCTAAATTATCCTTGGGAGTTAAAATAATAAAATATACAATATACTCCCATGAATCCAAAGATATAGACACATATTCTAATATACCATCTGGTTTGGTAACAAATCTATCTGCTAATTGTAGTAATGTTGGGGTATATTGAAGATTGGAAAGATTCAATTTATCCATAATTTGTTTGCTCATAATATTAATGGCCACTTCTAAATAAATTAGGGCATTTGGAATTTCAATACCATTAATGTGAATTTTTACATTAGGGTTACCTAGATCTAGATATTTTTGAACTATTGGTTTCCCCATCATAATATCTACAATCTTTCCTATCGATTGGATTTTATTGACATCTTTATTTTTCTTCCTGGCTTTTTAATGCACAACTCCTTAATTATTTTTGCAAAAATTGGTATTTCCTTTATATACTAGAGTAAAGGAATTTTGATGCAGATATTTTTCAATTCATCTAGCATATCATATTATGGTAAAAAAAATTTCCTTTCTATTTCCTTATCGATTTTAAGCCTTTAAGGAAAAGGTGGGATTTGTAGGGAAACATAAGGTTGTTCCATTAGAGGAATTGTAGAAGTTGGGTTTATTTGGTTATCATCTAAATGTGTAAGAACATCCTCCTTTGAAGGAGTATTTTCTTGACCAAGAAGTGTTTCTTTTTAATGAAATCGTCCTATTTAGATTTTTGGATGACAACTAGTGGTGACTTCCTTTACAAAGGCCTACCAGATATAAGTTGGACCTCATTTAGACCTAATGCGGCTATCATACAAGCTTGAAAATTTTGATCCTATACATTGTAGATAGGTTGTTTATTTTTATTATTTTGGTTTGGGAGTGGTTAAGAAGGTAATTGATTGGATTTTTTGAGGAAATAGAGTGGATGGTAATGAAAGTGGTTGATTTGGTGGTTGGGTTTGGCAATGAGGTTTATGGGGTTGGGTTGGTTGAGGAGGGTAGTCTTGAGGTGGATAAGGAGAGGAGTAAGGTTGATGGAATTGAGGATATTAGGGATTTATACCACAAGAATTCTACCAACCTTGTGCCCAAGATGGGTTTTGAGGTTGGGTTGGCCAAGATTTCCAAGGCAATATAGGTGCAATGCAATTTTTTTGTGGTTGTGAATATGATTTATATTGAGAATTAAGACCTTGTGTCATACCTGGTTGTTGGGACTACCATGTTATTTTAGCAATAAAGCAAAGTGATTCAACACGGCTTGATCCAACTTCATCCTGAAAGACAACTTTAAGCCCAAGTATTGAAGGACACTCTTTTGTATCATGATTTTCAACACATATGACACAAATTTCTATACTATCAATAGGACATCTCTCATAGCATGATTTTTCCTATACCTAGGACAAAATATAGATAATGCAACATTATCAAATTTTTTCTTGTTTTGTATCTTAAGAGTATCTAGTTGTTGCCTAAGATTCCCAAGGATATTTTTTTTGAAGTTATCAAGAAAATTTCCTAATTCTTCTCTACTCACTATTCCAAATGTAGATTTACTAATCACTTGACATGGATAGATCTCTTGGATTCTTACTAGATCTAGCATTACCCCTTGAATTATGTTTTCACAACTCACATATTTCACCAAATGATAGTTGGGAAACATCTCCCTTTCCCATTAAGTTGAGGAGGTAAATCTACTAATCTCTTATAGCTTTTAACAAAAGAGCTTTTAATGTTTCCTCATCTAAATTGTGCATCCTATCCCTTTTAATATTGGAGGAAAATATTTCTATTGGGTCTTCAAGGCTTTCATCCTATTTTTGCATCATCTTAAATAATTCATCCTTACGATAATGGGGCATACAATAATCTTTATATTTTTCTAGGAACACCCTCTTTAGTTCTTCCCATGTTCTAATAGTATGCATTCCTAGACCCATAAACCATTTAAGGGCTCCATCTTTTAGAGTATCTGGAAATAATTTCAATTTTTGAGTATCAAGTAAATAGTCATAGGATCTACATAATACTTCAAACTCAAAAAGAAATGTCTTTGTATCCTCAGTTCTTAATCAATGAAAATTGGGAAGAATAGAAGGTGAGATATTTTTCATTGTGGTTGTGGTATCTTCAACAAATATAGTAAATACATAAGGATTTGGTTCTCCCCTACCTCCTCTACCACATTGTCCTCCACCTCATCCTCTATTTCCTCCTCCACCTCATCCTCTATTTCCTCCTCCACCTCTTCCACCACCAAATTTCACCATTTACATTGTGTACTTATCCTCCCCTTCTCCTCCCATTGTAGATTCTTCAGAGCTAATATAAATTTCAACAATATGGTTGCATATTTCTTCCTCTGATTCTTCTACTAATGGTATTTTAGAATAAATTTATTCCTCTTCCTCACTAGGCACTTCTAACTCCTGTCCTTAGATTTGTTTTCCTACTGAAGAAAAAAATATATCTCCTTCAGTATGGGATGTAGGTTCTTCAACTACATCTTAAGTGGAATAAGGTTGTGGGTCCCTAGGTTGAATTTTAGACAATCTTAGACCCTGGTGATATTTAAGAATCTTGCAGTTGAGTTTTCACCATCATCTCACCATGTATCTGACAGGGTGGAAAATGGTGGTCATCTACAAGCTTCAAAGCCAGTTCAAGTGAGCTTGAGCCAAAACCTATCATTCCAGATTCAGAGTTTTAGCCAAAGACAAAACTGTTCAAGCAAGCCTGAGCCACAACCTATCATTCCGGATTCAGAGTTGTAGCTAGAGACACAAATGCCCATGAGCATGCCTTTGGTTGGTGGTCATCCTTAAACCATATATGCAAGGTTTATATTCTTCCTCTTCAAATAATTCAGGACACTTCCTATAGCACAAGACTTTAGCTTCTTTCCAGTTTTGGAAGAGTTCCAAGAAATGCATCAAGCATTCCAGATTTGGTGGTCATCCTTAAACCATTGCAGCTTATAATAAATATAATTATTAATAGTCAAATAAGGATTATGTAAGTAGTCATTAAGTTAGTAAATGAAAGGCCACCTGCGTAGGTATATAAGCAGGGCCTCATTGTAAAATTTTGTCATCTCTTATACATTTTTTATATAATATATTATTATTACAAATACCTCTTGTGTATTTCATAATTAAGTCAACAAGCCTACATGATGCAGGGGCATTAGGCCCAAGACAACTTTTGCATATAGATAGACATAGGGGGTCTTATTTATTTCTTTCTCATGTAATTATTGAATAAATTGAGTGATTTTAGTTAAATGTAGAAAAAATATTGTAACTGCCTGAATGATTAGTGGGCATAGGAAAAGATAGTCTGTTTCATTCTGTCAGAGGGTTAGGCTAAAATTAGGACTGTAGGAATTGCAGAGTTTTTTTGAACGTAAGGGAAGATGAAGCAATTACTGTTAGTTGTATAAATAAACCTATGTGGCATGGTCTAGCACAGACCTGCAGAGACCTACACCGAGCTATAGCGTTAGAGAGCCAGAGAGGGCGAATAGGAGAATAGAAGGCCGGTAAATTTTAAGATCTGGCTGAGGACCAGAAGACTGTAAGAAATTTCATTTATATGAAGAACATGTTTATTCTTATGCGTGCATTCCTGTTGGTCTTATGTGTACATTGATTTATTCATGAATGGTTGGATTCTTGCGTTGAGGAATTGATGCATATATAGTATATGTGAGAATGGTTGGACCTTTGTAGCTAACTGTGTAATTGAATTTCTGATATATGAGAGTGTATGACAAACCCCTGTGTTAAGAATAAATGTCTGTTGGTTGACTGGCTTCAAGAAGTAATTATATGATAATACATTTCAAGCACCTCTGTGTAAAAATGTTAAATAGTAATCTTGCACGTGACTGGGATAATGGCGTTGCTACACGCCTTTGATAGGCAAGGGGAAACTGCGGTCGAGTAGTGTGAATTTGGGACGGTGTGGCCAATTTCATAATGGACAGAGGATACCTACTATGCTCGGGAAGAAGCTCTATAATAGAGTTCTGAGACTCCACACTTGATAGTTATACTATCGACATTGTGATTTTGTTATTTGCATTGGAGTGGTTTAACCTTGCACGACCCCGAATCGAATGCAACAAAGCCATAATACAAAACAATGGAGTGTTAATAGTGCGCAACCAGAACCATGAAGGAGCAGAACCACGAGGAGAGAAGTGAAAAGTGAAAGCTGTTTGGAGGCGAAAGGCGGTTTTCGCCCAAGTTATAAGGCAGTAAGTTGTTTTTGCAAAAATAATGCGATATCATAGACTGGTGGACACGTGTCCCTAAGTGGTATTTGATTACCACTTTCATCGCATGAAATTGACAAGTTAAAACTCGGGAGAAATAAAAACGCGATATTTGATTGGGGACGTCGAATCATCTGAAGAAATGCGACGTGCTATCCATGGTTGGATGTGGAAGGCCGTTAGCGCTGGGGCCCACGCATATATATTTTGATTATTACTGTCCTAACTAAGGTTTGTGGGTTATATGAGTCCGAAGGTTGGCTTGTATTCAAAGAGTATCGTATATGTTGGGAGATTAATATATCGGGCTATGGTGCATTGTTAAATTGAATGTGGTCGAACGTTAATTTTGTGATAACGTTCCTATTGAGGCATGAAGGTTAAGTAAGGGTTCATTCTGTGGGTCCCATGAAATGAATTGAAATATAAACCGCTACATTGACATTATAACATTATAAGCCATGGTTGGAAGCACTTGTGTGGTTGTTTAAAGGGGTAACATTATGTAAGGCGCTTTATAAATAAAGGGCCAAGGTTTATATAAAAGGGAGCTGTAGTCTCAATTATTTCATTTTAATGACTAAAGGTCTTGTTAGTTGGGCATTTGGGGTTAATACATATATAGTCAGAGTTTAGAGAAAAAACCGATTTGTTTCTATAAGGCATATTGAGAAGGGATCTCGGTTGTGAAACAACCTTGGGAAAGATAGTTGAGGGGTTTCGAATGTAAGTGGATATGGGGCTCCTAACCATAAAAGTGTTTAATTGATATCTCAAATCTCAGAGATTTGAGATATTAAACCACCCAGATTAGGTATTAAAATTTCCAGCATAAAAAGGAAGAATGTTGTGAGATTTTATGGATTGGGGATTGATTGGACAAGGAATCTTGAATGCATTTTATATGCACAACTTGAGGACAGAAAATGTGAGCATACAGGGATTGTGGGTTTTACCCTACATCATAGTGGTATTAGAGCTTGAATTGGAATAGCTCTTTGAAATTTGATTTGTGAAATGCACATGTACTGAAACAGGAAAGAAAATTTGATGTTTAAATCTGTTTAATGGAGAAATGAAGATTTTCTTTGACATGCAGTGAAGGTCTCCAGATGTGCAGAATCTGGAGTTGAAGACAGAGTGTCTTGAAGATTGCAGCAGGTAGACTTGCAGTGCAGGTGAGAAAATAAGAAAGATCATTTAGGGATCTTGGGAGCTGAGTTGACAAGCATTATTTGACTCTGGTTTGAAGGATTTGTTTGCAGAATGCAAATTGCAAGCAATTGAGGAAGGAATTTTAGCAAGAAGCAGATCACAGCTTTGAGAACAGTGATAAGAAGAGTGCAGCAAGGCATTCTGAGTGCAGAAAGAGTGTGGGAGAACCTGGAAGATTCCCAACAGAGGTGGGATGACAGAAGAAAGATGTGTTCTTGAGAGAAAGTTTCAGAGTGAAGCCTAGAGAGCAGAAGAGAGTGCTCAGAAGGTTCCAGCAGATAGGGGACCAGTACTTGCCAAAAGCTGGATTCGGAGGAAGGGATTGGTGAGGTAAATTGCAGCAAGAGAGCTTGCTGTTGCAGAGGCTTAGTGCAGCTTGTGAGTAAAGAACTCATGGAGGATAAAATGGCTACTGAAAGCCATAGCAGAGATTGCAGAGATTGCAGAGGTTCTGAGAGAGGCCACAACAGAAGAGTGAGGGAAGATGCCAAAGAAGTTGGCATGAGGAAGAAACTCACAGATGAAGAATATTGGAAAGAGATAGCTGAGATCAGTAAGAAGCTTTATGAACTGGAGAGGATGATAGAGGAAAACCAGAGAGTGGGTTGGCTCATGAAGAAGAAGGTAAAGTGGCAGAGGCCACAAAGGAAAAAAGAGAAAATGAGAAATGCTCAGCTGAAGGAGGAAATACTTAGAGTGACTGAGTATCTGAAGAAGGACTTGAAGACTGAAGCTCAAGTGGGACCAAGGGGTCAAAGAGCCTTACATATGATATATTTTGTATGTTTGCAGGAAATCCATGTGGAGATCAACAAACTGCTGATGTTGTCACTGAGGAAGAAAATGGAACAGCCAGATGTTTTGTAGATGTCCATGCACATTTGGAGAAAGGTTCTTCTTTCCAACATATTGGAAGCAGAGGAGATTTAAATTGTGAGGATGGACAGAAGCTGGAAGTTGAACAGCTTGAAGAGGCTGAAGAGAAGACCATTGAATAATCTCTGAAGAGTATAGAAGACTTGGGATAGCAAGAAGAGTTGATGATTGATTCATCAAATGAGACCATGGGGTCTTATGTTTTTAAAACTGACAAGTTATGTGTGAATGCAGGTGTTGATGAAGATAGTTCACATGATGGAACTGTGATGAATGAAGTTGATTGTTGCCAAGTAAATTATGATGAGTATCTTCCTGATGAAGATCAGATTGGGTTATTGCAGCAGAAGGAATTCATTTATTCCTTGTTTTATAAAATGGATTGCTTCAATGAAGACATGACAGTTGTGTATGATGGTGATTAACTTGTCATTGATGATGATAATGACAAATTGTTCTTATTAAATGGCCAAATGAAGAATGATGGATAGATGACTGAATTTATTTCAGAGATAGAAGATCAGAATTTTATTCTGATGAAGGCTGAGGAGATAGTGACAACAGGAAACTAGATTTGTGAAGGTGGTGAAAATGTTTCCTCAGAAGAGATGCCAGGATTGTGGCATGAGAAGAGGGCAGAAATACAGAAAGAAGGAGTTCAGAGTGTAAGGGCAGAGATGATTGAAGATGAGAGAGTTCATTTTTATGAACTAGAACAGAGAGACATCCTTGAAGATGATGATGCAGGAGAGAGACTAACTAACAGTCTCAAGAATTGGTTGAAGAATTTGCGACAGCATATTGGAATGCTGGCAGAAAATAGAAAGGCACTGAGGCCTTGTGATTGCTATTTTAACAAATGTTTGGTGAATTCAGATCCTGTTGATGATGGAGATAAATTGAAAGCATTGGGCAGTAAATTGAAAGAGGAGAAGAAATCTGTGGAATATTTTGATCCATGGAATGGAGGAATTGAGCTGCTGGAGAATGTGTTGGATCAGTAGGATTCAATACAAAAGAGAGAACCTCAATTTAAGAATTTGGGATTGCAGAATGAAGATGAGACAGTCATGTCTCATGTGCAGAAAATTGTTGCTGTTGGTAGCAGAGAAGAGTTGGCTTGCTCGAATAGCCAGGAGAAGATTGGAGAAAAGGCTGGATGGTAGACTTTTGGGGCTGCTACAATAGTGGATAATCAGAGTTTTTCTCTGACAAAAGATGAAAATGCAAAGCTATAAGAGCTTGAAGTAATTCAAGAAGAAGGAAGGCAATTGCTGAGGATTGCCCAGGAAGAAGAAGAAGAACATGCTGAGTTCCAATTATAGCATGTTGACAATGAGAAACAAGCACAAAATAGATGGCTAAAATTTTTGCAGAAAACATCCAGAAAAGAGTGTGGAATGCTAGAACAGCAGCTTGGAGTGTTGCTGGAGAAAATGTTGAAGCAACAAGCTGAAGTGTTGCCAGAAGAGGAGAAAGGAAAACAAAGAGTTTATACTTTTGATGTTTGTTTCCTGATTGCAGATACTAATGGGAGGACTAAAGGATGTTTAGTTCGGAAGAATACAAGAGATGAGGATGATGATTGGAAAATTAAATACCATTCTAAAGAATTGCTGAAGCCGGAAAATGTAGAAATTGTCATGAGTGACAATCAAGAAAATTTTTACTGTTGCAGAGAGAGAGAGGGTATGGATGATTGGGTGGCTGCAAGCAGCAATAAGATTCAAGTAAGCGTAGGAGTTAAGGCAGCAGTAAGAACTGAAGAAGTAGGAAAACAACAAGCGGAAGCAAAATTAAGAGTCCAACTCTCAAAAGGAAGCAGTATCCAACAGTCAGAAGAAACATTAGATAGAGAAATTGAAATTATAAGAAAATTGATGCAGAAGATGCCTCAGAAAAGGACAACAGCAAGGAAGCGGAGAAACAACAGCAGCAAGAATAAGAAAGTCATAGACTGTGAGGGCATAGCAAGTGCAAAGTTGCAGCATAAAGTATGGAAGCCAGGAGGAATGCAAAAGAAGAACACTGCAACAGATGACCAGTTGCAGAACAAGGTGTGGGATCCATGCAGACCAAGATGAAAGCACATGATCAGGAGATCATGAACCATTTTAACCTAGGGAGTCTGATGCAGGGGCATTAGGCCCAAGACAACAATTTGCATATAGATAGACAAAGGGGGTCTTATGTATTTCTTGCTCATGTAATTATTGAATAAATTGAGTGATTTTAGTTAAATGTAGAAAAAATATTGTAACTGCCCGAATGATTAGTGGGCATAGGAAGAGATAGTCCGTTTCATTTTGTCAGAGGGTTAGGCTAAAATTAGGACTGTAGGAATTGCAGAGTTTTTTTGAACGTAAGGGAAGATGAAGCAATTACTGTTAGTTGTATAAATAAACTTATGTGGCATGGTCTAGCACAGACTTGTGGGACCTGCACCGAGCTGCATAGCGTTAGAGAGCAAGAGAGGGAAAATAGGAGAATAGAAGGCCAGTAACTTTGAAGATTTGGATGAGGACCAGAAGACTATAAGAAATTTCATTTATATGAAGAACTTGTTTAGTCTTATGCGTGCATTCCTATTGGTCTTATGTGTACATTGATTTATTCATGAATGGTTGGATTCCTGCGTTGAGGAATTGATGTATATATAGTATATGTGAGAATGGTTGGACCTCTGTAGCTAACTGTGTAATTGAATTTCTGATATATGAGAGTGTATGAAAAACCCCTGTGTTAAGAATAAATGTCTGTTGGTTGATTGGCTTCAAGAAGTAATTATATGATAATACATTTCAAGTGCCTTTGTGTAAATCTGTTAAATAGTAATCCTGCACGTGACTAGGATAATGGCGTTGCTGCACGCCTTTGATAGGCAAGGGGAAACTACGGTCGAGTAGTGTGAATTTGGGACGGTGTGGCCAATTTCATAATGGAAAAGGATACCTACTGTGCTCGGGAAGAAGCTCTATAATAGAGTTCTGAGACTCCACACTCGATAGTTATACTATCGACATTGTGATTTGGTTATTTGCGTCGGAGTGGTTTAACCTTGCACGACCCCAAATCGAATGCAACAAAGCCATAATATAAAGAAATGGAGTGTTAATAGTGTGCAACTGGAACCATGAAGAAGTGGAACCACGAGGAGAGAAGTGAACAGTGAAAGTTGTTTGGAAGTGAAAGGCAGTTTTCGTGCAATTTATAAGGCAATAAGTTGTTTTTGCAAAAATAACGCGATATCATAGACCGGAGGACACATGTCCCTAAGTGGTATTTGATTACCACTTTCATCGCGTGAAATTGATGAGTTAAAACTTGGGAGAAATAAAAACGTGATATTTGATTGGAGACGTCGGATCATCCGAAGCAATGCGACGTGTTATCCGTCATTGGATGTGGAAGGTCGTTAGCGCTGGGGCCCACGCATATATATTTTGATTATTATTGTCCTAACTAAGGTTTGTGGGTTATATGATTCCGAAGGTTGGCTTGTATTCAAAGCGTATCGTAGATGTTGGGAGATTAATATATCGGGCTATGGTGCATTGTTAAATTGAATGTGGTCAAACGTTAATTTTGTGATAGCATTCCTATTGAGGCGTGAAGGTTAAGTAAGGGTTCATTCTATGGGGCCCGTGAAACGAATTGAAATATAAACCGTCGCATTAACATTATAACATTATAAGCCATGGCTAGAAGCACTTGTGTGGTTGTTTAAAGGGGTAACATTATGTGAGGCGCTTTATAAATAAAGGACCAAGGTTTATATAAAAGAGAGTTGTAGTCTCAATTATTTCATTTTAATGACTAAAGGTCTTGTTAGTCGGGCATTTGGGGTTAATACATATATAGTCGGAGTTTAGAGAAAAAACCGATTTGTTTCTATAAGGCATATTGAGAAGGGATCTTGGTTGTGAAACAACCTTGGGAAAGATAGTTGAGGGGTTTCGAATGTAAGTGGATATGGGGCTCCTAACCATAAAAGTATTTAATTGATATCTCAAATCTCAGAGATTTGAGATATTAAACCACCCAGATTAGGTATTAAAATTTCCAGCATAAAAAGGAAGAATGTTGTGAGATTGCCCAGATTGGGGATTGATTGGACAAGGAATCTTGAATGCATTTTATATGCACAGCTTGAGGACGGAAAATGTGAGCATACAGGGACTATGGGTTTTACCCTACATCACTACAGCTTTATTGCTCCATTTGGTATTAGAGCAAGTTAGGTTGTGACCGCTTTCCACTGCTGCTGGCTGCCTTCAACTGTTACCAGAAGAGCTGCTACCGCCACCGTGGTGCTACTGACACATTTAGTACTTGTTGAGGAGGTAAATCCCCTCTGCGGACAGAGGCGATCCCTACTAGCCCAGCAGGGGTCTAGCAAAAATCAAAAATGTTACGACGCAAGTTCCTAGTTACGAATGAAAAGACTAAAGATGGAAGCCTACCTGGAATCCAATGCTATGATCTGAAGAAGAAGCGTCCCCGTTCCTCAGCCTCGGCAGATCACGATCCCCCACGATCTCCGCGGATGGACGCCTGCACATGCAAGAAACAAACAGATACAAGCATAAAATCCGGCATACGTAACTAAATATCAGTCAGAAAGGATATTTCTCATATTAACATAATGGAAAACGGAGTGGAACCATAATCGTAATCATTCATTAAATAACAATCGAAGAAATATTACAACCAATGTTCTGACGTCGTGGTCTCCTTCGGATGGGTCTCCAGTCGTTCACGTCTCGCAAATCTCGCCAGGGAAAGGGCAAACCTCTCCTGAGTCTCTCGATGATAGTCTCCTTACTTGAGTCGGCCTTAAGGGAAGAAAGAGGGCTCTTACAGCACAAAGGCTCTTGGGAATTTGGAGATTCAAAGCTTAGGCACTTCAAGACTAGCTTGCCATGGAATTGAGCAGGCTTTTATAGATGGGGAAGGAGGGAGTTGGGATCCCTATTATGGTGGGATTGTCCCTATCAACAAGGAAGGTTCCATGGGAGGTGGAAAACCACTTCCCTTCCATAGAACTCCCGCAGCCAAACCTCCCAACTCAAGATAGGCAATGGTTTCTGAGTTTGTTGAAACACAACTTCCGGCATCTTTATTTAAAAAACACTCCTTAAATTGGCTGGCGTGACTACTGCTCTGGGACAGAGCGCCAGTTGGCGCGGCCTCTTTGCAGGATTTCCCCCATTGGCGCGAGTGCTGAACTGTATGCCCGCGCCAATGCAAAAGGAGATGTTTTTCATGATTTTTGCAAGGAGATGTCTTAAGGGAAATTAAAGCTCATGCTTAGAGGAATGCATTGATGGTGATTTCAAGGCATGACAATGTTCACAGGTCACAAAAATAGGTCCTCCATTGTGCGGGATGGGGAATGGTAGGGACGGTGATAAATTACTGTGTAACAGATTCCCCCTAAAGTATGAGGCCCAAGAGAGAGAGGGGTGAAATGCTTTACGAGAACATGTTCAACTGAAGCCCCGCCGTCGAAAAACCTGCGCAGAAAAATACAACTGATATCTCAAGTACATGATGTATATGTGGTATGGGCGCAGCCATCCGAAACAGAGTATGCTATAATCCGGATCCAGGGTATGGGCGCAGCCATCCAGCTAGGATCAAATAAATAGACTCAGGTATGGTCGCAGCCATCCAATCAGTGAGTCATGTACATAATGATAATAATCCACAATCGCATCCTGAATTACAACAGACACAATCCAGGGTCTTGCGCTCCATCTCGACCCAAACAAAGTACAAGTTCAAGCATGTGAATATGTGAGCTGAAGTCGAACATGCAAGAACATCGTCTGATTACCAGCCAATGATGAAAGATGTTAACAGATGCAAGAGAAACCACCAATAATGACAATGGTTCTCAAGGTACTACAGGTACAATCTACGGCATGTGAATAAATGAGCTGACGTCGAACACCCGCAGAATCACTCGATCGGAGGCCAATAATGAGAACCTCACGTCGAATGCGATGAACCTGCCATTGAGGCATGCAGGCTCCAAGGTACCATGAAGGAGTCTCTAGACTGACTTCCCGGATAATGAGCTGAAGTCGACAGGAAGTGATCTTGATCGAAGGTGGGCCATAATGTTTCCCACATCATCGACACGAGACAGAGGAACATGATGTTTTTGTTGTGAATCAAGATCGTATGAGAAACAGAGAAAGGTTGATATTCGCAGAGGCCAACTTCTCTTGAACATATAAACGACACGACAGTGGACTTGGCAGTATTTGACATCAACGGATCAGAGGTCATGGTGACGAGGCAATGAGCAGATGAGAGGTCAAAAGGGATTATCCAAACCCACGGAGGAAAAGTGAAGAAACGAGGTGAGATGTCCCCAACCCGACACGAATGCCGACAAGTGCCATGTTCAAGAGCGACATACTGCCGACGACAACGACGATGGTTCCATTTTTCCCCCACCATTTCTGGCGAGTACCCCAATTATTTTTGATAACAAGCTTGAAGGGGATAGCATATGCTTGTAATATAAGTCCGCCCTTCGGGCGAATCCATCCTAGTGCATTTAATGAGTCTCAGGAAGGAGAAACTCGGAGAATGTCATTTCGACTGGATCCGATGTCATCAGGGTTTAACGAGTCTGACAAAGGAAGAACTCGACGTCTTTTCATGTTTAGAGAGTTTGAAAAGACAATAGAAAAGTAAACTCCAGCAGTCCCTTTTCGTAAATAGTTCCCCAGATCCGAAAAGGTAGAAAACAATATCCAAGGAAACCTCCTAGTCGCGATAGGCTAGGGTATTCCTTTTTCGTAATCAATCCATCCCAGCCCGAAAAAGGGTTAAACTTATACTGGGTAGATGTCGATTCGTGTCCATTTTAACGAGATCGAAACGACAAGGGCCTCGGCAATCTTTTCATGTTTAGAGATTCAGAAAAGAGCTGAAAGATGACTCCAGAGTGACTTTTTCGTGTATTTACCGAGTCCGAAAAAGTATAAAATACAACTCGTTTCCATCATTTAAAGTCGCAAAAACCTGCTGCTGCACATACCAAGCAAGCGTAAAACCCATTTTCGACATAACATATTCAAATATTTGATAAAAATAACTTTTAAAACTCATTTTACGTCAAAAAAGCTATAAATATGTCAAAATGGTAAAAATAAAATTACATTTACTATTTACCTTGGTAAAAAGCAACAGTGGTCCGTTTGGAGCGGAAAATTCTGACGGCGATTGCGACAAATCCGGCTGACCATTCAGTTTCTCGTCTGCTACAGGTAAGAGGCACTCCCTTGCTCTACATTTTCATTCATTTTTTGATAGTTTTACCCTGTAAATCAGTCCTCTAAGGCCACTTTTGAAATTTTAGGGCCGCGCTCATTGGTGCGGGTATCGGGCACAGACCCGCGCCAATGGGCTCTTTTATACAAAGGGCTCGTGCCACGTGGTGCGAATGTTCACAAAACAGCCGCGCCAGCGACCGAACCTAAAAATCCGCCTAAAAAATCGACATTTAGACCAAATTGCATGGAATTTGAGGCTCATCAGAGATCTAACTAAGGGTTCATGACCATATAAATGCAGGTAATCAAGAAAAATGGCGATTGAATGGAAAGAACGAGAGCATGGAGAAGAGGATGAACAGGCCCTTCAAAGCGAGGCTTGCATGAATTCCCTCAGAAACTGTGGGCTGAAAAAGTTCTTCTTCACACCCTGTCTACGAGCTCAGCCCGAGCTCCTCCAGTATTTGATCAGTATCTGGGATGAACATGAACAGGTGTTCAGGTTACGAGACCAGGTATTAGAGCTGGAGGTTTCTGATGTTTATTTTATCACCGGATTGTCCCGCAGAGGTTCGATCCCTGTCTTGACTGGAAGCAGACCATCTGGGGAAAAGATGGAAGAAGTGATGGCACGAGTGTGCCGAGGAGCACAAATGGGATCAGGAAGCAAGAAGGTGGATATCCACACTATCCCTGATCTGGCATTGAGAGTTGTCCTACATACCATCATGCGGGCTGCAGGGTTGCAGGCACCGCACGAGGCCACAAAGGCCCAACTCCTGTTGGCCTCAGAATGCATGGGTCCCCTACTGTTTGACTGGGCAACAGCAGTGACAATCAATATGAAAAGGCAGCTCACAAAATGCAAACAGGGAAAACTGAAATAGTTTGGTTATGGTTCCATCTTGGTATCGTTCATTCTGAAACGCTTACCAATCTTCCAGGGCCAAGGGGCCGCAGTATCAGATCCGATACCACGAGAGCCAAGAATGGCTCACTGGGCAGCATTAATGCCCAGAGCTGGAGGTGGCCAACAGATGTCCTGGAGACCAGAGTTCTTTAGGTGGTTATGGCGCCAGCTGATTGTCGTGGAAGACTGGCCCTATGCAGGAACTGACTTCACCAGAGACCTAGATCTCCCACTGCCAGAAGGAGATGACTGGGACGAGGAGTTGGGTAAGACCTCATATTTTTTATTTTATGTTTTATGTTTTTTTTGTAAATACACATTCATCTTAATACATTTTGTATATGCATGCAGATGTGGGACCTGAGAGACCAGCTGGGATGTCTCCAATCTCACGGAGGGAACAACTCGCCCCTGATCCTCAGGGGGAGGGCACCGGAGGAGAGGATTTGATCCAGAATCTCAAGGGCATTGCCCACGGGATCCCAGACTATGCTCGGCTGGCAAACGTACTGATGGCATACCAGCGCCACACGGTGGGAGTTCCGAGTCGGATCCACCAAATCCTGAGACGCTTAGTGCGTGCAGTCACATGCTATCATGAGCACCATGCGGATTAGCTCTTATGATTTATACCACACCTATTTTTTGAGAGACATACCGTCTCCGGATGTACTTAAGACGATTATGTATATTTTTTGAGTTTTATGTGACACACTCTATGTAAACATTTCGATATCTATATATATGCATATCTATTTCTGGATGAGTCTTTCTTTACATGTGATGATGATTTATAAATTGCGCAAATGTTTGTCTAGTACCAAATTTGCTACTGCATCTGTTAATGTATTCAAATGCCTGGGTATATGATGATATGTAATGTAGTCAAAATTCCTTTCCAGTAATCGAATACGCAAATACATACGTAAGATGGACGGGTTCCTTACCGAATAGTGTCCGTTCAATTGTAACACTACAAGCTGTGAATCTAGATACACGAGCAATTCACGGATACCAAGGTTTACTGCCTCGGTTAATAATTCGAACACGGCACTATATTCCGCGATGTTGTTCGTGGTACGTCCTAGATACACGCCTTGCAGGTTGATCAACTCACCAGCAGGATCATAGATTACCCAGGCTGCTGAAGACAGATTCCTGGTACTGCGGGAGGCACCATCCACGAAACCAGCAAATGGATGAATAGACATCTGCATAACCAGGAAGACCCGATCAGCAGAAAGATGTTTACAAAGCACACCACACCAATACATGCACACAAATGAAAATCACACACCTATGTACACACACCACACCAAGAAATCACTTCAGGCATAGTACTTTTTAAGGTACAGCCCATTTCTGGGCTGCGCCAGCGGAACTCCTTCGTAATCTATAAGCTCGTAGGCCCCATTTTTCAAAACGCGTTTTACTATATAGGGCCCATGCCACATAGGCTGGAGCTTACCGGCTCCAAGCTTGTCATGCGCTTGATCGTACAGGAGGACGAGGTCTCCTTCAATAAAGGAACGAGGAGAAACAGATTGATCAAAATGAGTTTTGACCCTCTTCTTTTGTGCTTCGATGATCAAAGCAGCTAGACGACGGGTTTCATCCAACCGTTCGAGATACAGAAGACGTTCTTCCTCAGCAGAAGTATCCGGTAAGATCTCCACAGCTAATTTTAGCGAAGGAATCTTGCATTCAACCGGCAGATTTGCTTCCAGACTGTACACCAATTAGAATGGTGTGAATCCGGTTGCACTCTTAGCAGATGTTCGGTATGCCCAGAGAGCTGAGAATAGTTGGAGATGCCAACTGGATTTATGAATCCCAACTGTTCGCTGAAGCATAGTGACCAAAACCTTGTTCACCGCTTCAACCTGACCATTCGCTTGAGGGTAGTATGGTGTTGAGCTGTCGTGACGCAAGCCCAACGTTAAAGCCAGCTCCGCCATCATATAATCGCGGAAATGAGTACCGTGATCAGTGACGATGGCTTGAGGAACCCTGAACCGTGCAATAACGTGGTTGAATATGAATTGAGCAGCCGTTTTCCCGTCAGCAGCTAGTGTAGGCATCGCCTCGGCCCACTTAGTGGAGTAGTCGACGGCGACAATGATATACGCATGCCCCCAGGCCGAGTGAGGGTTACACGTCATAAAATCCATGCCCCATTTAGCAAAAGGGCCGACGGTAATAACGAGATACAATGGCAAAGGCGGCGCGCGCATCTTGCGCTGAAAAATCTGGCATGGATGACATTTACGGACTGCAGTGATACAGTCTTTGAATATGGAAGGCCAGAAATAACCTGCTCGCAGAATCTTCTGGGCAGTAGCATGCCCGGACATATGTCCACCACAGGCGCCACTGTGGCAGTCATTCAGGACCTTTTCAGCCTCTTCCAAGGTGAGGCATCGCCGGAGCACCGAATCTACTCCAATGCGATATAAGGTATCTCCTACTATACGGTAGGGTTGGGACTGGTGCCGAATCCGACGGCGGGCAGCTTTATCCAACTCAGACCGAAATGTCGCGGTCTGAAGATACACTATTATGTCACCGTACCAAGGATCACGAGTACTAATGAGGAAAAGCGTTTCGTCCGGTATATGGTCTTCAGAGTGTGAGGGAGCAGAGTCTGTAGGGAGAGAACATATCAAATCCGCGAAGACCAGTGATTTAGCTAACTTAGCAGTAGTGAACTCCAAGTCAAACTCTTGCAAGATCACAATCCATTTGGAGTACTTGCCCCCTAGTAATTGTCTAGAAAGAATATACGTCATAGGGTTGCAGTCTGAAACCACTGTTATTGTGCGCAAAAGGATGTAATGGCGAAAGCGTTGTACGGCGTGTACTGCTACTAATGCCAACTTCTCGACATGTGCATAACGCGTTTCTGGGTTGAGAAGGTTCCGTGACAGGTAATAAACGACATGTTCATCACCGTCATCGTCATCCTGCACCAAGACCATGGCTATGGTGCTAAATGCGGCGGCTAGATACAAAGTGAAGTCGCGGTGGTAGTCCGGAGGACGAAGCAACGGAGCATTGACGAGCAATGTCTTCAGCTTCTCAAAGGATTCCTGAGCAATTTCATCCCAGTGAAAGGGAACGTTCTGCTTTAACAAACGAGTGAATCCTCTGGCCACCTCAGCATAATTCAGGATAAAGCGCCTAAGAAAATTCGCTTTCCCTTGCAGACTCTGTAACTGATACAGGGAGGAGGGTGATGGGAGATTTACGATGGCCTCGACCTTTAGAGGGTCAAGGTGAATTCCGTCTTTCGAGACTATGAATCCTAAAAGACGGCCAGCGTCAACGCAGAAGACGCATTTATGAGGATTGAGCCTGATATTGTAGCGCCTGCAATGAAGAAAGATCTGGCGGAGATGTTTAGGATGGTCCTCACGCTTACCTGAATGGGCTAGAAAATCGTCTAGATAAGGCTGAACGATATGGCGAATGTCATGAAAAGCGTAGGAAATCGCACGCTGAAACGTGGCTCCAGCGTTCTTTAAGCCGAACGGGAGTTTCTTATATGCGAAAGTACCCCACAGACAGATGAATGTGGTCTTGTGTTGATCCTCAGGTGCAATATTGATTTGGTTATATCCTGAGAAACCGTCCATTAAGGAATAGATCTCACTCCTGGCACATTCGTCGATGATCTGGTCGATAAACGGAGTGGGATAATTATCCTTTGGACAGGCGCGATTGACGTCGCGATAATCCACACAGACTCGAATTGTACCCTGCTTTTTATCGACGGGGACAATGTTAGACACCCATTCTGTAAGGGGGATGGGATAAATAAAACCCGCGTTTAGAAGTTTTTCAACTTCTGCCTTGATGGCGGCGGCTTTCCGAGGATGCATGGGACGTAAGCGTTGGCGCACGGGTTTCGCACCTGGATAGGTTGGAATCTCGTGCACAACAATACTAGGATCAATTCCCGGCATTTCCTCGTAAGACCATGCGAAAACATCTCTGAATTCTTTGAAAAGCTCTATATAGATTTGAATCTCATCGGGAGAACAAGTCACACCCACATGAATATTCTCAACAATCCCCAGTTTAACGAAGATGTTGATTGGAATAGTTTGAGTAATGTTACCCAGGTTACCCTTCGAAAAAACCTCGTGCGTCAGGATAGGTGTTTGAAGAGGAGGGGATGGAACCTGAGTAGCATAACACTCCAAACAATCAGTCATTGCCCCCAATCTAGGCATAAACGAGCAGCGATGATGTCCATCACCCCAAGGCAGCTCCTCAAGAGACATAGTTTCAATGATAGCCTCATCTGAAGGAAAAGTCTCTCTGAGAGGATCAGGTGAATCAACCTGACCAAGCCAGGGGGATTGCGAGTAGACGTCGAGAGCCATGCTCAACGGAGCATGCTGAGGAGGTGGAGGGTCCGATGCAGCAACAATCTCACAGTAGCTGATCTCTACTGGCATTAAAGGCATGGATTCTCCAAACTCATATACCTGCTCAGGTGTAGGAATAAGCCAGGGGTCATCAGACCTAGACAACATGTTGACTTGAGCGGTATGCGGTGGTAGTGCGGGGAAGATACCCATGAGGACTGGGTCTTTGAAGAGACCAAGTCCTACACTGTCTGGGGGATTCGGAATTTGATCCACGTATGGCACGTTGTTCTCAGAGTTAGAGGTGAAAAATGACAACTGATCCACTGTGAAAATCTTGCCCTCGTGAGGGAACTTAATGAATCGAAAGACGGTAGACGGCACGCAGAGCATGGCATGGGTCCAGCTGCAGCCAAGAAGAATATTGTAGTTGAGTTTAGCATCAACTACTTCCACTTCTACGTTGACAGTTTTTCCTTGTAATGTGATCGCGAGACTCTCGAGAACGCCCAGGTGTTTACATTCCCGACCATCAAATGCCTCAAGGGCATTGGGAGATGACGAAAAAGCTTGAGAGCCGATGGCCTTCCAGCAAGCGGAGGACATAACGCAGGTAGATGCACCCTCATCCACGACGGCCCTATGAATGTTCAGACCGTTATCCCGACTTGAATAACCAAAGCGATTTGATGTGGAAGCCGGTGTTGGGTAAAATACTGAGAGGGGGGGTGAATCAGTATTTACAGCATATTCAAAACTTTTTAATTTTCTTTACTTCAAAAACCC
>JAXQQM020072794.1:0-92827 GCA_034641835.2 Pinus albicaulis | reverse complement strand
CGACGTCACCTAGTGTGCCTGATACTGCAGGGGCATTCAATGTTGATAGCCGTCACTACAGAGATATCTACCTCATGTGAAATAAAATATAAGAGAGTAATTTTGAAATGTATAGAAGCTATAAGGAATGTCGGAAAATAGATCTTGTAGGATGGCTTTCCATTAATGTCAACTATGCCGGACAGCTAGAAGTAGTATTTTAGTCACAGCATATGAGCCTCGGATAAATTTGGATGATCAATGTCAGATAGAAACGATACCCGAAGCAATCGGATCATGCATCCTGACATGAGGGGTGATCTCAAATTAAATAAACCAAGACGTACCATTCATCCAGTATTTAAAATTTTAAAACCCGTTGTAAAAAATCAACAATGACGTGAACCACACTTCGCCAAATTCAAACAAAACCACGATAGAATAGAAAACTGGTATTGTCCACCCCTATTGGTAGACCATGAAACCGTTGTTGCTAATGAAAAAACTAGAAATCGCAGCAGCAACAACAAATGCACCGTGGTATTGCCCACCACCTTCCCTGAAAACGAACCCCAATACTCTTGCAAGGTCTGGAAATATAAAGACTATCAATCCTCTTATACCAGCTAATAAAACAATTCTTTGATGTGCCCGATACCAGTTCACCTGAACCTGATGTAGTAACCGAAGTAGATAACACTATCTGTTTAGACATCCTCCCTGTGCTGTTTGAAAATGGCCAAGAGAATTCTAATCGCTGCGATAAAAAGAAAAATAATCATGCAGATCTCTGTCTCCTCTGATAATGTCATCTCTTGGGGAACAACTTTGACGGAGGATATATAAGATATAAGTATTACACTACCGAAAGAGCAAATAGAGAATGCAGGATCATCATAGAAAACATAAACATAGCCACCTGAAGCAACAATGTGAAGTCCCGGAAGGGTTCCAGCTAAAGAAAAACATATATCATATGCCACCAACAGCATCACAAATTGATATCATTGGGTACCAGCAATGTACATTCACAATAGCCACCAACAGGTATGTAACCCACAGGGTTCCAGCTAGAACATGCATACAAAAGCCACCAACACACTATCAAGGTGATCATATTGGGTTCCAGCTAAATACATGACTCAGTAGCCACCATCAGCGACCGCACCTCATCCTCCCAGGGTTCCAGCTATCCCCAGATTTCCAAAGTCGACCAGCTGCATTCTCCATCAGCGACCCAAAACGCAGAAAAACCTGGTTCTACAACCCACCTCTCCCGACCCGTATACTACATGCAGGCACCTCCGGTCCCGAGTCCTCACTATGATTCAACGACTGGGAACCCTGTGGACTTTCATGATAACTCTCCTTCCGAAAAATCTAAGGAGCAGCTCGGCTCCTCGGGTTCCAGAGGGTGGTTTTAGGATTAAAGGAAGGATGAGTTAAAAATAGGATGAAGCTATAACTGGCCTCTATGGTCAATTTTTTCTTAGATAGGTCAACTGGGTATTCGTATCTGAATGAAAAATCACAAGATCTACAAAACAGGGGATCGAATCAGACAAGGCCATGGTAGTGTGTAAGTGTCGAAAGGAAACTAGCCTTTATTATTTCATACATAAAGTTCCATTTTGTATGCTTTCTGGATCATCAATTATGCAGGATTAGATAGTTGAAGATGTTGACGAGTTCAGTAAGAATATGTTGACAAGTTATGTTCATTGACTGCGAGAATAAGGTGGTTGGTTAATATGGCTCGTATGGCACGTATGTGGTTTCATTACGTTTGATCTGTCGCAAAGTAAATCCTACATAGGTTTGTTGCTTCTTGAGAAAACAAGGATCTGTTTATAGATGGTGAATGGTTGTGATGGTGCTCTATATGTTTACGTATATATCTATAGAAACCATATAGTTTTTTCCAATAATAATAAAGTATCATCGTTGTGGATACATCTTCTGAACTGTCGTGCTTACATTTTCAGAGAGGAAGAACATAGCGCAAAATGATCAGCAATATGCAAAGAACAAATAATAAACGACTTTTGGACGAAATTTAATGTATCAGTGTTTGGATTGACCAATATGGTGTAATAAAACTCGTGACAGGTTTACATTTCATGGGATAATACTTTTCGTGCAGTAACTGCCATGTATGTTGTGTTGTTGTAGAGGCAGAGTGTTTGATCAAAGTTGGTGGTTTTTCAAAGGTTTCATTGCATATTAAGATCAGAGACAGGGTTGTGATCAACATTTGTGTAGCATTGAGAATTTTATTGAGCATGATGATTTATCAATAAATTTTCCATTTTCCAAAGAAATTTTCTAGGGTTTGTTTTGAGCTAGGGTTTCTATCTCAATTGTAATATGGGTTTGTTTCTTTTTATGCGCAGAATATTTAGGGTTATAAGTTGTTGATATGAGTTTTAAAAATGCATTATTGAGAACATATTAATGCTACTAGGGTATGATAGTGGTGTTTATTGTTGATATTGTTGAAGAATGTAACTAGGTTTAGTCTTAATAAAACGTATTTGAGTCATTATGTAATGTACTTGTCAAAAGAATAAAGAAAATATTTTTTATTATTGTAACAGTGACTTATTAAAGCATGGGTTTCATACTTGGGTCATCATTATCTTAGTCAAAGTCCTCATTGTGGACTCCTAGGATTAATATTGACCCAATAGAGTAATTGCATATTTAAAAAGGACCTTCTTGGGCTTTTGAATCATGTAAAAATGTGTATTATTGAGTCAAATATGAATTTTGTCACCTGCACACCAAGTCGGCCTAAAGGATACCAATTCGACCTCATTTGAACCTTATAAAAGGAAGGAGATCGAATTCATTTGGAGCATCTCATCTCAAGCTAGATCAATATCTCTCTGGAAGCCAAAAAAAATGCGAAGTGGGTCAAGGAAGGAAAAAGGAGTATGAGTTGGGTCAAATTCTAAGAGAAGAATAAAATCAAAGTTTTGGTACTAATATCTCTATCTTTCGTGCCCTAGTTTGGGAGATCGAATTATTTTTGTGTTGTTGTTGCTGCCTGATGTCGTAAGTTGTTGCATAGTCAAAATTGCGGGGACAAGTTGTTGTTGCTATTGGATAGGCTAACTTGGTGTGGTGGAAAGGTTTGGTATATTTCTAGGGTGAAGAGTATCAAAGAAAACTATTGAAGGAAGAGAATTTTTTCTGGGTTTTCCCCTAGAGAGGGGTTTTCCCCCGACATAGTGCCTACATCTTATGTCTTGTGTTTTTTTAATCTTCATGGACATGTATGCTCAACTTAGTGTTCCTAAATTGATGTCATAAATTGTCAACCAAGGCTAGTAAATTGTTGAAGTGAAGTGCACTATATGTGCCTAGGTATTTGTTTCTCACTACGTTGTGTTTAGTGTTTTTCCAATGTTTTTGGTTTTTTGTTTTTATTCTAAGAGGAAAAGAACTAAGTGTTGGTAAAGAGAAGTTGTTGGTCACACTAAAACAGAGCAAAACCTATTTTAAACTATGTATGGCACTTGAGAACAGAAAATGCAATACTTTAACAACAAAAATAACTCATACCATGAACTCAATAACTCATAACATGAACTCAGTCCAATTCATTCATTAGAAACATGTTGGAATAACTTGAGAAAAGGATAAGTTTAATGCAATGAGGTTCTTCTAAGTAAACAACAATCTACAATATCACAGAGGAAATCTCATCCATGGCTAGAAATTTGTTGGAACACATTTGGAAAAGATAGTCTGCAACATAGTGAGGAACTCTACTCTAAATTAACCTATGACACTGAAATTAATCCATTCTACAACTCAAAATATCACTATTAAAACTCATTCAAGAGTTAGAAATCTTTTGGAATAGCTTTAGAAAGAAAAAAAAGGCAGTTTGTGAAATTCTGAGAAATTGCAGAACAGTCAAGACTTCAAAATGACATTACCAATTCTTGTTCCTATGATGATGATGTATTAGTAGAAATTAAGAACAAGAGTGGTTTTCAAATAATGAAGGCCGTTAAGTCTAATTTTAACAAAACTAGAATACAACTAACTAATAAAACTAGAAATACAATGGATAGAACTGAACTAGAATGCAATCATTCAAACTTGAAATATAGTGAACAAAATTGAACTAGAGTGCCATTAACCTCCGGAGTTTTACAACTAAACTAAAATGCAACTAATCACTGAAATACTACAGCTCTGTCTCATTTGATGTTAGTCATATTTTGGAACAATTCATAAGAACCAGACTGGCTGTAACATTTGATGTCAATGAGCATAAAAATTTAAAGTTAAAAAAAAATGGAACTAAGCTCTAAAACAACACAGCTATGTCTCATTCAATGTTAGTGATATTTTGGAATAATTCGTAAGAACAAGACTGGCTGTAACAATTAATGTAAATGAGCATAAAACGTAAAGTTCAGAAAACTATTTAAATTGAGAATGAAACAAGGCTAAAGTTACTTATCTAAACAATATGCACAGAGCTTCTCGGGCAGTAGGGGCCCTCTACCACCGGATTAGCACACAAATTTACTCAAGATTGCTTCAGATCTTGTATTAAAGTTGCTCTTCTTTCATTAAAGGAAAACGCTTCCAAAAACAGAGTATTACGGTCTTTTGAGATCTAACAACAAAACATCAATCTAGCTAGTTGTCTCTCGGTTTCCCAAGTTATTATTATAAGAGAAATACATAACTTCCCTGGAGAATAAATAGGGATAAGTGTATTTTTCAATCAAAATCAAATTAGAACTCTTGTGGAGGCGTCGTACTTTGTTGAAGACATCTGTAGAGTCCTTGTCCTGGTAGGAATCTACTTCTTAGTTTTGGTTTCTTCCGCGTGCATAACCACCTGTATATTTTTTCTCAGACTTCGTAGAGGGCAAGAATGATGTAGGAGAGTTCTGGAATTCAACCATATGCGTTTTTCCTTCAGACGACACCTGTAACCCGTTTAAACACTAAAATAGCTGCGGAACGCGTGATCGGCTACGGAACGTCTGTATTCTATAGCTATTTTGCACAAAATTATTAAAATAGAAAAAACCATGAAAATACAATATGTTAATCAATTGTGTGTAACCTTTAAGCAATCCTAATCATTCTTCATTGATTTTAGGCTTATGAAGTGATAAAAGAATGATGAAATGAAGTGAAGGTTTGTAAAAGAGAAGGCAATTCTAGGGCTCAACAACACACATAATTTGGTAACATCTGGATGAAAGATAATCTAATAAAGAAGTAAAAGAAGCCAACATAATTCACAAGTAATTATCAAGAAAGAGGAATCAAACCCTAATCTACTAGCATTGATTTCTCAACATGGTATCAGAGTTAAGGTCAGGAAAGGTTGAAGATCACTTTGTTGGCTCTAAAGGAATGAACATTGATTCTCCCTCTTTGATAATTTATATTAAAATGGGTATCAACACTGCTCGAATTTAGATCAAGAAGGTCATTTTCTACTTATTCAACAAGGTCAAAATTCAAGGATTCTTGGTTGCTCTTACCGGTTCTCTTAGTGATGACAATCCATGGATCATTGATAGTGTAGCATCAAGGCGCATGACAAGAGAAATTAAACAATTTCATACACTATCAAAGGAGCCATATTCTCATGCGGTGGAATTGGGTGACAACAAAAGCTATGTTGTTAGAGGCATGGGATCAACATCGTTGAAGTTGGAAAGTGGATCAAAGTTGCACCTCAACAATATACTATATGTTCTAGGTTTGAAAAATAATTTTCTTTCTATTTCTTTTTTAGAAGATAAAGGAGATAGTACTGCTTTTGTTGATGGAAAATTATTGGTTTGGGGCAAAGACTCTAGCATTTATAAAGCTAGAATTATTGGATTTCATGAAGGAATCTTATATAGAGTCATCACACCACCTCCACAAGCTTTGGTTCATATGGAAATTAGTATCATTGAGCTATGGCATAGGAGATATGGTCATCTACACTACAAGGTTATTCCTACTCTCAATCAATTGGTTCATCGCATCCCCAATATCAAGGAATATCATGAAGGAGTGTGCAAGGGATGCTCTTTGGGAAAACATACAAGAAATTCATTTCCAAATAGTGAAAATAGGTTTAAATAAATATTAGACCTCATTCACTCTAATGTGTGTGGGCCTATGTGGTGAGCCCTGGTATTTCACCGATAGTGCTACAACTCCTAGGGGTTGCCCTACTTTACTTTATCAACCCGGGTTTCGTACAAACTTTGAGGTGGCAGTGCTATATACACAGCAGATTCATTATGTTCATGTTATCCTCTTCTGTTTTACGAAAGGGTGCTACTTCTAGGGGTTCTCAGTGAAGTCTATCACACTTCAATGAAACTAAACTAAATTGCAGAAAGGAAATGACAAAAATGGAACTAATTTAATGTGCAGAAAGGAAATGACTGTAAGAAACTAAATTAAATTGCTGAAAAGAAATGACATGAAGCAAACTAATTAAATTTGTAGAAAACAAATAGCAGAAAGGAAACTAATCCTAAACCACACTTAACTTGGCCAAACAGCTAAATGCACTCTACTTATCCTATGATCTATCTACCATGCTTCTATCCATGCAACTAGGCAATCCATGACTTAATTCTAATTAAAAAGGAGTTAATTTTTAGCTTGGAGGGAAGAAAAGGGCTAAAATAGGCTAATGGGGGGTTTAACGCATGAAACGAGGTTCGAAAGCGGAAAGAGGGGGCTAAACCCTTATGAAACTTTATTATAGCGTGAGAAATGGCTTTGGAGCGGAAATAATTCAAAAGTGCGATGGCGGAGTGCAATGGAGGACAAAAATTGCGATGTACGATGTCGCAATCGCAACTTCGCAAGTTTAAAGGGATAGAGGTAAGGATTAACAAGAATGAACTAAGTTGTGCGAAGTACGAAGTGCAATGAGTGACGTGGCGGATCACGAATTGCAATATCGTAAGTTTAAAGGAATAGCGGTAAGGATTAAGAAGAATGAACTAAAATGTGCGAAGTGTGATTGGCGACGCAGTAAAAGTTGCGGGCTCTGATCTGTGATGTGGTAAGTTCTGCAAAGTGTGAAGTGAAATGACTGACGTGGCGGAGTTATCGCATCGACGGAATGAACAATAAGCATTATGCAAAAAGTTAAGTTGTGTGATTTGCGATTCGCGATTTCACAATATCGCAATCGCAAAGAATGAGCGGTAAGTGTTAAAGGTAAAAGCTAAAATGTTGGAAGTGTGATTTGCGATGGGCGACGTGGCAGTGGGTCTGACGGCGGAGCGTGATTTTGCAATATCACAATCGCAATAACAAGCAGTGAGTGATTAAAGGTAAAAGCTAAAATGTGCGAAGTGCGATTTGCAATGCACGATGTGGCGGTGGGACCGACGACGGGGTGTGATTTCAGAATATCACAATCGCAAGAAAAAATGGTAAGTGATTAAAGGTAAAATCTAAAATGTGCGAAGTGCGATTTGCGATCGGCAATGTGGCGATGGGACCAACGGCGGGCCGTGATTTCGCAATATCGCAATCACAAGAACAAGCGGTAAGTGATTAAAGGTAAAAGCTAAAAGTTGTGATTTGCGAAGTGCGATGTACGGTGGCGAGGGACTTGAGGAGCAAAGGCGGAGGTTGGGTTTTCGATGGTTTTGAATGGTTTTTCACGTGTTTTGCATAAAAATCGTAAGGCAACCATGAACGGAGAAAAGCAAATAAATAAGGCTTGAAGGGCTTAAGTGCGTTAGATAAGTACAACATTAAAATGAGAGGAAAAGGAGGGGAATGGAGGCATAAGGGAAGTTTTCAGAAGTGAAACACACCTGCGGATTCATGCATGGGAAACAGACATAAATGTGTGATAAAATAGTGAAAGAAAGGCTTGGTGTTATAGGTCAATTTGGGCATCATTCATAATCACCTGGTTATCTGGACATCATCTCCAGGACCAATGAATAGGGTATATCATACCCTATCATTTCAATTTCTACATGCCCTAAGACAAAGAATAAGAAAAATCATTCATGACTTTCATCTGCAAATGTTTCCAAGATTTGAAGTTTATAATATATCATATGAGAGCTCATCAACATTGCCTCTAAAGGGACTAAGTGCGTTTCATATGCAAGTAGCCCCATTCAAGGCTTCTCTGCAAAGCACTTCCTGACACTCATAGGTGTGTTGGTCACATTGGGAGCGAAATTCTCATTGTTTCGGAATCTCCACTTGGCCAGTGCCTTCTAGAAGAGTTCACATGTGTAAAACTTCGAATCCATGTGTTCATTTTACATCTACAAGATTGGGAACATGTCATGCCTATTATTGGAAATTCATTGATTGTAAAACTACCTTCAGCTCCTCTATAAATTGAGCACATATCTTAGTGTTTGATAAGGAAGAATTTGAGTAGAGAAATGTTGGTGGATTTTCAATTGAGGAGTTGATTTGTGTAACATGTTGATGGAGAGATCTGCATTGTGATGAGGCTGGGATGCTGCTAGAGATGGTCACTTCAAATCAATCACTGGGTTGTAACCTCCCCTTCTATCCATTAATAAATATTGCTGCTTAATTTCCCACATATGTATCTGTACAAGCTCATGTTTTATATATTATGAATTCTTATCTGCTGTATATGGTTTATGTTTCATTGATTTAACTAAATAAATTGAATAGACATCTGTATTATTGCTATCTTTTGTTGTTTAGTGTTCATCTTTGCGGGAAATATTTTCGGACATCTAGCTTGCATTTGAAGCTACAACAAGAGCGACAGAAGGAGAATAGGAAGCGCTTGGACTCCAAGTAAGTTCTTTGATATTTTGTGTGTCTATTTACAGTTAGGAAAAGTAGTCTTAAAGTCTTTAATCTATTGTTCTAGATAAGCACATGTCTAGGGAAGAATGTTTTATCTGTAATTCATAATTCCACATAACAAATTGGTGACTCCGCTGGGGACTTTACCCTTCATCCTAGGTGTATTTTCCTCTGTTTATCTCTATTTATTCACCCAGTAGCTTTTACTCAGAAAGATTAGGTTTTTTGAAATATAAATTTGCATTAGAAATGTGTTAAACAGCTGTGTTTTTCATTCTACACTACGCCCAACACACTATTGGACAGGACACAATGCATTGCATAGCACTTGTTGGAACAGGGTCTCCTACGAAGCTATGAATTTGGTCCAATTCGTATATTTTTTATTATATTTAGTCTAACGCAGGAGTTTTGGGGTGGGTAAAATCCCCTAATACATTGTAAGCGGGTCAAGGGTAGACCAAGAGACTGCAAACCATGGTTGGCAGACCATTGGATGTATAGGCTAAAGTAGTATAAATAGTTGAAACTTTTTAAGTAGATAGGGAGAGAATGAAGAGAAATTGATGCAAAGTACGAATTTCTAGATCTTGGGTTGGGTTGTTTGGGTTAGGACTCCTACTGGCTGTGTGCGCGGAGATCCTTTGTCCTGCTGTGTGCAAACCCTACTGGCTGTGTGCGCAGTGGTATTCGGGGAATGTAAGAGGGTTTTTATAAGTAATATATGCGAAGTATTGTTGAAACATATGATGTTTTCTAGATCTGTTCTGTTATGATTGATGTGAACTAAGATTGTTTGATTAATCTACGAACTCGTCTGTTTTATCTCTGTGGTATGAAAGTATCTTCATTTAGTATATTACTGTGATGTGACTGTTGTTTCACTTACTGACTTCATCTCTGTTAATGAATGTGAACTATCTGTGTTGACAATATTGGTTGTGATTATGTTGTTTTATGGTTGTAATTAATGATACGCATGTGGATGCGAACCTGCTAGGGCAGATCTGATAAGAACTATAGTCTAGTTACATTCTGGAACCCTGCAAATCACCCTTCTGTGTTGATCTGATAATTGCGGACCTGCGTTATTACCTACTCTATCTCAGGGTGCGGAAACCTGTTTCCAGCACCCTCCCATACTGCTTCGGGTGAGACTTTGACCTGCATAAGCAGGTCACTGCCGAAAGGGCCAGTAGTATAGGGGTTTGTTGGCAAACCTTCACCTCCGAACCTGCGTCATGACCCCTCGAGCCTACAAATGGTTCCGTTGCCGGGACCAAGAGAATTTTGAGGGAGAGATTTGGTAATGCCAAGGCCGTATTGGAAGCCTAAAAAGAAATAAATCGATGAGTAGTTTGAAAAGCAAGTTCAGGAATTCGTTGTAAAAGAAAATCGCAGTGCGAACTTAACCGCGGAGTGGAAAAATAAGTATATTTTCTTGGAAATCTACAATATTTTCTTCGTAACTTTTGCAAACGAGCTGCAGGAGTGGCTCGCAAGGCTGGTCGATTTTCAGAAGTTTTGGAAAGACGAACGAGTCACGTAGTGGACTCCAGAACTGATTTGGCAGTTGGAAAAGACTGATAATACCATTACTCGCATGGTAGATCATTGGGTGGACAGAGTGACAGAAGGATTTGTGACTAAATTTGCAATCAATCAATTTTTGTCCTACTCAGAAGCAGAGCGGAGGTTCTTCAAGGGTTTGGTAAGTTTCTAAATCTTTATCGTTACTAATTAAGATCTTATTGTGCGAGAAAAGTATCCTGTGTAGCCATACCAAGTGAATGAGCTCCGATCAAAGTGAGGGTACAACGCGCAATGGTAAGTAATATAGAACTAATCAAGAGGGAGATCGATCTATCTATAGTCCAGTGACCAATTTTTCTGTGCATAACCCTCCATCAACACCACTGTTGAATCCTCGTAAGGGCAAGAACTCACCTCCGCCACCACCGGAAGATGATATGGCTTCACAGATGAATTTACCCACCTTCAAGGGTGTGGGGGATGAGGATATGGATCGATTCTGGTTTGTCGTAGGGTCTGTATGGACTGCGCAGAATGTAGCGAGCGATATTGTGAAAACTGTGTAGCTATCTCTTTCTTTTGAAGGAAGGGCCTTGGACTGGTACATGGGATACCTCGACCAGCATGCAAACACGAGCATTGAGGACATTAAGAACGCCTTGAAGCAACAATTCAAGAAGCCTAAGGCCTACTCCCAAATAGTGAACGACCTGAAAGATTTCAAACAAGGTCCATCTGGGTCTATATGGGAAGTTGATCAGCGATTGAAAAAAGTAATTAGAGAAGGAGGATTCTAGTATGATAACACGCAGCATGTGGAGTGGTTCATTGCTATGTTGCTGCCCCACCTACGCATACCAATGAGACACCAAGACATTGAATCACAGGAAAAGGCCTTGGAGATAGCAATGAAGTTAGAGTTTGTGCCACGAGATGAAATCCAGTTGGGTGTGCAATAGATACAAGGCCAGCTGGAAGCAATGCACATGGAGATCCAGAATCTGCGAAAGGAACGAGGAGCGGAGGCTAGCCCTGACAGGTGGTGCATATGATGCAAGGTGATTGGCCACACCAAGGATAAATGTCCGCTATTAGCAGACTACATGTAGGCTGGAGGACCTAGCCCGTTGCGCCCTAGAGAAGCTGTGGGGCCAAGTAGACCGCCACTATGGTGTGATGACTATCACATTGCAGGGTTGCATGACACCAACCACTACCCTCGCCTTATTTCTTGTATTCCAGAGGTTAAGTAGCAATGGTGTAGGTTTTGTAGGTCTGTGGGGCATGATGATCAGAATTGCTTATGATCTGTTGATAGACCAAGGAAACATCTATAGGGTACAGACAGGTATCGGGGGCTCCAAGGACCCCCCTCCGGTATCAAGGACCCCCTCCGGTATCGGGGGCTCCCCCGTTAGGGGTAGGGGAGGGGGCCAAGGCGGAAGCATAGGTAGGGGAAGAGGGCAACTAATCTATTATAACTGCGGGGAGATAGGTCACTTTGCAAGGGACTACCCGAACCCTACAAGGCAATCCTATAGGTATTACAAGCAGATGAACCATGTGATCGAGGACTGCCCGATTTTCATGGCTAAGGTGCAGAAGAAATAGCAGACACCTACGCAGAATGTGCAAAGGGTTATGACATAGCCTCAAAATGAGGGACCAAGTATTAGCAGCCTAGCCACTGGGGAGCGGAAGAAAAATCTGCTGCTGAGCCTCTGATCAAGAAAGTGGTCATCAAATCAGAGACCTGGACCTACAAAAGGAAAGGGAAACCTTTATCGCAGCTCAACAGGACTTCACAGAAGCATCTACTTCGCAGGTCCTGGTGGCCACCAAAGAAGGAGAGGGGGTCCGACCATTTTTACAAGCATGCATGAAACTGTTGTGCAACCAGCAGGCCGTTGAGAAGCTCCAAGCACTATTAAACAGCTGCGCAGAGAAAACCAACCTGCCCCTGGAATTTAAGGATGTAAACGCACTATAAAATTACAAGAAACGTACTCGTAGGGAAATGTGGCTCACAGCACAAATCAAGGATTACAAAATGGAGCAAGTTATTTTGGATCTAGGGTCAGATGCGAATGTGCTGCCCAAGAAAACTTGGCAGCACATGCGAGAACCCAAGTTGGAATGGTCCACTATCTATTTGTGCATGGGCCATCAACATGGGCGGTATTATCAACTTGAAGAAGAGAAGCATGGTATTTGAGAACGGAGGGATACAAGTGATAGTCCCTTTAGACCTCACATAAGGGAAAAGGTATACAGAGTCGGTGCATATCGACGAGGAGGTAGACCACATCTACAATTTAACTACGCAGGATGAAGATTGGATCAACCGTACAGCTAATGGCATGCTCTACTGGGAGAAGGATAGTGATTGTTTCTCTGACTCTGACGGAGAAATAGAAAATTGGAAAAACCGGTTGCACGACGTGTCTGCACTGTGATGTCTTAGAATTACAAGGGAGTTCTGATGTATATCCTCAGAGGTAAGGGACCTGCCCCACTTTTATGGGTCTAGTAGTTTAAAAGAATATTTATAGATATTTGAAGCCGAGGTTCTCAGGGAACGAAGGCTATGGGCCCTCGATCTAGCTATGTGTGCAACACCCGCCAGATGGTGGCACATGCATAAAGGGGCGTTCCAAGCTTGGGAGGAATGCTGGGATATGATGACCCTATGATTCGAGCGGCTAGCTGATGTGTGTGTCAAGAATTTTCTGGGCCCTAAGGATCTGCAAGAACAATTGGTCTCATGGATGGACAAGTGGGGGGATTAGACTACAAAAGAATGGGTTCACTTATTTATTCATGCACTGGGACCCATTCCAGCGGCATGGTATTTGGATGCAGAGCTACACAGGTGAACCCACCACTAGGAAACTTTGAAAGATGAATTCATAAGGACATTCAGCCTAATAGGAGGCTCGGAGGCGCCCGATGAAGCTCTGCAGGATATAGACACATTTGTGTTTAGGCAACCCAACACCCACGCAGCTTTTGGGGCACCAACGTGGGAGGCAAAGATGCATGGCATTGCCAACTGTCATAATATTACTATAGAAGAGCAAGATGAGGATCCGTGCAATATCTCTATCCTAGAATCGGAGGGGGATCACGCCGTTTTCGGACCCCCACTACAAACTGTGGATGTAACGAAACCTCTGAAATTGCGGGAAGTTAACATTAGCACAGTAGAGCAACCCAAATTGGCTAAGATCGAGGACTATTGGGATGATGACACTATCAGCAAAGTAGCTGAACTGCTTACATAATATCAAGACTTATTCCCCACAAAGTTCTCAGCACTCAAGGGGATCACAAGGGAGCTAGGGGTCATGCACATCACAGTAAAACCCGATGCATGCCCAGTAAGGCAGCGACCTTATCGATTGAACCCTAAGTATAAGCATAAGGTTAAATAAGAACTTGATAAAATTCTCGCCACAGGCATTATCGAACCGGTCGAACAGTCAGATTGGGTAAGTCCGATGGTGGTTCAGGAAAATAAGACTAAGGGGGAAATCTATATTTGGGTGGACTTGCGCAAGTTGAATGATGCATGCATACATGATCCCTTTTCGACGCCGTTCTCAAATGAAATCCTGGATAACGTAGGCGGCCAGGAAGCATACTCATTCACTGACGGGTTCTCTGGATACCATCATATCATAATCGCACCAGAAGATCATAGCAAAACTACGTTTGCCACGGAATGGGGTTCCTTCCAGTATATGGTCATGCCATTTGGACTCAAGAACGCCCCTGCTATCTTCTCGCAAGTCATAGTTGTAGTATTTAATGATTTCATCCACAAATTCCTGGAAGTATATTTTGATGATTGGACAGTCTTTGGCTTGGTAAGGACACATGTGTCGAACCTGCGCATGATGTTGGATGCCTGTAGAAAGAACCAAATCTCGTTGAATATTAAGAAATGTATCTTCTGCGTACCTTTTAGAATCCTGCTGGGACATATCGTATGTCGACAAGGGCTAATGGTTGACCCTGCGAAGGTGGCAGTTATCATCAAAATGGTAGTACTAACTATCGAAAAATGGTTGCGTTCGATCCTGGGACATACGGGTTACTATTGGAAATTCATTCAGAGATACGCATTGATTACAACACCTCTGGAAAAACTGCTTAAGAAGGATGTTTCATTTTTTTGGGACGAAGAGTGTCAGAAAAGCTTTGAACTACTCAAGGAAAATACGATCTCTGCGCCTATCCTAATTTTTTTGGATTGGAAAAAGGTCCTCCACATTCATGTTGATGCATCTGGAATCGCCCTCGGAGCAGTCCTTATGCAGCCTGGAGACAGGGACATTGATCGCCCGGTTGCATTCGCCAGCCAAAAACTCTCTAGTGCAGAGTGCAATTATTCCACTACAGAACGGGAAGGATTGGCCATGGTTTATGCACTACATAAGTATCGACACTATCTATTAGGGGGTCACTTCAAAACGTTTACAAATAACTCGACTTTGAAGTACCTGGTGCCTGTGTTGGGTGGGGGAATATACCGATGGCTTCTATTATTTCAGGAGTATGATTTCAAGATCATTGTCAAGCCAGGAAGGCTAAATGCTGGGCCAGATCACCTGTCTCGAATCGAGAATGGTGAGGACCTGACTAACCTAGAGGAGGGACTGCCAGATGCGCAACTATTTGCTATTAAAGTAGTAGACGCGCACTTCGTTGACATCATCCAGCTTTTGTCTACATGCATGGTACCTATAGGGTATTCTGTGCAGCAGAAGAAAGAGTTGGTAGCTCATGCTGTGGATTTTACTATCATTGCAGGACATCTATATAAAATGGGCACGGATGAAGTGTTGTGTAGGTATGTCTTAGAACATGAACGGCATGACATCCTGGCAGAAGCCCATGACGGGGTCGCATGGGGTCATTACCCTGGAAAAGAAACGGCGCAAAAGATCTTACGGGCTAGGTTATGGTGGCCAACCTTGCATACTGACTCGCATGACTACTGTAAGGCCTGCGATACATGCCAACGAACTGGGCGTCCATCCCGGAGAGATGAATGCCTCTGCAACCACAAGTAGCCCTCCAGGCTTTTGACAAGCGGGCTATCAATTTTGTTGGCCCTATCAACCCGCCTGGAAAGAATACAGGTGCGCACTCCATTATAACTGCTACCGACTACGTAACCCGATGGGCCGAAGCACAAGTCGTCAAGGATTGCACCGCAGGTACTGCTGCGCATTTCATTTTCAAATAGATTCTGACCAGGTTCGGGTGTCCTAAGATCCTGATGAGTGATCAAGGTATGCACTTTTTTAATGAGACAATACAGGCCTTAATGGAGGAATTATGGATCCACCACGCAAGGAAAACCCCATACCACTCTTAGGTGAACAGAGCGGTTGAATCTTTTAACAAGGTTTTTCAAAACGCACTAACTAAGGTCTGTAATGTCGATCGCAGCGACTGGGATGTTCGTATCCCATCTGTTCTTTAAGCCTACAACACCACTTGTAAAAAATTGACAGAAAAACATCGTTTCGGATGGTCTACAGCAAGGAGGTCATCATGCCCATGGAATATATCATTCCCAGCTTGCGCATCGCCGCTTTTACAAACATGGCCGAGCCAACCATTCTGGAGGAATGTTTAGCGCGACTCATGGCCTTAGAGGAAGACTTTTTTATTGCTAACTTCCATCAATAGGTCCAGAAGGCATGGGACAAAGCATGGCATGATCGACATATTCGCTAAAAGACCTTTACTGCGGATGACTTAGTTCTACTATATGATAGCTAGTTTGCAAAGCACCCAAGGAAATTCCAACAGCACTAGCTTGGGCCCTATGTGGTCAAGGAAGTCACAGAAGGCGGGGTTGTATAGCTAGCCACCTTGCGCAGTGATTTTCTGCCTAAGTATGTCAATGGTAGTCGGCTCAAAACATATCGGATCAAATGACTATATGACTGGCGGTGCGGTTGTATATCCTCGAGCACAGTGGGACTTATATCACACAACCACAAGATTGGAACACCCAGGGGATACACGGGAGAAGCAGGGATGAGGTTGGAATACTGATAAGAGTGACGTTGTGCCACCCCAGTAGCTAGAGTGATAAGAATGTTACAGGTGCAGGTGGAGACCCCACCACCTCAGTGACTCAAGAAGAGTCACAATATTATGTTGGGGGACCATTGGAACAGGGTCTCCTACGAAGATGCAAATTTTTTCCATTTCGTATATTTTTATTATATTTAGTCTAACATAGGAGTTTTGGGGTGGGTCAAAGCCCCTAATGCATTGTAAGTAGGTCAAGGGTAGACCAAGAGTCCGCAAACCATGGTTGGTAGACCATTGGATGCATAGGCTAAAGTAGTATAAATAGTTGAACCTTTTTTAGTAGATAGGGAGAGAATGAAGAGAAATTGATGCGAAGTACGAATTGCTAGATCTTCGGTTGGGTTGTTTGGGTTAAGACTCCTGTTGGTTGTGTGCGCAGAGATCCTCTGTCCTACAGTGTGTGGACCCTACTGGCTGTGTGCACAGGACCCCTCGAGCCAATAGCATTGTCTCCCTTTCAGGCCTGCGTTGCAAAGCACTGTCTCTCTTTAGAAATTGCGTTGTCTCCTGAAACCATCCAAATTTCATTGAGTTTTTCATTGCAACTTGTTTCAGTTTGTTCTCTGCTGTGTTTTGAAAAGCATGAGCCTCATATTGACCAGTGAACTTATCTACCCCTTCCTCCTTTGAAATAATAGTTTTTTCAATGTTTGTTTAAAGTGTTTTTCTTTATCATTGACGAATTAATTTCAAAGTATTTTCATTGTCGCATTAGATCCATTTGCTTTTGAAAAGGAAATTGTCATAAATTCTTTGTTTCCTGATAGGAGAAATTGTTGTATAATTCCTCATTTTTCCTTCAAAAGAGAAATTTTTTTTTATATTCCTCATTTCTCAAAAGTAAAAGGCATTTGTTTCATTGATTTAGTGCACTTAGTTTCTTTTCTGCATTCATAACATTAAGGGAACTGAAAAGAAAAACCTTCATTTGCATGTAGTGGATTGTGTGTTTTGCAAAAGGAACAAATAGGAAATATGAATTTAGTTTGTACTCTTTGATTTGTTTGCTTTCAAATTGATTGCTCTTTCTCTCTAGTAGCTAGGATTTTCATTGAAAAACTAAAAATGAAAGATTGTTTATCATTCTTAGTTTGCATTTTAGGAATTTCCAATACATCATCGTGGTGAACCTTTGAAAGGAAAATTGATAAATAAGATCAACTTAAAATTTATATCAATTTACCTAACAAAGCATTGGAACCATAACGATAACATTTAGAAGGTCTAGGCTAGAGACGTGTCCCGACGTCGTAAAACATAGCAGCTGTCGTTAACTAGTCTGCGATACATTAGGAGTGTGATACCTCACTCCATATACGTAATTATATCATAGCTCGTGCACATACTTTCGAGTATATCGGGTGGTGTTACAGTACAAAAAGTATAAAGGGGTGTTCTCACTGTGCGGTTTCGCATGAGCCAGCGCTAATACGGACTTGGGCCTCCACATACCTTCAGGTATATTTGGGAGGACAAATTTTAGGTGTTATTCATCCATAGTGAACTGAGTCGAATGCCTTGTAAATTTTGATACACTTAACATAGCATTCGGGGAGATTGTCTGATTGTGATACACCGAACACAGCATTCGGGGAGATTGTCTGCCCATACTTCTTGGTTTTCCAGGAGGTATTCTGCAGTTCATAGTTTCTTGGTAAACCCTTTTGCCTAGCATTACCCTTTTATTTTTTTTATTTTTTTTTGGTTAAAATAAATCAGTAATCGTGGAAGAACAAAATCATTTCCCCTGTTATTCGCGTAGATTAGCATTAAAACCACCTTTACCACCAGAAGTTACTTCTAGTAGGCAAAGGTGATCACACTCTGTCGAATCAAGTACAATTTGTACCTCTGGTGAAACACCATTTTCCCATATACCAGAGTTAGCTCAATTTGTTTCTACACATCTCAGTTCGTCTACTGTGGTCGAAACAGAGTCCTCACAGCTACCCGTGGTCACGATCCATCCAATCAGTGAGACCATACCTCCTAGACCCAACGTTGTTCAACCAGAAATTGATCTAGATCATGTCTCTTATTTTCTAGAACATCTGAATCCTGAAGTCAAACACCCAGAAGTTGTTCCTACCTTAGTCATCCCACAAATTTTTGTAGCCATTGAGTCTCCTATATCACATAGTCAACCAATTCGAAATATACTTTGGCCCGATTGGATGATAATTCCACCTAGTTTAATCGTGATTGAATAAATCCCACAAGACGAGACACCTTTAACTACAACCCATTTTGGGAGGCTTTACCCGTACGATTATTTTCCTCAATCGTCACCATCTCGCTTGTTGATCTTGTTCCCATTCAACCCCCGATTCAAAAGGGTATACATTTTGTCAAGCAACCATGTCTCAACCAACATCGTCATTTGGGCCATCTATTCCACTATACCGTACCTACCTCGCTACCCCGTCAATGTTTACAACTTCACCGCCAGAAATATATTTTCATGGTGGTCCTAAGTGGTCCCATCAAAGCTACAAATAATTATCCGAAATTTTCTCTGTGCATCTTTTCAAACCATGGACTTTACCAATGTCATCGTCCAAAGATTCTAACCGGTAATCCCCATAGTGAGTATCAAAATAGCATGATTCTTTATACACATCATCGTGGCAATATCAAGCTAGTTCTCCGGGGTTTATTCCTTTAAGTACCATATCAACTAAACTCCCAGCATTTGGAGAGCGATATTTTTCATCTTATTATCTCCCTCATGCTGGGGGGCAACCTTTGGTCACCCAATATGACAGTACTCCGTTACTTTTTGGTCAACCTAATGTCAAAATTAATGTTTGTCAATGGCAGCCCACTTTGCCTATCCAACCACAAACGGTTGTACACTTGTATCGACCAGTTCAACCTGTTACACCCACATCATTTCCACTTGTTAATACATCTTTACCCCTATTACAGAATCAAAATGTTGTACAACAACCTTATCAAGCAGGTCCTTCAACTTAATACCCTCAAATCTTGGGTCCACAGACTCCAAATCCTTCGGTTTATTTACAACAACCTGTATCTGGAATAATTTATTCACAAGTTGGTTTACCATTGTATGGGATGTCACAGCCACAACCTGGTTATACTTATCAACCAAATCCAAGTTGTTCTAATTTGGGTTATACCATTGGTGGATAGACCCCTTGGCAGCCTCAGGCGCAAATGCCTCAAACTTCATTTCAATAAGTATCATATCCAGGTTTTGGTCAACATAATCCTCAAGCATTTCCTTTTCAAAACAATCCGTATCTGGGTCACCAACAGCAAATTCCTTATGTTGGTGCTCAAAGGTCTGTTTCTCAAGCAATTCCATCTTACCCTAGCTATGCTCAACCTGACCTTAATAGATAGTTTCCCTTTGTTGCAACTTTAGAGTTACAATATTTAAATCGGTTAACTAATGATCTAATCAACTATGTTCCTTGGTGCCTGATGATACCTCACAAATTACCCTCAAATATTCCTAAGTTCAATGGAAACCCTGGAGAAGATCCGTCGACTCATGTCATGACTTATCATTTATGGTGTTCATCAAAATCTCTGAATGATGATTTTTTTTGACTACGTCTTTTCCAGCATACATTCACAAGTCCAGCTATAAAATGGTACATTGAGTTACCCAGAGCTTCTTTCGATAATTTCACTGCCCTAACTACTGTCTTTTTGACTCATTTCCAGTTACCCATACGATATGAAACTGGAGCGGAACTCTTGACCAATTTCAAATAGACTAATGCTACTCACATTTCTGATCATATTCATGAGTGGCACCGTTGTCATAGAATGGTTAATACATTTGTTCCAGATCAACTCCTTGCTGAATGGTTCATTAAGTCCCTGTTACCATCTATAACTGAGGATGTCGCTAAGGGTGGCATCGTCACTGAAGAGCAGGTTATCGCTCGTGCCCAATATTTAGACTTGATTTATACTCAGTCTGGGACGCTTAATGAAAAATTTCCTAATGCGCCGAGATCTAATTTTGTTGTTCCTCCTCAATTAAAGGACTCTCATGCCATAGACGAATTGATTGGTACTGCAAGCACACATCATAATATTGCATCTAATCCTGCTCCTTCTTCCGAAATTAATGCAGTTTCATTTGACAAAGGAAAAAGTGACAAGCATCTCGGAAGTAAGAAAAAAGGGAAATCTAAGAAAAAGCAAACTTCTAACCCGCAGGAAAAATCATCTAATCAATCGTATGGACCTAGGAAACCTCGTTATCCATGCATAATCTGTAATGAGGAACACTTTGTTAGGGATTGTCCTCACTGCACTGAAGTCTCAAAAATCATCAAGACTTCCCATGCGTCATCTGTGTTGACAGACCCATTTCCAAATCCAGACACTAATTTGGTTGCTACGGATACAGCTTCTAGTTCCCAAGTACTTATGTTATCTGTCACAAAACCTTCAACATATATTTTGGTGTCAACGCGCAATAAATATTATGGTAGTTAGGCCACTGATCAACCTACTACCTCGACTATGAATCCGTCTACGAAATCAGTATTGGCTACTGCTATTCCTGAATTGACAATCAAGCCACCAAAGGGAGTAATTCACAAATCGACATATAATCCTCGGGCAAGAGCTGCTCAAAATTATAATATAGTTAAAGATTTGGCTCAATCCCCTTCAGTTATGTCTGCTCTTGAGGTATTACAAAATTGTCCCTCCCAAAAACAGGCTTTATTGTCGGCTATTGGTGGAATTGATCCAACTAATTCTAATCTTGTCGTCTTTATATGTAGCACATTTCTCAGTACATTCAAGCAATTGAGGCCTCGCTCTTGACTAAGATCTCAGTTCTCTTCTAGAAAAAAATTGGCCCTCTATTAGGGAAAAACTCTGAGTAGTTTGGATGGAGAACTTAATTTCCATCGGTTCTTCGATGCTTGATCCAAGCATGTCTGAATCAATGATACTTGTGAAGAATTTAAATAATACGATGAAAAAGGACATATGTTTTGATAGGATTTATGGAACAACTAAATATATATGAGAAATAAATTGGATCCATTGATAAATGATCTACAACACTTATTGATAGCTCACAATCTCAATATATGGGATAAATTGATTCCATCGATTTGTTATAATTTGTCATAGAAGAGAAGAGGTTATTATCCTGAAGGTTATTTTGGTCCCTCTTTTTCACATAAATACATTTTCGGTTCTACGAGATTTTAAAACTAAAGATACGCATAATACATATCACTAAAACCAATATTTTATGTGTATGAAAAAAGTTGAAGCTATAACTCGCCTCTATGATCAGTCTTTGCTCACGTAGATTAGCTAGGTATTATTATCTAAATGAAAAATCAAAACATCTACAGAACAAGGGATCGAATCAGTCAAGGCCATGGTTGTATGTAAGTTTCGAAAGGAAACTAAGCTTTATTATTTCATACATAAATTTCCATTATGTAGGTGATGGTGTGAATGTATATTGTATATTTATTAATGATTCACATATTCATTTTATTGTCAACCAGGGTTTGTTAACTTGTGAGGACTCTATGTTGTATGCACAAGTACCAAATTTCGTACCAATTTGTATGCCTATGCATGAACTCTACTGGTGGTGGCGGTGTAGATGTAGAGAGGTTGGATTACTCAAATTGGTGTGGCTATAATTTTACCCAAGTACTAGAGTTCAAAACTTAGGATTGATGCCTAATTGAGGAAATATTTCCTTTCAAGGTTTGATTCTGCAGCACTTTCTACAATTCTATAGCAGCTTGTTAATTTCAAGGCAGGAATTGCTGATTTTGTAGCAATGGTGAAACCACCTCTACAAACACGTTGATGGAAATAACTTCGCCCAGAAAAGTAGAGAAATATATTTAACATCAATCACACTACAACACAACACACAAATCACTTCAGTCGATCATAATATACTAAACAATAATTAAACCAAACACTGCAAGAAAGAAACACATACATAAAAAACTAAATGACTGCAAAGGAAAATGTGCACAGGACCTTACCTCGAGCGGACCCAACCCGAGGTTCCGCCTGCGTCCAGTGCTCAAATTACAAAGACAAGCTCAGTGGAACAAAACGAGCATCTACGAGTAATTTTATTATCAAATAAAATTATAACAAAGTCTCGGAAATGATATATCCATCCTATATTTATACATACATATTTATAGAGATCAAAGGAATATCTATCTTGACAACTAATTAAACCCATAGTCTACACTTATCCAAATAATTTTCCTCGACTTCAAAAAAATACCATACACATTTGACATAGTTACAAATAAAATAATAATTAGAGCCTCGATGATGCAACAATTATTGTGCATTGAGGCATATTGATCGTTACATCATTAATCCTCAGGGCATGAAGCACTTATTTCAACCTGGAAAGAGCTATTAAAGCCATCTAAACTAACTAATTGGCTCACAAACAATGGCTTAAGTAAAGATTTCAATTTCATCTTATCCACTTGTAACTAAGATGCCAACTTCCGAGGGAAGATGTTTTTTGTTGTTCCTCTCTTCTAGGCCCCTGTCGGTTCGAATATGCCATTTGTCCCTGAATAGTAGGTTTCTGATCAATTATCCATCTGTGGGCTTGGAAAATATGGATTAGTGCTACTGATTTATTCAAAAATATTTATATAGCTATAGTATTAGGCTACCCTTTTAACTAACTTCTAATTCTATTCTATAACGTGAAACAAAAAAACAATAAAACATGCATTGTTCCTTAGCATCCTATGTTAAATATACGATTAAAAGCATTTGATAAGGTAAAGGAGAGGAATTATTCAAAATAAGGGGAATGATTCTGCAGCAAAAAAATTCCACTTCGCAGCTCATCAGTACGCTTTATGGATCATCAATTATGTGCGCAAATATTCGATAGTCGAATATGTTGACAAGTTCATTAAGAAGATATTGACGAGTTTTGTTCATTGACTGCGACAATAAGTTTGTTGGTTAATATGGTTCGTATGACACGTATGTGATCTCATTTCATTTTATCAGGCACAAAGTAACTCTACCAAAATATATCCCACATAGGTTTTTTTCTTCTTGAGAATACAAGGGTTTGTTAAATATACCTAGTGCAAGAATAAGAAAAACTATAGTTTCAAAAGATATATGATAAATGGTAGTGATGGTGCTCTATATGTTTATGTCTATATCTACATAAACCATATAGTTTTTTCCAATATTAATAAAGTATCATTTTTGTGGTTACATCTTCTCAAGTGTCATTGTTACATTTTCAGAGAGGAAGAACTGAACTCAAAATGATCAGCGGAGTGCAAAGCACAAATAATAAAGGATTTTTGGACCAAATTTAATGTATCGGTGTGTGGATTAACCAATTTGGTGTAATAAACCCCGTAACAGATTTACATTTCCTGAGATAATATGTTTGGTGCAATAATTATCATGTATGTTGTGTTGCTATAGAGGCAGAGTGTTTTATTATAGTTGGTGTTTGATCAAAGGTTGCATTACAAATTAAGGCCAGACACAAATTTTATATCAGCATTTGCGTAGCACTAAGAATTTTATTGAGAATGATAATTTATCCATGAATTTTCCAAAGAAAGTTGTTAGGGTTTGTTATTGAGCTAGGGTTTCTTCCTGAGTTGTAATATGGATTTGTTGCGTATTATGAGCATAAGCTTCAGGGTTACAAATTTGTTATTTGAGTTTATAAAACGCATTATTGAGAAGATATTGATGTTTCCAAGGTATGACAATCTTGTTAATTTTTGAGATAGGGTTTGATCATTTGAGTTGTAGAATGTGATAACCTTGTACCAATATTGCAGATTGATAGAGTCAGCAGAGTATTTTTTATTTTATTTTTTATTGATATTGAGCCTTCAGGGAAAGTGGCAGCTTGTTGAGCAAGGCGGCAGGGTAGTGCAAGGCAGAAGAGTGAGTATCCTTAAGGTTGGATTTTGAGAACACTTCAGGGGCAATAGATGATCCAGGAGGATCCTCTAAATTCTCAAAACTTTACAATCTCAGATGCTCATGAAACTAGGGCCAAGTCGAAGAGCTCATTGCACTAATTCCAGTGTTATATTCAGTTTCCAAAATGGTCTCCGTATGAGGGAGAAAACACACTCTGAAGTTTTTCTCCAATAAGTAAAAAATGGGCCAAAGCAGGCCAAGTGGCAGTCTCACAGCAGGAGAAGTAGCAAGTCAAATTCAAGTAAAATCAGAGGTAAAATTTCAAAGTTGGGGGTCGAATGCGCGACCTTCGACAACTCATTACAAAACTTTACCACTATACCACAAGCTTTACTTTATTAAGTATTGGGTGCATTATTATATTTGAATAATTTCTATGTTGCAATGATGGGGCAAGGAGTGGCGGAGCCCGCTATACCCGGTGATCCACTAACCCCTTAGAATGTTTGGAAATGAGTTAACACAGGTGCTAGACTTACGCGAAGCAACCATCGTATTAAACCCAAACTCCAAAAATAACACCATTGAATCTTGGGTTGTTACGACTATATGCCACGAGGATCATCGTCAGTCGAAGGTTTTGAACCATAGGTTATATATTCCACGCAGAAGATTATTTGCAATATGTTTGGCACAAAGTTGGTACACATACCATGTTAAAACTATTGTATAATCATATCCCATATTTGATTTTCTATAGAGATTCACATATCCGCCAAACTATGGTTACAAAATCTATATGATATAGTTTCAAATCCATATTTTTAATATAGTTGCACCATAAAAATAACCAAATGTTAAAGTTTGACAATGAAATCCTGGGAAGCCCATGGGTTTGACCCCAAGACCTTCTGTGGGTAATTATAAAGAGGTTTTCCATTATTCCCAGCCTATGGGAGTTGAAAGGAGTGTCTGTCAAACTTCTATTATTTGTGCCTGCAGTATGCCTTTAGAGGGTTAACTTGGCCAATATTGGGCCTTTTTTAGATCTGTAAGTTATGTTTGGAAGTTGAGGCCAAGGTCTATCTTCTGAAAGTAGCCATTTGTGCATGTGTGCACAGTCCATAATGGTGAATTTCATGTAAAGATACTTTTTGATCATTTTCAATACAACATACGCCCATTTATTCACATAAAAGAAACCTTAGTAAATATTTGGTGAAATTGTGCAAATGGTCAATTCTGTTGTTTTCGGATCATATGTTGGTATCAGAGTGAGGTTGATCATGTATAAGCAAGATATTTTCCAATATGAATGTTGACTAGATCCAAGTTGCGGCGTGGAGAAGGGAAACTTGAGAAGATAAATTGGAGATTGGAAAGAGGAAATTCTCTCAATATTTGACGATTCGAGAGTCAAAGGAAGGAGAAGCTCTTGAGCCCAAGAGCGAGGAGCAATTTTAGCAAATTTTTCTTAATATACAAAGAATGATTAAAGAACTTTATGAATACAAGAAGACTAGAGATGAAACTTCAAATTCTAAAGGCAAGGAAAAAGATGATGGTAATGAACCTCCTTCTCCTCCATCTTTGTCTTCTTGTTGAGATTGCAACAAGATGATGAGCTTAGTGGAAAGGAGTCACCTTCACTAAGTGGGCCCGCAGGCTATTTTTGGCGCAAAGTCTATTTTTAGACTATGTCTATTTTTAGACATATGGATCATGTTTTATGAGTTGCAGGATGCTATTTGTGGATGGTTGGTCAAGTCGGAAAAAATAGATGGACTTCTATTTTTAGACATACTGGGCGGAATCTATTTTTAGATTGCCGGTCTAAAAATAGATATGTCGAATATTATTAGCTCTTAATAATATTTGGACTATAAACATTATCTTATTCTCTTGGAGCACTTCAGTTAAGTGCACAGATGTGGCACAGGAGCTGACAGAAGGAATTACACTATTCTTGAGGGTTATGTGGAGCTATTGCATGGATACTTCAGTTAGAACTCATGTAACAGAGTTTGGTGGAGTTGATTGAGGAAGTTAGTGGAGTTGTATTCAGTTTAACTAATCTAAACATAGTTGAGCTATCTGTATCCAGTTTAACTAATTGATACAATTAGTGAGAGTGGTGTGAATTAATTATTAATTAATTCACTAATTATAAACTCATTAATCAACTAAAGAATGCATCAGTTAACTTTAGTGTATGGACAGTTTCAGTGGAGACCAGTGCAGAAATAGGTGAAAGAGCAGGTTAACTATCAGTTGTGACTATACTGTTGCTATTTGCAACACACGGATAATTGGAGAAGCCCATGAGGATTGCGCAGTACCAGCCAGGTGGTTTATGTTATTTAATGAGCCATCCCATAGCATTGATTACGCAATAGAGGCTGGCTATCAAGTGGCAAAAGATTGTAGCATGTGTTTTGCTAGATCTAGCTTGATAGTGTGTAGCAATTCGAGGTTGTGCTGAGAGCTTGTGAGGAGCTTTGTACTATGATTGTTACATGATCTCCATGAAATATAATATACAGATAGTTGGGGTTTTCAGCTTTAAGCTTTCCCATTAAATATTGTGTTCATATGTGTGATTGTTTGTGGTTTAATGTGTGCATGCAATTGATTTTATTTCCGCAAGTAATGATCAATGGTAGAAGAGATTATGTATTATGCATGAAGCTAAAATAGTGTGTGATCAGGAGAATCTCGGTGAATAATATATCAGTTATTCAAATTTATACATCTTCTTCGTTATTCTCTTATCACTCAAGTTCGGATTCCGACTCACAAAAGAAGCAAAATAAATCTCCTTTACTGAAGCTTGATTTTAAGTTTGAATTTCTCATATATGATGGTGAAATGAAACCTGAAAATTTAGATAGTTGGATAAAAAAACTTGAGGTGTATTGTAGAATTCAAAATGTTGTTGATGAATCTGAAAAAATTCATTTAGCTACACTTAGAATGGGGGGAATAGCTTTGATTTGGTGGGAAAGTAAAACTCAATCAGATTTGAAGCAAAAAGATAAAATTATCTCTTCATGGTCTAAGTTTGTTAAAGCTCTTAGAAAGAAATTCTATCCTTTAGGATATATGCAATAGGTTGTAATGGATTGGCAGCATTTAAGGCAAGGTAAAGGAAAGAGTGTGCAATAATTTACCCAGTAATTTAGGAAAAAGGCATTAGCACTTGATGTTCCATTAAACACATAGGAAACTTTGTTGAAATATATTGGAAGTTTGCATTCTTATTTGTGACATACATTGTTTATGTTTAATCCAAATGACTTTGATGAAGTGTGTGTACAAGCCATTCATATTAAATCAGGTGGAAGACCGTTTCAGTTAAACTTTTCAAAAAAACCAATCAAGCATTCAGAGAACAAAGAATGCAAAGGAAATAATAAGTTGAAAGGGAAGAAATCAGCAACAACTAAGAATGAATGAGAAAGGCCTACTTGTACTCATTGTTAGAGGGTTGGACATGATGACTCAAAATGTTGGAAGCTTCATCCTGAACTTAAGCCAAAGGAGTTCCTTAAGAAGAAGGGTGAAATGAAAAAAAAATGTTGTAGTCCACCAAGATTTGGGATTTGACTCTAATGACGAGAAGAATATTACCGATATGGATCTAACAAGCTTTCCTTCTGAAGCTAGTTCTAGCTCTACTTGTTCTGCATCTTCTTCAAAATCTAATAATGTGATTGACGAAAAGAAGAGAGCTGAATTATTTCACATAAGGATTATATCCAAGCACACTAAGATGGAAACATTATTCGATAATAGATCACAGGAAAACTTAATATCTAGGGAACTAGTAAGTAAATTGAGATTGGAAACTAAAAATCACCCAAAACCATACCCTTTAGGATGGTTGAAACAAAATACTCAAATGCATGTCACAAAATAGTGTCGATTATGGTTTTCAATTACAGCTAATTTTGTTGATGAAGTTGAATTAGATGTGATTCCTTTGGATATATGTAGAGTTTTGTTGGGTAGTCCATATCTTTATGATATATATGCCATATTTCATTGGAAGGAGAATAAGTATCGTCTTCTTAAATATGGAATTGAATATATTTTCAAGGCACACAGAATCAAGACAAACTTGGATTTAATCAATGCCAGTCAATTGAAAATGCTAATAAATTCAAGTAAAAAGTATATTCTTGTTATTGTTAAAGAACAACCTAAAGATAAGTATGATTATTTTCAAGGGTTTGATTCTCATTTTAAGGAAAAATTGGTTGAAATAGTAGATTCTTATAAGGATTTGTTTAAAGAACCAAAAATTTTACCTCCAAAACGAGAAATACAACATGAGATTCAATTACAATCTGATGCCCCTCTTACAAACATTGGCATGTATCGTATGTCGGTCATCGAAAATGAAGAGATTAAGAAACAAATTTAGGAATTGGTTATTCGACCTAGTTCTTCTCCATGTGGATCACTGATCATATTAGTCTCAAAGAAAGACGGAACTTGGAGAATGTGTGTTGATTTTAGAGCCTTAAATAAAATCACCATTAAGAATAGGTATCCTCTTCCTAGAATCTATGTTTTATTTGATCAGTTAAAGAATGTTGTTTACTTTACAAAACTAGATTTAAGAAGTGGGCATCATCATATTCGTATTGCAGAGAATGATATATGGAAAACTACATTTAAGACTAGACTGGGGCTTTTTGAATGGTTGGTTATGTCGTTTGGGTTATGAAATTTTATAGAAACTTTTAAGAGAGTGATGAATGATGTTTTTGATCCTTTTATTGATAAGTTTTTCATAGTCTATATCGACGATATAATTATTTTCAATTCAAGTTTGGAAGAACATGTAAAGCATGTTATACAAATCTTTGATGTGTTGCAAAAAGAGAAACTGTGTCTCAAACTCTCTAAATGTGAATTGGGAAAAACTTCCTTAGTATATCTTGGTTACATAGTTGGAGGTGGTCAGCTAAAAATAGATCCAACTAAAATTGATTAGATTGTTAAGTGGCCAAGACCACAAAATGTGACCGAAGTTAGAAGTTTCGTGGGTGCAGTTCAGTATTGGAGGAAGTTTATTTCTCATTTCTATTTTATTGCATCACCACTTCTTGCTTTAACAAGTTCTAAAGTCTCCTTTCAGTGGGGAGGACAACCAAAAAAATCATTTGATACTTTAAAATAGAAAATTGTTACAGCAACAATCTTGGCTTTACCAGACCTTCAACATCCATATGAAATGGAAACTGATGTTAGTGGGTAAGCAATGGGTGTGGTATTATTACAAAAAATAAATCCTATTTGTTTTCATTCATAAATATCTTCTAAAGCGATTTCAAATTATCCAACTTATTATAAATAATTGTATCCATTTAGTGGAAAGTATTAAAAAATGGAAACATTATTTAATGGGAAAAGAAATAATGATTCATATAGATCATCAACCACTTCAGTAATTTCAATCTCAAACTAAGTTGCAATAGTCTTGACATTATAGATCGATGGGGGTTTTGCAGCAATTTCATTTAGCAATCAAATATAAGAAAGGTACCACCAATAAAGTAGTTGATATGTTATCAGGACCTTCTTTGAATGCTTCAGTTATTCTGCAAAACAGTTCTTTAGCACATGAAATTTATTTATAACAATGAGCTAAATATACTAATTTAAAGGATGTTTATGAATCACTAACTCATGGTGCTCAGGTGGAAGAAGTGAATTATCATTTTCATGATAGGTTATTATACTATCTTGGCAAGTTGTGCATACCAAAGGGAGAAAGAGTGCATGTGATCAGCGAAGTACATTCTTCTCATGTTTCAGGGAATTTTGGTGTAGGTAAGACATTGGCACAATTACAAAGGTTTTTCTATTGGCCTCGGATGAATGAAACAGTTCACAAGTTCAAAATACGTCATGATAAGCATACGAAGGTCCGCACTTCCAGGCATGGACATGTCGAGTGTCTTTGAGTGGAACTCAAAGGCATGAATCCAAGAAAAGTAAGGTGGATGGAGATTGGAAGGGTGAGGGAGTTGTACCCTCACCTCATGTCTACTTAAAACCAAACTTTGGTGCTCCAAAAGCTTCCAGTGGAGAGGAATGGTCCAGGAGGATCCTCTAAATGCTAAAAATTTACAATCTCAGATGCTCATGAAACCAGATCCAAGTTGGAGAGTCTGTCGCATTGATTCTAGTGGTATATTCGATTTCCAAAATGGCCTCCATATGAGGGATAAAACACACTATAAATTTTTTCTCCAACGAGCAAAAAAAGGGCCAGAGCAGGGCAAGTGGCAGTCTCACAAAAGGACACGTGGAAATTCAAATTCAAGTCAAAGCTGTTGAGATTGCAACAAGATGATGAGCTTAGTGGAAAGAATTCGCCTTCACTAAGTGGGCTCGCGGGCTATTTTTGGCGCACAGTCTATTTTTAGACATGTCAATCATATTCTATGAGTTGCGGGATGCTATTTGTGGATGGTTGGTCAAGTTGGAAAAATAGATGGACTTATATTTTTAGACATATTGGGTGGAATCTATTTTTAGATTTCCAGTCTAAAAATAGATATGTCGAATATTATTAGCTCTTAATAATATTTGGACTCCAAACATTATCTTATTCTCTTGGAGCACTTCAGTTAAGTGCATAGATGTCGCACACGAGCTGACAGAAGGAATTACGCTAATCCTGAGGGTTAAGTGGAGCTATTGCATGGAGACTTCAGTTAGAACTCATGTGACAGAGTTTGGTGGAGTTGTAGAAGTAGTTGGTGGAGTTGTGTTCAGTTTAACTCAGGTAGACAAAGTTGAGCTAGATGTATCCAATCTAACTGATTGATACACTAGTGAGAGTGGCGTGAATTAATTAATAATTAATTCGCTAATTAATAACTCATTAATCAATTGAAGAATACATCAATTAACTACAGTGCATGGACAGTTTCAGTGGAGACCAGTGGAGAGGTAGGTGAAAGAGCAAGTGTGACTATCAGTTGTGACTATAGTGTTGCATGAGTTTGCACCACACATTGATGGAGATGCCAATGAGTATTGCGCAGTGAAATCCAGGTGGATTCGAGTTCATTCAGAACCCATATTCAATAGGGATTGCGCAGTAGAGGCAGGCTAGCAGGTGGCAGAGGATCGGTGCATGGATTTGCTAGATCAAGACCTGATTAGTGTGTAGCGATTGGATTGTACTGAGAGCTTGTGAGAAGCTTTGTATGAGGATTGTTACATGATCTCTATGACATATATTATATACAAATATTTGGGGTTTTTAGCTTCAGGCTTTCCCCTAAATCACTGTGTTAATGTGTGTGATTTTTTATGGTTTTAATGTGTGCATGCAATTGATTTAATTTCCGCATATGATGATCAATGGTAGAAGAGATTATGTATTGTGCATGAAGTTAAAATAGTGTGTGATCAGGAGAATATTGGATGTATAATGCATTAGTTATATAATTTCTATATGGTATCAGAGCTATATTGATCATTGGAGAAATTGCAAAGCATTGAAGCGGTTGAGTTTTGTGCTGGTGGAATTCGAATTTGCAGCAGTGTTTTCTTGGTGTCGAAGTTGAGATGTCTTTCAACGGATTGCGATTGGAGTATGCCCTTGAAGGCAGCTCAAATTATATTGCATGGAAGGATAGGATGGAGGTGGTGCTAGAGGAGAATGGGTTGAAGGAGTTCATAGATGCAGAAATTCCAAAACCTGCTTCTAGCGATGCTACCACACTTGACGCATGGAAAAAGAAGACAGCAAAATGTCGAAGGATTCTTTTGGAAGTTGTGAAGGATCACATAGTTTCCAGCCTTCATGGTAAAGCTTCTCCATTCTTGATGTGGAAAGCTTTGACAGACTTGTTCCAAAGCAAGAGCGACCAGAGGAAGTTGGCGCTCAAGGATAAACTCAGGAAAATAAAAATGGAGAAGGGCGAGAGTATACCCAAGTACCTCACGAAGTTCGTCCAGTGCAGGGATGAGCTGGGAAGTGTGGGGGTTACTGTAGATGAAGAGGACTTGGTGAGATTGGCTCTCCTTGGGCTTCCGAATATTTGGCATTCCTATGAGGACTCTGTCAATGGTCGAGAGAAACTGCCAGGATGGGAGCGACTTTGGTCGGATCTTGTGCAAGGGATATAAGGCAGAGTACCAGGGATGGATCTTCATCGAAGAATGAAGATGAAGAAAATTGTGCTTTGGCTGCTAAAGCAAGGAAGGGGAAGAGCAAGAAAAATAATTCTCAATCTGGTGCGAAAGGCAAGAAGCAAGACATGTCTAAGGTGAAGTGCTTTCACTGTCACCAACACAGAAATTACGCCACTAATTGTCCACAGAAGAAAAGAAATAAGCAGGCTGCTAGATCTGTAGCTAGAGAGGCCTTAGCCTCGCAATTTGAGCTGGATTTTTCACTGATCGCATGCTTGGTCTCAAGTGTGATGGGTTCAGTGTGGTTTCTTGACAGTGGTGCATCTTTTCATATGACCAAAGACAAAGATTTGTTCAATGATCTGGATGAGAAGGATCTTGGAGTGCACATCGAGATGGGCGATGATGGTAGATACAGTGCAACTGGTATCAGGACCATTTCCTTTGAGAGGGAGTCTGGTAAACCTTTCATATTGAAGGATGTCATGCATGTGCCAGGATTGAAGAAGAATATGATCTTTGTGGCTATGTTGGAAGACAAGGGATATGATGTTTTCTTTAGCGAGGGAAAGGCTTTCTTGCGCAGTAAGGAAATTGGTGAAACCCGGAGGATAGGGGTTCGAGTTAAGAACCTTTATCAATTGCAGGTAGATGGCTGCGCAGCAATGGCAAGCAAGGCGGAAGGAGTGGTGAGCCGTGTTAGCCATCAGTATTTTTTGCATGTTAGTGATGACTATATCTTCAGCTGAGTTTTCTAGAAACTGATTTCCTTATGTCAATATGTCATCCAGAAAACCCTCCCAAAACTTTCTTCGCCTTTTTACCTATTCAGTCCACCCCTGGCAAAACCACAACCTCCTTGTCAACAATCCTATCTAACCTCAGCCTTATTAGTCTGCCCATCAGCTTTAAAAGGCAAATCCACATCTGTTTCAAAGGTCTCCCCTATGTTAGGAAGTGGCGTTTAGGACATTTCACCTTTGGCAATCATCAAAAAGCCAAAAAAGCCCTCATCTGCAGCAGACCTATCATAACTGATCCCTTAATTTACAAATGAAGTTGACAAACAGCCTTAAGTCGCGCCACTCATATTCCCTAGGTCTCAGCACTGCATGAAGCCCATTCTCAAGCTGACTAGTAGGTTTTTCACTGTGTTCTATGGTTCTACAAAGACAGGAAATATATTTCATATCATGGAATAAATGTTTGAGTTTACAGTTAGAGGAACAGCTGCTTCTAAGTGTATTATGAGCCTGAGATGAAGCTGCAAAACAAAGGTCACTCATCAGGACCTTACAGCTCTTTCCAGCATAAAAATAACAGTAAGAAAGGGTCGCCACTGTCTCAGCAAATGGTAAATTGTCAAGGCCCAGAACCTCCTTCATTACAAGCAGAGGGTTAGAGCGCCTCCTTCATCCATAAGCAGAGGGCGCAGGCCAGTATTGACTCAGAAGGTGGCAAAGATCCAGGTTTGTCTTGAGCTGAAACAAATGAAACAAAGACTCCAGGTTTTATGAAAATGGCTAATGATCATAACAGGAATGTAGTGGAAATATGGTAAGCTCAAAGGAAAGGGGAGTTTGGCCTGATAAAGGAGGTCATCTGAAACTTTCAAGTCAGGTGAATGGTTGAAACTTTAGAAGGCCTGTCATCAGTGAACTTTCCAAAGCATAAGAACCCTGTCTATCCACTAGATCAAATAGAACAGATGATAAATCAGTGCCATTACACAGGCAGGAGAAAGTGCTTGGTTTTTTTCAAGGAAAACACTAACCTTCATAGTCACAAAGTTTGTTTGCTAAAATGATCAATCATAAGATGCTACAAGCCAAATGTTTAATTCACCCTTAGGACAAGGCAAGGAGGCAGTATTACTCTGGCTAGGGTTTCTGCTGACATACAATCAGGCTTGCAAGTGAACATGCTTAGACTGATGTTTTCCAAGTTGTCTACTTAACATCACCTTCAGAAAAGGCTGTCTCGAAAAAAGAATTGTTAAAAAACCTTCAAACACCTTATCTAATGAAGAGCCTCCTCCATGCATGAGTAGAGGGCCAAAACTACTACAGGGTGCTGAAACTGATTGATGCAAGAAAGCAGTGGAAGGACACCAAAGACTGAAACAAGGTCACTACACAGATGAATGACAGCTCTGATAATGTTAAAATACTGACACTCCTATTTTTAAAGAACTACCTGTCAGACAGTACATCTAGTTGAAAGGAGAAGGTATTGAACATATTGTATGCTATGAATGCCAAAGGAGCAGTTGACTTAAAAAGGGTTAAAGACATTCCATGATCACCTACCCAGAAATCTAAGGAAATCCCTTCTGAGTAAACAGAAAAGTCTAATGTGAAAAGATGCAACCTAAAAAGTGTATTTTCAGTCCAAAGAAAAACTTGTGAATCACCTGGAAGCAGCAATTTATCACTAGGGAAGTAAGCAGTGACCAAGGTTGAGTCATAAAATGCATGATGGCAGGTATGCAATGCTATGAATAGACAAAGAGACAATTTTGAACATGTGTGTGCCACTGATATCAAAAAAGAGATTTTCTCCTTGAGGAAAGGGTCAAGCAGCAAAACAATATCATATGTCAAAAGTCCAAAGAGGCGCCTTCCAAGAAGGGGTGTTTACAACTTTTCAAATATTTTTGGTGCATTATGAAATAACCCTTCTTTGCTAGCAATCACCAAGAGAGGGAGGCAGTGAACATAGTCCAGTCATGAAATGGTGCTATTAACAAAAAGGGGTCTAATATACTGATCAGAACAGAATAAAGACTGTGTGCCCAAAAACCCTGGTTTCATATTTTACAAGTTTGTCTTTTCAAATGAGGAGGCGAATGGGTATATGATCCTATGATTAGGCAGAAAGGAATTTGTTTTTGATGAACTATCACTGTTTATATTCCATAAAACAGACACAATGGTCATCATCCTAAAAGACAGTTTCAGCACAAAGATACAGTATAGCAAAAGCAGTGACAGGGATGTGGCACAGTGAGTTGTGAAGCAGAGAATCATGTTATAAAAAGAAACAGCTAGTAGAAGACACTTACAGACCAGAAGGAAACCTGTAAATCACCTAAGGACCAAGATTGTTAAATTGATTGCAAAGGCACGGGTGGTCTCCTGTAAGTAATAAGGCAGCTTTCAAAATACCTTTGACAGTTTTTGAATGACCTTTTCTTTCGTTGACATTGTCACCTAAATGCCAAAAAGAGGGACAAAGTCGAGGTTTGAAATATCTCTATTATGAGAACAGGCATGTAACTCCACGAATAGGCAAGGCAAATGTGATGAACTATCACTGTTTAAAAAATAACTTGATGCAAACACTTTTTTGTATCATGTAGTGAATTGCCACTGTTTGAACGAAAAGCTTCACTATGTTCAAAATAGCCATAGGGTCTTTATCTTTTGAATATAGTCGTTGAAGGAGTGTCAAAGAATGAAATAGAGGAATAGTAAGCCACTTGTGAAATCCAAAAAACAAATTGCCGCAGCTCCCAAGCATCACAACGTGTTTTCAAGCAAATTGAGGTTTTCTGCACTGTTTTAGGGCGGCGCGACGGGCCTGGAAAGTGGCGCGACGTGCCTGGGCGTCGTTTTGCGAAGAGTTTTAACGTCGGCGCGACGTGCCTGTAGGCGGGCGCGACGTGCCTGTAGGTGCCCGCCCGACCGCACGATAAGCCCACCCGACGGCCTTTTCTCCTGTGCGACGGGTTTGCTCCAAAGGTTGCCGCGCCATTGTTGGAGCGTTCCGGTGCTTTCAAACTCCTTCCAAGGGATTTCCTTTCAAGAACTCACAAGGTACTTCATCTCCTAACTTAAAAAACTCGGAAAATCAAATTTGAAAACCTGTGTGCCTTGGTTTGGAGCTGTGCATGGTTAAAGGGGTTTTTGACCGTTTTTGAAAAGAAGAAACTGTCCTCACAGTCCCCCACAGCAGCACACTACCTGAGCAAATTGTCTTTTATTCACCATTTTCTCCCACTGTGAATTTTTTACCAGAATTTTTTCAAGGATGACAACACGTTAAAGGACAGATTTTGTTGATAAGAAGTTGAAACCTTGGAGGCAGGGGTATAAAGTGTAGTGTTGTATATCTCAAAACTCATAAACAAAGAATGTATTGCCTAAACTACTGTGTGCAATGATTTTTTCGCCCAAGCTAGGTCTGTTTTCTCCTCGCAATATATTACATCATTCCGAAGATTTGTTGATAAAACTTCACAAAGGAAGGAGGCTTTTTCTGAAGGACAGTTTGTTAGTGTTTGGAATTTGACATTAAAACAGAGGTACAGGTATTTGGGTGGCTCCCTTAAAATCACAAGCAAAATAAGGTGTTTTCTAAAAAACCATAGTGCATTGATATATCACCTAGCATAGCTCTGCTTTCCTTCCACTAAATGGTGTCATTTTGAAGAACTGTGGTTATGATTGTTTCAAGGGAAGGTCATTGCTCAAGAACAAGGTACCAAAACACTTATCACAGCAAACCTCTTCTAGAGATCTGCCCCTATTGTTACTGTTTCTTACTACTGAAGGTTGGTTGACAGAGAACTTCCAAAGGTAACAGCACAGAGTTATAAAGACAGTGATTGACTTCTCAAAAAGTCACAAGTGAAAGGTTTTTCTCTTAACACAGTGGGTTATTTTTTCACCTAACCACAGGGTCTCTTTCTTTTCCCACTGTGTGGTCTCCACAGAAGTCTGCTGACAAGGGCATGTTTCAAGGTAAATGACCTAAAAGAGTAGGGTTATAATTTTTGAAGGTTGGTTTCAAAGACAAAAATACAAGTGCAAGCAGGCCTCTAAGCAAAGTCACAAGAGGGGATTTGTTCAAGACTGTACACAAAGAATCTACAAAGCAGTTCTTACACATAGTGCCATTGTTAAGAAGGATACATAGCTGAAGTGCATCCAAATTTGAAGAACTGTTGTTAATAAGTGTTGAGGGGGGCTTATTCAAGGAAGCATTGTTACATTTCATCCAGATCACAATGTCCATATCTGTCCAAGCAGTTTGGTGGCCTGTCTCAATCCAGCAGAGCATTCCTCATATAGTGAAGGCAGTTTACCTCTTCCAAGGTTTATTTCAAAGACAGAATTCCTCCCAAACGAGATCACAAAGGCGGACAACATAAGAGATATGAGCCTATCTCCATAGAAGACATCAATGCTCATCCCTCAGTACTTTTCAATTTCCATGAGGTAGGCTGTCTTGATTTCTGTCAAAGGATAGAGGAAGTCAAGAGTTTCTCGCCACTTACACATTTGTGCGCTTTGAGATTCAAAGACAAACACTTGAAACATCTTTTGAGCCACAAGCTGGACAGGATGTTGAGGAAGGACAGCAAGCTGAGGCTGCCTCCTTAACAGTGACTAAAACTGTTCCTAAGAAGAGGAAATTGCCTAAAAAGACAACTTCTAGCTTGCCAAGGAGAAAGAGCGCTAGATTGGCCTTCAAAGGCAAAAGTACAATTGGAGAGGCGCCTAGCACGGAAAGAAGCAAAAAGCATATCAGCCCTCGATATCTTAGCTTCAGCTTTGGAACATGTCTCTATGGACCCTTGAGGGTCATACATGCCAATTTTGGGCCTGTTTCGAAAACTTTTTGTTTTTTGGTATTTTTGGGGTTTTCGCCAAAAACTCATAAATGCGCCATTTCAGTTTGAAGAGTCGTCAAGGGAGGAGGGTGATGCCAATGGATTCCATAATTTCATGAGCAGCTCTCCAGCAATTTTCAGGGCATTTGAAGATCATTCGCCCCTCCAAATTGGCGAAAAACCGCCTCATTTTGCACATTCTGCCCGCCCTATCAGCAGCCTGCTATTTTCTGGGTTTTTGCACACAGGTACAGTTTTGAGGGACTTTCAGAGATCAGATTGAGATGATTCCACTTGCATTGGAAAGCAGACACAAAGAGATTTCCAACGAGCCATCATGAGCCTCATTTCGACATCAGGAAGCCTTCCATTTGCATCCAGCAAGTCAGAGGACCTTTTTCAGGCATAAATATGAAGTATTTTTGCAATTTTTGAACTCCAAAAATCTGCTTTTCCCAAATGTACGTTAGGCTATTTTTATCATGGGAAAATCATGTAAAGTCAATATAATTTCCGTTTTTAGCAATTTTTTAGATATTTTATTAGATATTTTGTGCCTTGGGCTTTGCAAAGCCTCAAGGACAAGTTTAGATATTTTGACTTGGCCAATGGGATAGCTAGTTGCTCCATGAGGTTTTCCTCCTTCTAGCCTATTTATCCCATGGTTCTCACTGTAAATCAGAGGCTGAACTTGAGAGAAGAATTAATGCATTGGTCATATGCGCTTTGAAGAATACACTTGAGTTATGATGTTTGGATTGCCTCTTGGATGCTTTTGAGGAATGTTGAAGGCTTGTTGATGGATTCCTTGACATGGTAGAATGGTATAGTGCTTCTTAATGTTGTTTTGTCTTCTAGTTTTCTCTCATATTTCATTTTTCTTGCTGCTATAGATCAGTAAAGATTGATTTTGAGACATGCCCATGGAGGCACCTCAAAATCCCTGAATCTTCATAGCTTGATGTTTTCTTTCTCCCTTAGTTATGATAAAGAATTCTTAGTTGCTCTTTAGTAACCTAAGGTTTTGTTGCTTAGTTTTATTCATCAATTCCATGTATGTTGAGTAGGATGTATGGTTTTCCCTACCTACCTATCAGCTGCCCATAGTTCTGTCCATAAAACTTTCTCTTTGACTGATTTGTTGATCATTTTGTTGAACCAAGGAGGCCTAGTCTCGATCTAGCCCTTTGCCTAAAACTATGAAAACTTATTTGTCCAAGTGCCCAATGACTTAGAGACTGTGTTTAGGCGTTCCGGCATAGTTTATGAGTTGTTAGTTTGTCTCATGTGTTTTCCCCAAAGTCTGATAGCCTTTTCCCGAAGTTAGAGGGTCATATACCTCTATGTATGGCTTGAATGTTTGATTTCTATGTATTGATTAGCTTATAGTTATTCCTAGCATGATTAATGACTTGCTATTACATGTTTATGTCTGCTATTAACTAGTTTGCACTTGAAATCCCTTGTCTTTCATCAACTTATTGTTCATTTAATCCATTTTTCCCAGAGATCCCTTCTATTGTGAATCAAATCGGCCCTACAGCAGCTTTACATCATCGCCTCATTAGCTTCCTTGACTTGTTTGACCCCATAGCCCAATTTATCTACATCTTGTTATCCAGTTTATGTATTTGATCAGTTTCATCCCTCACAAACTTAAAAACTAAAAAAAACAAAAACACACTTCATAACTAGCCTAATATCAGAACACCGCAAGTAAACACACCGACATCCTTTACACCTATAGAGAGAGCCCTCTCTGAGTCCAGGAAGGCTAGGTCCTTGGGCTCCAAAGCTTGGTTTGATGTTACATCGTCATTTGGCTAGCCAATCGGCCAAATCACGGGACCCTAACAAGCCGGGATGAGGGCGAGCTATGGCACAGGAGATTGGGCCATCTTCACCATGGAACTTTGAAAATTTTGCAGCAGATTTCTACCAAGCTTCCCAAGGGTACACTTGCGCATTCAAATCAGTGCAAGGGATGTACTTTGGGAAAAATTTTGAAAGCCACCTTTCATGAGAAGAATAGTCCCGCCACGATGATCCTTGAGAGAATTCACACAGACGTGTGTGGACCTTTCTCAGTAGCTTCGACAGCAAAACACAGGTATTATGTGATATTTGTTGATGACTTTTCTTGTAAGTGTTGGATCTTATTCATGCAGAAGAAGAGCGAGACATACTCAAAGTTCTGTGAGTTCAAGGCACTGGTGGAGAAAGAGTCGGGGAAGCAGTTGAAGGCTCTTAGGAGCGATAATGGTGGTGAATTCATCTCTGGAAAATTCAAGGACTTTTGCAGCGTAGAAGGAATTCGAAGAGAGCTCAGAGCGCCTCATAACCCACAGCAGAATGGGGTCACGGAGCGAAAGAATAGAACGATCGTGGATGTTGCATGGGCGATGTTGCATGATCAGGGCCTTCCCATACACTTGTGGGCTGAGGCATGCAACACTGCGGTTTATGTGCAAAACATTTTTCCTCATAGAGTACTTGGCATGAGTACAACCGAAGAGGCGTTTTCTGGTAAGAAGCCTGATATTTCTCATTTGAATATTTTTGGCTTACCTGTTTACATTCATGTGATGAAGGATGCCAGGAAGAAGCTGGAGCCGACTTCAGAGGCTGGGATATTTGTGGGGTACACTGATACACCCCACAACTATCGTGTGTATTTTCCATACAGTCTGAAGACTGTTGTGCGACGGGATATCCAATTTCATGAGGAGAAAGCCATGAAGTGTTCGCTTGAGAGGGAGCCACACTTGCATGCAGATGAGGAGATATTAGTTCCTAAGGATGAGCCTCGGGATGTGGATCAGCCACAAGAGGAGGTTCATGGAGTGGAAGAAACCACTCATTCAGCGCCAAACATCAGAGGGCGGAAGTGCACTACAAAAGCTGAGCGACTGAATCTTGATGCAGAGAAGATTGTAGGAGCACCTACATCACAGCACAAACAGAGAGAGTCACTTGACCGATATACTAGATACATGGCTCTGATGAGCAAGTGTATCGCGACAAAACCATCCTCTTTCGAGGAAGCTATGGAGGACCCTGCATGGGTAGATGCCATGGTGGAAGAGTATGATTCGATTTTCAGAAACAGTGCATTGGATATTGTCCCAAGGCCGGAAGGGAAATCAGTGATAGGTTCAAGATGGATCTACAAAGTGAAGCAAGCTGCTGACAAGAGCGTCGATAAGTACAAGGCAATATTTGTTGCTCGGGGCTTCTCACAGATTGAGGGGATTGACTATGAAGAAACCTTTGCACCTGTCGCAAGGTATTCTTCCATATGGAGCATCCTAGCTCTCTCACCGTAAATGGGTTGGCACATTCATCAGATGAATGTGAATATTGTGTTCCTCAATGGAGTCATTGAGGAGGAGGTGTACATAGAGCAGCCTGAAGGTTTCAAAATATTCAGCAGTGAGTTGCATGTGTGCAAGCTCAAAAGAGCGTTGTATGGGCTGAAACAAGCACCTCGTGCTTGGTACACATGGATAGACAGTTATTTCACCGGACTTGGTTTTACCAAGAGTGAGGCGGATCCCAACCTGTACCAGATAGTGGTTAAGGGTAAGTTGCTAATCATTGTACTTTATGTAGATGATTTGATACTGACCAATGATGAACAGTTGATACTCTCATGCAAGGCTGATCTTGCAAAGGAGTTTGAGATGAAGGACTTAGGGCTCCTTCATTATTTCCTGGGATTGGAAATTTGGCAGCGTGATGATGGAATATTTGTGTCTCAAGGCAAGTATGCCCAAGAGATACTGGAAAAGATCAACATGCAAGGCTGCAAGCCTATCGACACACCTCTTCCTGGTGGTTGGGGGAAATAGGATGATACATCGGCAGAGGTAGTGGATGCCATTGTTTATCAATAGTTGGTTGGTTCGCTCATGTATCTAGTCAATACACGACCGGACATATGCTATGTCGTTAACCAGCTTTCGCAAGATATGGTTAAGCCTACCAAGCTCTTTTGGAAGGTGGGGAAGCATGTATTGAGATATCTCAGAGGCACATCGGGATATGGACTTTCGTACAGATAGTCGGATGAGGTGAAGGTGCATGGCTTCACTGATACAGATTGGGCAAGGAGACCAACGGACAGAAAGAGCACATCTGGAGGTATTTTCAGTATCAAGTCGACAGCAGTTTCTTGGTACAGCAGGAAACAGATATCCATGGCACTCAGTTCAGCGGAGGCCGAGTATATGGCAGCAATTTTGGCTGCATGCGAGGCTATATGGATGAGGAAGATCCTGGTCGGGTTATTCGGTTCACACTTAGATCCTACTGTGATATATTGTGATAATCAGAGTTGCATCAAACTCTCGGTTAATCCAATATTTCATGATAGATCTAAACACATTGACATCCGGTATCATCATATCAGAGATTGTGTGCAGCGGAGAATCATGTTACTTTCATACATTCCTACGGAGGATCGGGATGCTGATATCTTGACGAAGGCGCTCACCAGGAGCAAATTCGAATACCACAGGGGCAGGATAGGGGTTGCAGATAATCCATATCTTGTTGAGAGGGAGTGTTGAGATTGCAACAAGATGATGAGCTTAGTGGAAAAGAGTCGCCTTCACTAAGTGGGCCCGCAGGCTATTTTTGGCGCAAAGTCTATTTTTAGACTATGTCTATTTTTAGACATATGGATCATGTTCTATGAGTTGCAGGATGCTATTTGTGGATGGTTGGTCAAGTTGGAAAAAATAGATGGACTTTTATTTTTAGACATATTGGGCGGAATCTATTTTTAGATTGCCAGTCTAAAAATAGATATGTCGAATATTATTAGCTCTTAATAATATTTGGACTCTAAACAGTATCTTATTCTCTTGGAGCACTTCAGTTAAGTGCACAGATGTGGCACAGGAGCTGACAGAAGGAATTACGCTATTCCTGAGGGTTAAGTGGAGCTATTGCATGGAGACTTCAGTTAGAACTCATGTGACAGATTTTGGTGGAGTTGTAGAAGTAGTTGGTGGAGTTGTGTTCAATTTAACTCAGTTAGACACAGTTGAGCTAGTTGTATCTAGTCTAACTGATTGATACACTAGTGAGAGTGGTGTGAATTAATTAATAATTAATTCACTAATTAATAACTCATTAATCAACTGAAGAATACATCAGTTAACGACAATGCATGGACAGTTTCATTGGAGACCAGTGGAAAGGTAAGTGAAAGAGCAAGTGTGACTATCAATTGTGACTATAGTGTTGCATGAGTTTGCACCACACATTGATGGAGATGCCAATGAGGATTGCGCAGTGCAAGCCAGGTGGATTCGAGTTCATTCAAAGCCCATATTCAGCATGGATTGCGCAGTAGAAGCAGGCTAGCAGGTGGCAGAGGATCGGTGCATGGATTTGCTAGATCAGGACCTTATTAGTGTGTAGCGATTAGATTGTACTGAGAGCTTGTGAGAATATTTGTATGAGGATTGTTACATGATCTCTATGAAATATATTATATACAGATAGTTGGGGTTTTTAGCTTCAGGCTTTCCCGTAAATCACTGTGTTAATGTGTGTGAATTTTTATGGTTTTAATGTGTGCATGCAATTGATTTAATTTCCGCATATGATGATCAATGGTAGAAGAGATTTTGTATTGTTCATGAAGTTAAAATAGTGTGTGATCAGGATAATCTTCGAAGTATAATGCATTAGTTATATAATTTCTACAATAGCGGAGGTCAAACTACAAAGTTAGGGGTCGAACCTGTTAGGGTCCTATAAATATAGGATTCATAATTTATGAATTGAATTTGATAGTCTTGTAAATATGTACATACCTTGATTTTTGCAAGTTGTTTTCCCATATTTTGAAAAATAAAATAAGACCTCAAAGTGAGCAAGTCCAAATGCTACTACTTTTACTTTTTGCAAAATAAATGATTATGGCAGAGTGTCAATAAATGCCATAATCCATGATAGGTTAAACTGTTTAATCTTAACTTGTCATTTTGTCAATTTCAAGTTTTAGATAGTGAATAAAGATTTGTCAGACAGTTTAATCCTAACAAATCAGTAGATAGGTAGAGAATAATGAGGAGCTCAACAGTTTAATCTTAGCCCTCGGATGAAATAAGGTAGATTTAGATAGTTTATGCTTAAAAAGAATAAATGTTTCAAGGTTGCAAGACTAAACGCACCCGCAAAATGAAGAAAAAATGTTAGAATAAGGCTGTGTAGGTAGAAAGAAGTGGAGAAAGCATGTAAATATTGATCATCGGGAAAAATCGCTAATTTCCCCTCCCCTATAAGTATTCAGTATTCTAGGCTATCAGTCAAACAGGCTCAGATCATTTCTCTGACTTTTGTTGGGACCGGACCCAAGGCTCGATGACTGGTTAGTTGAAAATGTTAAATCCCCATTTATCATTATTTATCCCTTATTCATACATTTTAACTCATTTTCATAAGTAAAGACTCATTCTTACTTAATGAAACATAAAACCCCATCTGATTAACTTCCTTCACTCAGAAACATACAAAAACCCTCAAAAATGCTTTATCCTAAGTAAATTGGTGAAATGATGAAACGACAAGCTTTACTTTACTTATTCACTTTACTTAGTCATATTGTGTATTTTGTGTGCATTCTATTCTCCCTTTCATATTAACTTTTAACCTATGTTATTAAATCCCTAACAAATTCCCTATCCTACTTATTAATTCCATATATCTAAATACCCCCCAAAAAAACCCACTATTATAAAGTTCTAGACCAAAGTTTATTACCCATGTGCTAAATAAAAAAACCCCAATTAAAAGCCCTTTGGTCTAAACTATCATTTAATCAAACATCCCGCCCCTATGGTCTTTAAACTATTCAAAAGGTTTAAATACTATATAAATAAACTAAATACCACACCTATTTGTATTTTATTAAAACATTCCACAATGTTTTAATACATTGCAATACTCCCCACGTAATTCTATAACCCAAGGTCTTGTTGAAATAAACTAATGTTTATTTGAAAAAAATTAAAACCCCACATCCATATTCATTAAACAATGTATAAGTTAAACCTTATATAAATGTTTTTTCTTACCCATCTGCGCGTATATAAGTTCCCTGGTCCCACCATTTTATTTCATCGCAGCTTCCCATTCAATCCTGACCCTTCGCACTGATCCCTTAGATCCAACGGTGGATATGCGATATCGCATGAAAAAAATGACCGACCGCCCGAGCTCCAAATTCACGCTAAATAGGTGATTTTTTGATTCCTCCTCCCCTCCACGTGGCCTCCATTCACTGGATCACGTGTGTTTTTGAATAAAACCGTTTACCACTGTTTGGTTTTGCATTTGAATTCTGAAACCGCTTCCTACCCGATGCGACAGAAATTTAATGTTGATTAAATGCGACCAATATGTATGGTTAAAACCTTTGAAAAACATTCATTATTTCCTTATTTGCGCATTTAACCCTTTTACCTTTTTCTCTCGAATGTCAAAAGCTCTATATAAAGCATTTTAAACCCTGATTGCCATTTATGCCCAAAACCTTTGCAGTTGCCAATATTATACCCTTGAAGACTGTTGAGGAGTTGTGCATCGCTCCAAATAAACTACTGAAGCCAGCATTTTAACCAAGAACTGTGAAACCCTTTATCCTCTACGTGCCTTTTCAAGAAAATTTTATCATTTTTCAGAGTTTAAGAATCCATTTTAAAGATCTGAAAGGCTAAAAAAAAACTCTGAAGATACCCTAAATCCATATTTCTCTATCAAGAAACTCATAAAACCTATGTTTTCTGCTTTAGACCAGTTTTCACAGCCTCATAATTCCTTTGATAAACCTGATTGAGTAGAAAACCCAAAAGATAATATCCTTGGCCAAAGTTGCTCAGTTATCCCTTTGTAAAAGTGAATTACTTCTGTAAACCATATAATCTTACAGAAGAAGCCAGAATGCCTAAAAAACAGAGTTAAACCTCCACAGACAGATCTCATTCCACGGGTCTTTTAAAAGCCTTTAATCACCTCCTTGCAGACCTGGATTTCATTAAAAAAAAAATGATTTTTGCAAGTTATTATCAGAATATGGAATTGGGCCAACATTTTCAATACTAATTGACAAAATTGTTTGCTCCAAATTCTCAGATTTTAATTGAAAAGCTTCATTCAACAAACAGTTTGTATACAAAGAAAGAATAAAATCAAGTCAGAGAGAAATCAAAATGATGAAATGTGCACATTTAATGGTAAAAGTGAAATCAAAATTCACAATGACAGTGAAACAGAATAGTCAAAGAGCATTAGAGTTAAAGTGTATCAGGTAAAAGTCAGAGTGAAAGTTAAAACAAAGTTACAGAGCAGTCAAGGTGAAATATTAAAAGTAAAAACAAAGGCAGTAATGGTTAACAGTGATGAAAATAATTTCACCAACAACAATGAAGTTTATCCAAAGTGAAATTAAAAGCAGTTAAAAGAACAAAAAGGTTAAAAGATGAAAACATAACAAGAAGGAACATATTTGCATAAATTTCCTGTTTAAGTCATTATTTTGCAGAAACCATTGTGACCAATACAAGATGAATTTTTCAAAACTAAAGGAGGTTTATGTTCTTAATGTGTCCAGCTAAAAAAACCTCTCTCACTTTTCTAACAGCGATTATGGGTTGGGAAATATTAAACAATATTGGAAAAAAAAATTTGCAGAAACTTCCTCTAAAGTCATCATTGTGCAGAGAATATTGTGGCCAATCTGAAATACATCTTACAAAACCGAAGGAGGTTTTTGTTCCTAAGAGAGCCATCTACAAAAAAATATCTCACTTTATGTACAGCTATTACAGAATGAAAGATAAATGTGCATCATTACAACCTATTTTTCAGACTCTGTAAAACGCTGTTTTACACATCTTTTTACAGAGCCTATTGTGAACAGCTGGAGAAGAAATTTAGGAAACTAAGAGAGGTTTATCTCATCAACATATTCATCTAAAATAACCTCATTCATGTTTTACATATCTATTTCGGATTGAGAAATACAAAGGTATCATTGGACCCAAATTTTGCAGAATTGCTGGAGCAGAATGCACAAAGAAAGGAAACAGTTAGTGACTTGGATGTCTCATCATCAACTAAGAGTTGAGATAAAATTCGAATTATCCTCTTTGTCATCACCTATCCATAAAAAATAGTTCCAAATCGATGCATTAGTTTTGAGTGTCCTTTAGTTAAGTTCTATTTATGTAAAACAGTTGGAGATATTTGTAAACCAATCTTGATATTTTTTCAAGATATTCTAATTTAGAATTTGTATAAATAATTCACTCTTTGAAGTATTTTAGTGTGGAATAAAATTGCTAAGATTACTATAGAATTTTTTTGATACATTGGAGGCTTTCATGTGTTGAATTAAAATTAGCAGACTAGACAAAGCTAAAGTGGCATCATAATTTAGGATTCTTGCGATAAGTTGAAGAGTGAAGTACATCTCTTCTTGTCATTGTGTATTTTCTGAGTTTTGTGAAATTCATTATGTGTTTGATCTATATTAATGTGTAACTAGGAATATTACTATAGGACTAGCCTTTTTCTCCCTGTTTTTAACTAAGTTACCATTTAAATGTTTTCTGTTGATTTCTAGTGGTAGGAATTCTTCATTGCTCCTACTCTCGTTTGACCCCTGCCTCCTTCTTCCATTTTCCGAATCAAAGGATTCTTCATTGCCCTTTATCCCAATAATACCATTTCATCAAAAACCTTTCCCCAAATCTCTGAGGGTTATCTACCTTGCCCTGAATACATTTGTACCCTTTTGGCCTTGCCTTCTAGTACTGTTATCTAGACTTAGACTCCATAGCCCAATGGACAAGTAGATCTCTCTCCAGTTTAATCCTAAGTTATTTTTACCCACCAAAACCTTTAAAAAAAACCACTTATTCTATCATAACTAGCCTAAAAACATAAATAAAAAACAAAGATAAATCTTAAAGAGAGAGCCCTCTCTTAACTTTAGGAAGGCTAGATCTTAGAGTTCCAAGTAGGTTTGTGGTTACCTCGGTGATTTCTCTCTTGAACCTGGAGAAATTACTGAGTGATAACATAATGGCGACCATACTATGGAAGACTAACCTTTTCTTCAGAAATATTTTACAGGTTCAGATCTGATCTATGATGGTGGACAGTGATCAGACATACAAAGGTTAAAATCATCCATCTGGCAACTCCACATTAATTTCACAATCAAGACTCCACTAGACGAATGAACCTGAAAGAACAATATGGAAAGATCAGGCTTTCAACTTGGATCTTAATCCAAGACATTATGTTCTTTCTCATTAAGAAATTTTTTCAATATATATATTGTATTTTATATAAGAATCTAACTTGGTTGTATAGATACAGTGGCCTTTCTTTATGACTAATTTACAAGATGACCCAAGAATAAAACACAGGTATGCTCCCATGAGTAGAGATCACATACCTAGATTTCAACACAAACTACCAAAGGTAAATTGGGATAAAATCTGCCCATGTTTCAAGATGAGAATATTGATGATCCTTTGTTACATCTCATTAAATTTCATATACACTCATGGAGATTGAAGGGTGATTGGCATGAGGATTGCCTCATGAATATTTTCATGGCAACCTTAGAAGGACCAGCAAGGGAATGGTATGAAGCTCTCAAACCTGCTAGTTTATTTTCTTTAAAAGATTTTCACAAGGTATTTTATGAGCATTACAAAGACTATTTTCCATCTTTATCATTAGCTGAAAATTGTTGTGATCAAGCTGAAGATCTTATACATTACCTTAAAAATATTGATGAAGATTTTGGAAATTGGCATCCTGAAGATTTATTAGAAGAAGTCCAGAACTTTCATTATCAAGTTAAATGTCATAATAATCAAGAGGAATTAAAAAAAGATGGAAAAGATCGGGAGATGAATCAAGATCCACAAATCCCCTCTGTAGTAACAAATGATGTTTCATATAATGTTTTGAATGAAGTTAAAGAAAATATTCAACCTTATGATAAATTTTTACATAAGAGAAAAAACAATTGTTAGTCAAATCTAGGAATTCTGAGATTCCCACCCCCCCTCACCGAAGAAGAAATCAATTTGCTTCTAAACATGAAACCATCCTCAAAATATTTACATAATGAAGAAATTGTTTCTACTTATTCTAATGTTGATGACTGTACTAAATTTTTTATCCATGAAGAAACAGAAGAACAGGTTGATGCTCATGTTGTTCTACCTTCCCAAAAAGGCCCATTGCTTGATAGTACTCCTATTGAGCAAAATGATGACTTTCAAATAGAATGCAACCAATCTAATCAAGATATATCAGGATTACTGGAAAAACAATCTGCTTATCTAATGTATATAATTGATGACATTCCTTCTTCTGAAGATCTGCCTAAGTATGCTCAGTTTGATGATAATTATGTTCTCCAAATTCAAGCTAACTTCACAGAGCAATCACTAGCTAGTTTGTGGGATGAGTTATTTGAATTTCAGCTTGATAAATATTTTCTAACAACTGTCTTTCTTGTTTTGAAATCAAGAAAATATTCTCCGCAACTTAAAATATATGTTCTTGAGATAGTTTCTGAAAAATATGAAAATGAAATTAAACTTTTGCATTCTCAAATTCAGTCATATAATTTTTGAGATCCTAAAGAATTCTTGGAAAATCTTCCTTCTCTAAAGCAAGAGGAAATTGTACTACCTTTTGACTTGCAGTTTGAGGATGATTATTCTTTCAAGCACAAGACTGAAGAAATAGTTTCAGGGATTAATATTCAGAATAAAACTGAGAAACTAGTCATTGAAGGCCTAGAAGCACAACTCATACATTATGATTTTGATGATCCTATAGAAAATTATATGGAGACTATTTTTAGCTCAAGTCTACAAACATGTTTTATCTATGAGGATCAAATATATCAGCAATTGCCATTTCACATCATAGCATTGATTATGAAGACACATGATCAAGTTATACTTCCAAGTTTGATGACAAGCATTCAAGTTATCCATTCATTTCTACAGCTACCTGACTGGCTTCATTGGCATTTTTGTATTACCTGATTCAAAAAAATTAACAGTAGATTAGAGTAGGTAGATGAATGCAAATAAGCTCAAAGATCTGAGCATTTTTTTTAGTATTCAGTTTTCAGCTAGTTTTGAAATAATTCATTAAGATTTAAAGCCAAGGAGAAGGTCCTAAAGATATTTAAGATCTATCAGTTTGGTTTGAGAATTGCAGTATGTTCTTTTAGTTTCAGATTAGATTTCAGTTTGCAGAAAAAGGACTAAATTCATTTCAAGAGTTTCAGTCACTGAGATTTTATAATGAAGCAAATGCATGTTTGGGATTGGCTCAAAGGATCAGGCTACTATTCGACGGTGTTATTGACATCTCACAAGGAGATTCCATCCCCATGTGAAGCCCCTGTTAGGGTCCTATAAATATAGGATTCATAATTTTTGAATTTACTTTGATAGTCTTATAAATATGTACATACCTTGCTTTCTGCAAGTTGTTTTCCCATATTTTGAAAAAAAAAAATTAATAAAAAATCAAATAGAGGGTAGAAAGTCCTAAAAGAAATATCAAAGGACTTAGAAAATATAGACCCCAAAAGAAAAGAAAAATGAAAATAAGACCTGAAAGTGAGCAAGTCCAAATGCCACTACTTTTACTTTTGGCAAAATAAATGATTATGGCAGAGTGTCAATAAATGCCATAATCCATGATAGGTTAAACTGTTTAATCTTAACTTGTCATGTTGTCAATTTCATGTTTTAGATAGTGAATAAAGATTTGTCAGACAGTTTAATCCTGACAAATCAGTAGATACGTAGAGAATAATGAGGAGCTCAACAGTTTGATCTGAACCCTCAGATGAAATAAGGTAGATTTAGATAGTTTGTGCTTAAAAAGAATAAATGTTTCAAGGGTGCAAGCCTAAATGCACCTGCAAAATGAAGAAAAAAAGTTAGAATAAGGTTGTGTAGGTAGAAAGAAGTGGAGAAAGCATGTAAATATTGATCATCGGGAAAAATCGCTAATATCCCCTCCCCTATAAGTAGTCAGTATTCTAGGCTATCAGTCAAACAGGCTCAGAGCATTTCTCTGACTTTTGTTGGGACCGGACCCAAGGCTCGATGACTGGTTAGTTGAAAATGTTAAATCCCCATTTATCATTATTTATCCCTTATTCATACATTTTAACTCATTTTCATAAGTAAAGACTCATTCTTACTTAATGAAACATAAAACCCCATCTGATTAACTTCCTTCACTCAAAAACATACAAAAACCCTCAAAAATGCTTTATCCTAAGTAAATTGGTGAAATGATGAAAAGAAAAGCTTTGCTTTACATATTCACTTTACTTAGTCATATTGTGTATTTTGTGTGCATTCCATTCTCTCTTTCATATTAACTTTTAACCTATGTTATTAAATCCCTAACAAATACCCTATCCTACTTATTAATTTCCTATATCTAAATACCCCCAAAAAAAACCCACTATTATAAAGTTCTAGACCAAAGTTTATTACCCATGTGCTAAATAAAAAAACCCCAATTAAAAGCCCTTTGGTCTAAACTATCATTTAATCAAATATCTCGCCCCTATGGTCTTTAAACTATTCAAAAGGTTTAAATACTATATAAATAAACTAAATACCACACCCGTTTGTATTTTATTAAAACATTCCACAATGTTTTAATACATTGCAATACTCCCCACATAATTCTATAACCCAAGGTCTTGTTGAAATAAACTAAGGTTTATTTGAATAAAATTAAAACCCCGCATCCATATTCATTAAAAAATGTATAAGTTAAACCTTATATAAATTTTTTTTTTTACCCATCTGCGGGCATATAAGTTCCCTTGTCCCACCATTTTATTTCATCGCAGCTTCCCATTCAATCCTGACCCTTCGCACTCATCCCTCAGATCCAACGGCGGATATGCAATATCGCATGAAAAAAATGATCGACCGCCGGAGCTCCAAATGCACATGAAATAGGTGGTTTTGCGATTCCTCCTCCCCTCCACGTGGCCTCCATTCACTGGATCGCGTGCGTTTTGAATAAAACTATTTACCACTTAAACCCTGCGCGATAACCACTGTTTGGTTTTGCATTATAATTCCGAAACCGCTTCCCACCCAATGCGACAGAAATTTAATGTTGATTAAATGCGGCCAATATGTATGGTTAAAACCTTTGAAAAACATTCATTATTTCCTTATCTGTACATTTAACCCTTTTGCCTTTTTCTCTCGACTGTCAAAAGCTCTGTATAAAGAATTTTAAGCCCTGATTGCCATTTATGCCCAAAACCTTTGCAGTTGCCAATATTATACCCTTGAAGACTGTTGAGGAGTTGTGAATCGCTCCAAATGAACTTCTAAAGCCAGCATTTCAACCAAGAACCGTGAAACCCTTTATCCTCTGCGTGCCTTTTCAAGCAAATTTTATCAATTTTCAGAGTTTAAGAATCCATTTTAAAGATCTGAAAAGCTAAAAAAAAATTCTGAAGATACCCTAAATCCCTATTTCTCTATCAAGAAACTCAGAAAACCCCTGTTTTCTGCTTTAGACCAGTTTTCACAGCCTCATAATTCCTTTGATAAACCTGATTGAGTAGAAAACCCAAAAGAGAATACCCTTGGCCAAATTTGCTTAGTTATCCCTTTGTAAAAGTGAATTACTTCTATAAACCATATAATCTTACAGAAGAAGCCAGAATGCCTAAAAAATAGAGTTAAACCTCCACAGACAGATCTCATTCCGCGGGTCTTTTAAAAGCCTTCAATCACCTCCTTGTAGACCTGGATTTCATTAACAAATTATTTGATTTTTGCAGGTTATTATCAAAATATGGAATTGGGCCAACAATTTCAATACTAGTTGACAAAATTGTTTGCCCCAAATTCTCATATTTTAATTCCAAAGCTTCATTCAACAAACAATTTGTATACAAAGAAAGAATAAAATCAAGTCAGAGAGAAATCAGAATGATGAAATGTGCACAGTGAATGGTAAAAGTGAAATCAGAATTCACAATGACAGTGAAACAGAATAGTCAAAGAGCATCAGAGTTAAAGTGCATCAAGTAAAAGTCAAAGTGAAAGTTAAAACAAAGTTACAGAGCAGTGAAGGTGAAACAGTAAAAGTAAAAACAAAGGCAGTAATGGTTAACAGCGATGAAATTAATTTCACCAACAACAATGAATTTTATCCAAAGTGAAAGTAAAAGCAGTTAAAAGAACAAAAAGGTTAAAAGATGAAAACATAACAAGAAGGAACATTTTTGCAGAAATTTCTTGTTTAAGTCATTGTTTTGCAGAAACTATTGTGACCAATCCAAGATGAATTTTTCAAAAGTGAAGGAATTTTATGTTCTTAAGGTGTCAAACTACAAAAACCTCTCTCACCTTTCTAACAGCCATTATGGGCTGGGAAATATTAAACAATATTGGAAAGAAATTTTTGCAGAAAATTCCTGTTAATTCATCATTTTGCAGAGAATATTGTGGCCAATCAGAAATACATCTTAAAAAAATGGAGTTTTTTGTTCCTAATAGATCCATCTACAAAAACCTATCTCACATTGTGCACAACTATTACATAATGAAAGATACATGCGCATCTTTACAGTCTATTTTTCAGACTCTGTAAAACTATTTTTTACACATCTTGTTGTAGAGCCTATTGTGAACAGCTGGAGAAGAAATTTAAGAAACTGAGAGAGGTTTATCTCACCAAAATATTCATCTACAATAACCTCTTTCACTTTTTACATATCTATTTCGGATTGAGAAATAAAAATATATCATTGGACCCAATTTTGCAGAATTGCTGGAGCAGAATGCACAAAGCAAGGAAACAGTTAGTGACTTGGATGCCTCATCATCAACTAAGAGGTGAGATCAAATTCGAATTATCCTCTTTTTCATCACCTATCCATAAACAATAGTGCCAAATAGATGCATTATTTTTGAGTGTCCTTTACTTAAGTTCTATTTATGTAAAACAGTTGGAGATATTTGTAATCCAATCTTGATACTTTTTCAAGATATTCTAGTTTAAAATTTGTATATACTTCACCCTTTGAAGTATTTTAATGTGGAATAAAATTGCTAAGATTACTATAGACTTTTTCTGATACATTGGAGGCTTTCATGTGTTGAATTCAAAGTAGCAAACTGGACAAAGCTAAAGTGGCATCATAATTTAGGATTCCTGCGATAAGTTGAAGAGTGAAGTACATCTCTTCTTGTCATTGTGTCTTTTCTGAGTTTCATGCAATTCATTATGTGTTTGATCTATCTTTATGTGTAACTAGGAATATTACTATAGGACTAGCATTTTGATCCCTGTTTTTAACTAATTTACCATTTAAATGTTTTCTGCTGATTTTCCGTGTTAGGAATTCTTCATTGCTCCTACTCCAGTTTGACCCCTGCCTCCTTCTTCCATTTTCCGGATCAAATGATTCTGTATTTCCCTTTATCCCGATCATACCATTTCATCAAAAACCTTTCCCCAAATCTCTGAGGGTTATCTACCTTGCCCTGAATACATTTTTACCCTTTTGGCCTTGCCTTCTAGTACTGCTATCTAGACTTAGACTCCATAGCCCAATGGACAAGTAGATCTCTCTCTATTTTAATCCTAAGTGATTTTTACCCACCAAAACCTTTAAAACAAAACCAATTATTCTATCATAACTAGCCTAAAAATATAAATTCAAACAAAGATAAATCTTAAAGAGAGAGCCCTCTCTGAATTCTAGGAAGGCTAGATCCTAGGATTTGAAGTAGGTTTGTGGTTACCCCTAGTGTTCCTTGACTAAAAACTAAAATCCCACAACTTAAGAAATTACTAGGGTGATAATAGAACCCGCGACCTCCGAAAAATCATTACAAAACTTTACCATTATACCACATGATTTACTTTATTAAGTGTTGTGCACATTATTATATTTGAATAATCATTATGTTGCAATGGTGGGGAAAGGGGTGGTGGAGCCCGCCACAAGCCATGATTCCACCACTAGTAATCCTTGAGGTAAGCCTCTCCACTCAGTAATAAGGCAACATGATGAAACCATGAGCCAAGGGAGGGACGGTGTATGATAACCAGGAGCAAGTAATTACATACATCATGCAAGAATAAATCAGAATGTGTCGACTTGAAGGAGGATTTAAGATATGGGCCAGATGGCCACCTAATCTTCACGTCTTCAGCATGGGTGACAAATGTCTGGGTAAGCATCCACCATGAGGAATTTTCTTGGCCATTGTTACTCTTGCAGAAATTTTAGACATAAAGCAATCTATTGTTATATCAATACATGATATAACTTTGTTAGAAGCAAAAATGATTATGGATTTGCAAGAAATGACCATAGATCGGGGATTGTTCATGGATTTACCAACAAAAACTACAATTCGTTTGAACCACTAATGAATCATAACATTGTATGCTACAAGTGCAATAATATTGTTCACAAGGAAGAAGATTGCAGTCTTGAAAATGCCCCAACCATAAAGACAGAGAAGCCAATGACGAAATGGGAAAGGAAAAAGAAGGAAGATTGCAATATAACATTGATTGTTTAAGACAAATAAGATGAGTGGTACATAGACAGTGGATGCTCAACACATATGACAGAAGATCAAAACAAAATTGTCAGCCGAAAAGGAAAAATAAATTTTGTTGCATTGGACATAACTCCTATACCAAGAAAATTGGAAAAGGTGTAGTAAGTCTTGGAAGCGAACATATGAAAGCACAAAATGTTTGGTTGTTTAAGGACTTGAAGCAAAATATTCTCAGTGTCCACAAAATGTGTAATCAAAGGTATAATATCTTGTTTGACTCCTGGAAGTGAAAAATCAAAGAAGAATATTCAGGAATATTGGTTGCAACAGCCATAAGAAGAACAAACAACATATATATTTAGATCAAGCAGAGCGGAGGAAAATTGCAGCCAAGGAAAAGATTCATAAGGACAACAAATAAGGTAAGGATAAGAATACAAAGGTCCTATTGAGTGCCATATTTTCAGGGGAAGCATCCCCAAAGAAGTAAATCAGTCTTTTCCATTGATGTCAAAGGGTGAACAAAAAAAAGTAAGTGTGGGAAGGAGTCAAAGGAAGTGCAACATGGAGTCAAAGGAATTGAAGCATGGAGATAAGGGTAGCATGAGTGTTGACATCAAATACAATAGGGAATATTATTGGAATAAATTTTTATTAATGTCAAAGGGTGAATGGGCCATAATTTGTTTGGTGTTTTGCATGCACAAATTAGTAAATTTGGATGCAAGGACCTCCTAGACTAGTATCCTCTGTCATGTCATTTCGTTTCAAAGGTGGAAAATCTTGTGGGTCCTCTTAGTTCGAGAGATATTGATTTTTGAAATACGAAGCCCCAAGCATGGGTTTAGCATAAGAATCTCACCCCACAAAATCATGGCGTTAATGTTTTATTGTTTCCCTAGAAGAAGCAAAAATTGTGAGTTGAATTGCCTTGTTCCATATGTCCAAGTCAGCCTTGAACGAAGATATTATGGAAGAAAAAAAATGTTTTTTAATGTGTCTAATTCACCTGGTTCAAGTTGGCTTTCCTTTGCTAAGTCAGTTCCAAAATAGACATGGATTTTAGAAATAAAAATCTTTATTTTTTTAGGTCGGCCCCAAAATAGGGCCCCCTCCAAAGATGTTAAATATGATAGTCGTTGGAATTCCTAGAGTATCAATTTAGTGCATCTGAAAACAAGATATCTAAGGAATGGTCCAGCGCATGAACTTCGTTGGAAATATTTGGAGGATGCCAAAAATCAAAGTGATATTTCTTTGTATATCATTTGGAACATAATTGTTTGAGAAGCCTTTGTGAAGGAAAAATCTAAGAATTTTTTCACTACTTTGAGGCTCTTCTCAACCTCTTTGTGGTAGAAAATTTTCAGTTTTCTTGAGGACTATTGTGGCTCTCCTTTTGAGGCATCTTATAAAGTAGATCTAAAACCTTATGAGGTTGGTCCAAAACTTCTAAAATAAGATCTGAGTTAGTTTCCTGAGGCAGTTTGAATTTTTGTATTTGAGGAGATTTTAGGCAATCCAGAATTTTGTATTTGAGGAGATCTGAGGCAGTCTGTATTTCTATAGTTGAGGAGACTTGAGGTAGTCCAAATCTTTGCAGTGGAGGAGACATGAGCTAAGGTAGAAAATATGAGTCATCTCTGATAAAAACTCTTAATATTAAGATAATATGAGATTTCTCCCCTAAATTCAATTCAAGGTTGTGATAGAGGTAAATCTGAGGCAAATTTGAAGTCAATTCTGAGGCAATCCAAATTGAGACAAATTTAAGTTTGAGGTAGATCAAGGCATATCCCGATACAGTTTTTGTTCAGCCTATGTTGAGATATTATGAGAACCAAAATAGGATTGTTCTTATTGTTGATATTTACTGCTTTTGATACGATATTGTAACAAAAAGTGAAACACTTATTCACCCTCCCACCCACCTTTAGTATTTCCAAAAATTGGTATCAGAGCAGGTTACCCTCTAATAGTATAATCACTGGAGGGAAGATTGTAAACAGGCATGGATAATATGGAAGGCATCTCTTTAAGGAAAATTATGATGTTTGATGGAAATGATTATCCACTATGGAGCAATTTCATAGAAACCTACTTGAGGGTTGTGGGAGTGGATGTTTGGCTCTTTGTCATAAATGTCTACAACGTTCCTAAAATTCCTCCAACTAATCCTAACAAGAAAAAGTTGTTCATTTGCAATTCAAAGGCTCTTCATGTCATCAAAGGTGGATTGTCAATAATTGTTAATACAAGTTAATGACTTGTACCATAGCCAAATATGTTTGGGATAAACGTAAAACTCTTATAAAGGTGTTGATAAGTTCAAGTGGGTCAAACTTCGAAAGTATAGAGCTCAATTTGAAATTATGAAAATAGATGAAAAAGAAGATATTGTGACTTAATTAGAGTAGTTGAAGTTGTCAAATTCATCATAGGATTAGGAGAAGAAATTAAATATCCCTTGATCATACAAAAGGTATTGATATCACTTCCCTTGATGCCAAGGTATCTATAGTAGAAGAAACAAAGGACTTCACGAAGATGACAATGAAAGAATTGCATAGCACTCTTACATCACACAAAATGAGAATAGATACAGAAGACAGAAATTTAAACTGGGAAGCAGCCTTTAAAGCCACAAAGAAGACAAGAACCAAACTAAAAGACACACGAGGTGATGAATCATATATAAAAGAAGGAAATTTCACCGGGAAGCTCAAAAGAGGAACCAGAAAATACAAAGGTAAGTTATGTTTTAAATGTTTTTATTATGGCAGAATAGGTCATTATGCTAAGATATGTCCTTTTGGGGAAAAGAAAATCTCCCATAAGAAAAGCATTCATTCTAAAGAAGATAGTAGTTCTTCATATGAAAGTGACAGAAAAGAAGGTGATGCAAGAGAAGTTCTCTTCATAACCCAAAAAATTCAAGAATGATGACGAAGAGGTCAATGATTTAGATGAAGTAGAACCAAATAAGAGAATAGATCATTTTGGGGGAATCAAAAAATATTCAGAGACCGAATAGGAAGAAGAATATATTCAAAAACAATTGAAGAATAATGAAAAGGGAAAATGTCAAGCTCAAAAACAAAAATAGAGAATTGAAAAGCCTACTTGAAAAGCATGATAAATAAAATATCTCCTTAAAGGTAAAACTTGAAGAAGCAAAAATAATTGAATAAGTAATGGAGGTCTGGATGAAGAAGAAAGAAGAATGTTGTAAGAAGCTTGAAGAAGAAGTTGTGTCATTGAGAGACGAAGTTGATAACCTCAATAAGAACTTGAACATCTCACTAGTGTTGGATAACATTCTCAGTTTTCAAAGACCATTAGGTGATAAAACCAATGTTGGCTATACAAGTGCATCCTCAAGCAAGGAACACACAAGCTCCAAGCCTCCAAAGGAAGAAACTCAAAGGGAGTCTAGAAATGTTGCCACTTTTTTTTATCAACAATGGATTAAACCTCCTCCAAGGTAGAACAACTTCAAAAAATCATCCTACTCTCCCAAGAATGAGAAAATTTTTCTTGCCCATTGTTACTCTTGCAGACATTTTGGACATAAAGCAATCTATTGTAAAAACAATGCAAGATAAAATTATGTAAGAATCAATAATGATTAGAGATTTGCAAGAAATTACCATATATCAAGGATTATTCATGAATCTACCAACAAAAACTACAATCCATTTGAACCACTAATGAATCAAAACATTGTATGCTACAAGTGCAATAATCTTGGTCACGAGGAACAAGATTATAGGCTTGAAAATTATCCAACAATAAAGACACAGAAGCTAGTTATGTAATGGGAAAGGAAAAATAAGGATGATTGCAATCTAGCATTGATCATTGAAGACAAAGAAGACGAGTGGTAAATAGACAGTGGATGCTCAATGTATACGACAGGAGATCAAAACAAATTTGTTAGCCTGAAAGGAAAAAGTGGAAATGTTGTGTTTGGAGATAACTCCTTTGCCAAGTTAGTAGGAAAAGCTGGAGTAAGTCTTGGAAGCGAACATATGAAAGTACAAAATGTTTTTTTGGTTAATGATTTGAAGCACAATCTTCTCAGTGTTGTAGAAATCTGTGATCAAGGGTTTAATCTCTTGTTTGACTCCTGGAAGTACAAAATTAGAGAAGAATATTCAGGAAGATTGTTGCAACATCCACAAAAGATCAAACAACATATATATTCTATATCAAGTAGAGTAGAAGAAAATTGCAGACAAGAAAAAAATTCGTAAGGACAACAAAAATAGGAAGGATAAGAAGATATAAGTCATGTTCAGTGCCATATGTTCAGGGAAGCAGACCCAATCAATTACATCATTCTTTGGCATTCATGTCAATATAGGGGGAGAAAAGGAAGTGCAACATGGAGTCAAAGGAAGTGAAGCATGGAGACATGGGGAGCATGAGTGTTGGAATTAATGAAAAAGGGAGAGATTATTGGAAGAAATTTCCATTGATTTCAAAGGCTGAAAGGACCAACATTAGTTTGGTGTTTTACGTGCACAAATTAATGAAATTGGATGCAAGGACCTCATAGATTGGTATTCCTTGCCATGCCATTTTGTTCGATGGGCGGCACATATTCTAGGACCTCTTGGTTGTATAGATATTAATTTTTGAATTTTGATTCCCCAAGGATGTGTTTAGTACGAGCATCCTGCCCCACAAAATCATGACCTTAATGTTTTATTGTTTCCCTAAAAGGTGGTCAAAATTGTGAGTTGAATTTTCCTAGTTCCATATGTCCAAGTTAGCCTTGAAAGAAGATAGTATACTTTTAATTCCACAGAGGATTAATCATTATTAGCATCAAATAAACATAAACATCATCAACACCATTCAACAATTCATAACTAATAGAGACAGTAGACATAGATATTTTTAGGTGGAAACCCCTCTAGGACAAAAACCATCGAACACTTCTTAATATTTTTCTTCAAAAGATTTACATCAAGTTTTCAGCTCCAACTGAAGGAGGCATCAACCCCCTGATTTATAGACTCTAACATGTAGGATTCTCCAATGCCATGTTTAATAACTGCAATTGGGAGGACACTCCAATGCAATGGTTTACAGGCTACAACTTGATGGTGCTCCAACACCTTGTGTACCAACTGCAACTGGATAGGCGCTCCAACACCCTGTGCAAGCTCCAACCTTCCCTAGAACCACTCTACCACCCTGGGGTGTTATTAGGCTCCAAATTGAAGGAGACTCCACTCTCTTGCCTTGCACCACCCAACTACCATGATTAGTCGAGGGACCACGTTTCACAATTTTCAGACTAATCCACATGTGCTCAATATCAATAGGAAATTGCAAAACAAGAATCTTCAAAACAATCTCTATCAATATGCTTCTACTCAAGTTGTACCTCAAACCCTGGTTGCCAATCATCAATGATCATGAACAGTTTTTCCTTTTCTCTTATTTTCATACCAAACCCTAGTTGTTGAACAACTCATCAATCTCATTGCCAAATCTGACCATTGCACTGCAATAACTCTTTATCAACAATATTCTGCACAATCACTGCCCAACATCTTTCTATGCAATACAAACAAATCAAACCCTAGTGATCTGACTAGAGGGTCTTAGTAATGCTCAGCTAATTACTCTTTCATAATTTGAAACAAATTTCTTATATTTTCTTAAGGGTTCAAGTTCTCTTGCAAATTATTAAGTCTCATGAGTTTTTTTCACGTTAATTTTATGAAAAAATTAACATAAAAAAAAGGTTGAATAGCAGCAAATAAAATTATATTACATCACCATACAACACATCAACACGGGAATTTGATGAAGGAGTTCACCCCTCCTGGGCTACATCTCCTTGGTCCAGCTTCCATGGCTTGGGACTCTATATTATCCTCAAATTTTCAAAATGATGTGTTTACAATGCTTTTATGCTCCTGAAACATGCACCAATGAGTCCATAATTCCCAAAAATGATCATCTAGCCTCTTTCTGCACCTGATTTGGTCGAAAACTTCAAAAGTTATGGTCTTTTCAAAATTTCCCACAATTTCAGGCCTAAATTTAGCTAACTGGAGCTAAATCTGATTAGTTGGATTTAAACTGTGATGCAGGTGCATCAAGGTTCTGAAAATGTTTACATTTCATAGAATATAGGGGGTCTTATGTTTTTCAAAAAAGTTGGTTTTCATAAGCATTTAATTTATGAAATTTTAAATATTTTGAGTGATTTATGTGAGACATTTAGAATAGGGTTTAATTAATTATTGAGAGGCATATTTGTAAATGTTCTCGAATTTAGGAGAACATGAGTGATTGATGAGTGATTGGTGTGGATTGAGATATTCTAAAATATTGTAAATCTTATATTAGAAAGTAGTTCATGATTTATGGAGGATCCTTATGATTTAGTTGAATGTTGAGATCCTCAAGGGATAAAGAAGAGATTTTAGGAACTAATTGAGGACTTAGAGGATTTTGAGGATTTTGTTGAGTAACCTATGGATCTGGACCAAAATTGGTTACAGAACCTTTTTTATATAAGTGTAAAGCCTCAAAGGCACAAACAGTTAAAAAAAGAGATGTAGATTCTTAGAGAGGGAGTTTAATTGTAAGCCTACGGGCATAGAGAGAGAGGAAGAGAAAAGGGCCATGTAAAAGGTGCATCAGGCCAAGCTAGATTGTAAAACAGATTTTTATTTGTATTTGTACATTTATTTAAAGAATGAGGAATTTTAATTCGTTGTGAATGTGTGTGTTATTCCTTTTACGTGTTCAGTGATCCGTAACTATGAATTTACAGTTTCTATGTGATAAAACATGATGGAAAAATTCAAATTGAATGTATAATTATTTCTGAGTGATAAAGGACTTAAATTGTTGGGTAGAATCTATGTGATTCCAGTCTAGAGCTAGAAAATGTGTGTATAGGTCAAGTAAAGAACAAATTACAAATTCTGGAAGAAGAGGAGAAATATAGAGAGTGCTATGTATTCATGCTAGAGTAGCGTTAAAGGAGACAAAATAATTTCAAGAGGGATCAACAACTTTAAAGATAGAAGATAGGCTCAAGAGAGACAAACTTGAAGTAGTCTGAACAAGCAAAGGAGGAGTAGCATGGAAGAGACTGTATTTCAGATCGTTGACAGTATAAAGAACATAATTTGATTAAAGACCGAAGCACGGAGAAGAATTCAAAAGAGGAATTCGACGGCAAGGATCAAATCGTTGTATCGAAGTTTTAAGAATCAATGGTATAGATCAGTGCAGAAAAAAGAGGCAAAGAAGAACCACGCACAGGTGAATGGACGGTCATGATTAGATTCCAGATCTAAAAGGGAATAGATCGACGGTTGGGATGACATCTCAACAAAACAATATAATCTACGATGCGAAGAAGGGAAAATCGATAAGAACCGTTAGATCAGATGCAGATCAACAGCAGTAGTGAGTTGTGATTTCGTACTTTGCAGATGTTAATGGATACTATTAATAGTTCATAGGGTAAATGGGTTGCGATGCGATAATATTTGGAATATGCAATGCTATAAAGGAAGTGCCACGTGTCGGTACTACGCAACATCACACATCGGCGGTTTAAAAGTTTAAGTATTAAGAATTCACACGGTAAAGTATTTGATTGTGATGCGATGTGGACGGGAGATAGCATGTAAGTGGGTACGGCATGGCCATTAGATTGGATGAAGATCTATGGTGGAAATTAAAGTGCGACTTCGCATCGGCGATTGTATCGGTTACATTTAAGTTGCAGGTTAATTTTGCCGACTTGCGATGCATTGTGATTGGTCTGCGGATGTGGGACCCAGAACCACGGTCAGCGGGTTTGTTTAAAGTTGAAGCCGTGCACGTGATAAGGTAACGTGAAGGTGCGGTAATACTTAAAGTTAAAGTTTAGATTATTGAGTTAAAACCTTAGAGCCACTTAGGATTGAAAGCTTTTGTATGCATTTGATATTTAAAAGATGAACCTCAGAGGTTAATGTGGGTAATTTTGGGGTTAATTCCGCTAACCTTGCATGTGGGGAATTTTTGGTTAATTACAACCTTATGGTTGCATAATTTGGTATCAAAGCAAGAAAAATCTCTTTTGGGAGAAAGTTAGAGTAGGTATACTCTACGGAAGATAAATCAGAGTGGGTTTGTCCTTTGAAGATAATTCAGAACTTATGGAATTATTTTATTTCATAATTAGCATAACATATTTGTGAATAGAGAATAGGTTTTGATGAAATTAGGATAGCAAGAGTTTTTTGAAGAGAACAGAATGGGAAGAATTTTCAGAGAATCAGAGTGCCGCAGCAGAAGTGAAGTGAAGAATCAGATTTGAATCTGATTAAGTAAAGAGATAGAAGGAAAATCTACTTTGGGAGAAAGTAGATTAGATTTTTTGAAGGACAGATTGAGAAATTTTTTTGTGAAGGGATAGTGACAACTGCAAATAGTGAAGGTAAATTCAACAGATAGAAAAGAGAAACTATAACAGCAACATGTGTTCATAAAATTGGACAGTGAAGTATGGTCTTCATGTTTTCAGTTAATTTATAATGAAATATTGGTTGAAAGAAATGCTATGAAGATGTTTGATGATTTTAGCCAAGAAAAAGCAGAGTTTTTGATGATGATGGCAATGAACCTATCCAATTAGAGGTTGGAAGAGAGGAGAGAGGTGACTGAGTGCATAAGCCAGAGGAGCAGTGAAGCTCTAAAAGGTTCAAGAGAGTGAACCAAGAAAGAGAGAATACCTAGGAAGAGATCAAGCTCAGAGAGGAAGCATGATAGGGTATTGAGTAGCAAGAGGAGATTGCTACAAGAGAAGGCTATGTTGCATATCACCAATCGAGCATGGATGAGCTCATGAGGAAGATGGCCATGGAGGGTCATAGAAGGGGTTCTAGAGAATGCCATAAAACTAAAATGAGTAATGAGGAGCGAGAGAGAAATCTTGCAGTGATGACAATACAGTTGGAGGTACTACAGGGATGGCTACAAGAGAAAGAGAATGAATACCAAAGACATGGATGGAGAATGAGGAAACGGATTAGATGGAACCTATTGCAAAAAATATAGAATTTCAAACTGATAAATGAGTTCAGATAACTTGAGAAGAGACATATTGACTTGTTGGAGTAAGAGAGACTCAAAGGAATTGAGTCACAACAAAGAGGATCTGTTGAAACCCAGAAAGTACATTGTGAAGGATTGGTGCTTGAAGCATCAAACGAGACCGAAAGGTTTTGTATTTTTAAAACTAATTATTTGTTTATGATTGCAGGTACAACACAGGATGATGAAAAAACTTTAGAGTTTTTTAAGAAGAAGGTGCAGAATCTTAAATCAGTTCATATTAAGGCTGAGATAGCAAGATCTCAGAAACGAAAGGCGACAGAGAAGTCTCATGGAAATGTGCAACAGAATATTGAAGCTGGTAATAGTGAAGATTGGAATGGAAAATATGAGTTGAGACATGGAGATAAAAATCCTCAGGTAAGTGTTGACCTAAAGGAGAGAAAATCCCAACAAAGGTTCCCAATTAGCCCCTTTGTTGTTTGGGGTAGCTTATCTTGACGGAATTATAGCTTCATTGTTATTATTGGTAGATGCCTCTCCTTAAAGAGGACTTGGATGGTGCTGGATCAAAACTATTTCCCCTTTTTTTTTCCTTTTTTTAGATCTGTGTGCAATAAATATTTAAACTAATTAAACTAGCTAACATCCTACCTATCCTTATAAAGGAGCGTCTTGATACTAAGTTGGAGAGAAAACAAGTTGCATTTATGTCCAACGCGTTGTGATACAAAAACCACTTATTAAGCTGGAAAAATTTTCTCGTTAATTGCAGTGAATATTAGCAACAGAAAAAAAAGATGCTTTCAGAAATAGTTCTAATCGCACAGATTACCTTAGTTTAAAGCAATAAACACAAATTGATAGAACATATTTTCAGAACATTGGTTCATAGTTTAGCATGCCAATATAATTAAACATAACTAAGAGCATGGAAACAATACAACCTGTGCTAGCGCAAAAATGCATGATAAATGAAAATTCATAAACCAGCAAGCCATTCATACACTTGTATATCCACAGTGAAGAAACGATCATTTAATTACGACTCTAGGGTTCAAAAAAGTTCGTTCCCCAAGCTTTCATACATCGCTCACACTCTTTCTTTCCGAGTCATTCTACCTCCTCCTCTCAAAGTTCATCCAGAGGTTTTTATGATCGAACAAATCCCCCCCTTGATTAATTTACGCATGTGAAAATAAATATCCTAACTGACTAAGAGAGCGTGCATTCAGCAATCACTCATAAATAGAAAATTAACAACAGAATTCGGTGAAAGATGAGCTTCCACCTGTAAAGTATCATGATCAAAATAGTAACAGAAGTTGCACGCTTCGCCACGGGGACCAAGTCCTGGGATTTTCAAATAATGGTGAGGAGTGGCAGATGGTCGTGAAGGGATGGCACAATCGCGCTGAGGTGGAAGTTGTTGCGCATGCTCAGCGGTAACCAGTTTTTGCATGGTCCTCAAGCGGTAAGCGTTATTGGGAAAGGGGATGCGAAATGACGAGAAGGAGACACGTGGGGGGGGGTGAGTGGTAATGGACACCACTCATTTCGCACCCTCACCCCATAGTTAAATTTCAAAGGCTGCAGGGTGCGAAATGGATTATGGGCCGTTGGATGCATCGGGGAGGCGGAGATGATGAGATATGTGCAAAAGAAAGGGAAAGGCGGACATGATAGTGGGGCCCTGCTTATGGTTGCCTACATCACTGCGGGACTGCCTTTAGGGCTCGCAGCTTCATCAACATAGTGCCCCCATAGTGATCGTGGGCCGTTGATATGGGTCAACGTACCTACATCACAGTCAACTTGCGAGGGCACCCTGCGGTTTAAACATTGGGTTGTTTGTGCGCGCGAGTTTCCCTTGATCTGCCACTAGTTGTTGTTGTCTCATTTGCGCCAGAGAATGTGCGCACTTGTTACATTATGGTCAAACCCACCACTCGCGGCTCTGACCTGTGGGCGACTCAACACTTTGCTATGTTTTTGCCGCAAACATCATGTTGTGTACGTAGTAACAAAGACCTGCCAATCAACAAGCTAACATCAGTTTGTCATCTATAGACCACATCTAAACTTATAAAATAAGTACCTAAGATGCACATGTGTCAGCGAAAGGTTATGGTTTAGCACGAAAAACAATTTGCTGAAATGAACAAACTAATCAAATGATTCGGCCAAACGAAACAGGGGAGTTCGGTGAAACAACAAAAAGAGCTCGGCAAAAGAAATCTAAGGAAGTCGGCGAAATAAATATAAGGCACTCGAAATTTTCTGAAAAGCCTACTTTGGGCCTTCTATGGAAATTTCTCTTATATTTTTTATTAAAACAGGGGTTGTTGCTACAACAAATGGCAACTTACTAGGTGAAGCAGTTATCTCTGAATATATATAGCTTCTGGGGAACGCTTCGTTATGCAGATGACTTTCGAGAAACTTAGAACTTAGGAGTATGCGGAATAAACATGTGTCCCACCTTGAGTATTCTAGGTAGGGAAAGATTTTCCTTAAACCTTGAGGAAATTTTAACATCTATTATCAGTCAACCAAAAGATATGAGGTTAATTTTAACTTCTTCTGCCTGTCGGTATGTTTTTCAGATTTTCCCTAATACCGCGGCTTCTCCATTGTGAGCCGATTTAGGTGTGTCCTGCATCTCGGTGTCTCTCGAGGGAGAAACTTATTTTGTAAACCACAATTTTCATTATTCAATGATTACTTCCTCGGGCACAGTCATGGTTTTGCCATATTTTTAAACCGCTTAAGCAGGGTTGGAGCTTGTTGTTTCAACCTGACTCCTAAGCCCCACAATAGTCCTTACCCCAACAAGCTTGTTGTCTCAGCCTGACTCCTGAGCCCGGTAACATTCCTTACTTTCAAGCTTTCCCAGAAGTAAAATATTCCTTCCAGATTGGCCCAAGGATTTTTTAGAGATAATGTTATATTTTCCCACGGCACCCGGTGAAGTTACCTCAGCACCCAGGGATCCTCTTACTTCACAACCCAAACAAACAGAATACCTTTTAAAGCATCTTGATGAACGGAGATAGAAGATAATAGCTGAAAAACTCACTCAAAGGCGAGAAATTTCAACATTTAATCACCAGGCTTGTGGCAAGATGATCCTCCGTGCCACAAACACATACTTCCAAATTCCAACGGCATATTATATTCCCTCTCTGAAATATTTTCATGTGACATCAGCTGAGAGTATTTTTTTCAACCCCGAAGTGCGCCAAATATGTAACAATATTCACCCTGAGGGAAAAAGAAAGATGAAAATCAATTTGCACAGGTTCGAAACAAATGAAAGAAAAACAAAACAAAACTATGTACAGAGTCCTAACCAGGACTTCCCCTAAGAAAAGAAAACTTTCAAAACTTGTCTTTTGACGAGAAAAGGATCCACTTTCCCTTCCAAATCTGAAAGTGTTCAGCCCTAACCTTTCTTTGACCTGGTATGGTCCTACCCATAACTTCTGGAATTTAGTATGTTTCCCTTTGACTTTGTTTGGCTTATCCCACTTTAGAACCAGGTCCCCGACTTGAAACTCCTTCCTGCCCACAAATTTCCTATCGAACTAGGATTTGACAATTTTTTGGTGGTTCGAGAACCTATTTTGGGCGGCATGACGTTCTTCTTCTACTTTCAACAAGACATTTATGCGTTGCTGCATGGCTGGACATTTAGTGTCCTGGACTAACTGGGAGAGGTGAAGAGATGGTAAAAAGATGTGTGTGGGAAGATTTGAGTCTTGTTCGTAGACCAGGAAGAAGGGAGAATTATTTATTGCAGCTTTGGGAGTCACCCTATCTACCCAGAGAGCTAATGGAAAATTGAGATGCCAACTGCGTTGGTGCTGGGCTACAATTTTCTTAATGATATTGATCAAATTTTTGTTTGTCAACTCATCCAATCCATTTCCCTGAGGATAATAATTGGCCGCGTATTTGAATTTTATTCCAAAATTTAATGCAAACTCCATTATTTTTTCTAATGAAAAATATTTAGTGTTATCACAAACTATGGAGTTAGGGACACCAAACCTGGTAATGACATGGGTTGTGAGGAACGAGATTACTTGATCATCATTGATGACACATAGAGGGATGGCTTCTAACCATCGTGTGAAATAATCAATAGCAGTGATGATATACCTGTGTTGCGTGGATGAATGCGGGTTAATTTCACCAAACACGTCTAAACCCCACTTTTGAAAAGGGGCTTTGATAATCACTAGCTGGAGGGGCATGGATGCTCTCTGATCTCGTCCTATAGATTTCTGGCATTCGTCACATTTTTGCACAAACTCGTATGCATCCTTAAACATTGTAGGCCAATAATATCCAGCTCTCAATATTTTATGAACCGTAGTTTCTAGTCCAAAATGACCACCTGCTGGACCTTCATGAAACTCTGACATCACTTTTTGGGATTCCTTCCTCTCTAAGCACCTCAACAAAACTCCATCAAAATTCTTTCTGAGTAAAACACCTACTACCAACTGGAAATGAGCCGACTTCAATCTCAAGTCTCTTCTTTTAATCGCATCTAGACCTTCAGGGGGGCTTCCTGTAGTTCAATAAAACTTCATGTCAGCGTACCAAGAGTTTGGAGGGGTGATTGCATCCACAGGGCTAGCTTCGCACATGCAGGCTTCATTTTCCCGTCCTTCTTCCTCAGCAACTTCATTTCCTATTGATTCCGCCACCAAATTGCATAATCCCTAACCCTGAACGAACTTAGCGGGCTCGATCTCTACATCATATTCCTAGAGATTTGTCATCCAATGTGCTTGGGTTTATCCAAGATCCTTTTGAACGAACAAGTTCCTCACCACAGGGTAAGGCACAATTATCTGAGTATGAGATTTTAAAATATATGGGTGGAAATTCTTAATTGCCTTGAATACCGCAAACGCATGCTTATCTATCTCGGGATACTTGAGTTGGGCCTCATCCATCCCTGCGCTCATGAAATAAATTGGAACTTCATCTCTTTCAGCATTCTTTTAGGTCAAAATAGTTGCATAAGAGTCGTTGGACGCAAAGGTATACAGGAAAAAATCTTTTGAGAAATCAAGACTCATTAGAGATGGCGCATCCATAATCGCTCCTTTTATGTTAGTGAATGCTTCTTTCTGCTTAATCTCCCATCTATACTCTGCCTTCTTCTTAACCATATATTGCAAAGGTTTGACCATTTGGGCGAAACTCAGGACAAATCTCCTCACGAAGTTGATTTTTCCCATGAAAGATTGCATAGAGTTTTTTTTATGAGGGGGAGGGATTTTAGAAATTGTTGCTGACCTCTCAAGATTGATTCTCATCCCTTCCTTAGACACCACAAATACCCACAGGTTTCCTTCAGTTACACAGAAAATGGATTTTTTATGATTGAGGGAAATACCATATCTTCGACAACGCTCTAGAATTACCCTCATATCATCAATATGGTTTGTTTTGAATTTTGAGTATACCGTTACATCGTCTAGATACACCACCACAGCCCTACCGATGAGTCCTTGAAAAGCGACATCCATAGCACGATGAAAAGGTGTTCTCGCGTTGATTAATCCGAAGGGAATTTTCTGATAAGCATAGGTGCCCCAATTGGTTCAGAAGGTAGTCTTTAATCTATCACCAGGGGCCACCAAGACTTGGTTATAACCTGAGAATCTGTCTAATAAAGAAAACATCTCTGAACTGGAGACTTGCTATAAAATTTGTTCCATCGGCAGGACTGGATAACCATCCTTGTCCGATGCTCAATTCAGATTGCAAAAATCGACACACAGTCATATGTCGCCATTATTTTTTCAAACATGTACTAGGTAGGACACCCACTACGTGTGTCTCATAGGGAAGATGATATTTGCAGCTAGAAGTTTGTTTAACTCTGCCTTGACCATAGGTTCAAGACTGGGATGCATCTTTCGTAACTTCTGTTGCACCGGTTGGGCATTCTCTTTGATGGGAATGACATGCTGCATTATCATTGATTCGAATGTCTTCAGGTCATCGTATGTTCATGCAAATACATCCTTTAATTTTTGGAATAACCTGATAAAAGCGACTTTCTCACCCGGTGAATAGCGAACCCCCAAGTTGATGCTCTGAGGGTTCGCCTCCGTACCAATATTGATAACTTCGTATTGCATAGATGAACTCTGAGACTTGCAGTTCTTCGCCCTTCTGAATTTATCTTGAAGATCGTAGAGCTTTTCTAATTTTTCCACTAATCATGGGATGGCATTCTCACGGACAAGCACTTCTTGGTTAAGCTCTTTTTTCAGATCACGGTCATGTTGTTCTTCATCAATTGCCACATCTTTGAAAGTATCTTTGGACCTGAGGAAATGGATAATATGTTCGTCATCATTGAATATCCTCCAATTTGTAATATTATATGGGACTGAAGGCCTGAAAATGAGTTCAACCGAAAAAGCATCAGGTCTGAAATTTTTAGATGGAATAAGACGAGAACAAACATTAGCTAGCAAATCTGCATCTACATTTGATACCTTGGAATCGAAAAAATGTTAAATGCTTCAAAACAGGACAAAAGATACCGTACCTCTTGTTGATAGCGAACCAATCGGTTTCATATGCAGTGTATGGAGTTTCTTACCTACTTAACTATGATCTCAGAATCGCTAAAAACCTTGAGATGTTTAACGCCCAGATCGATCACCTTCTTAAGACCCTGTAAGAGTGCTTCATATTCAGTGACATTGTTTGTACATTCAAATTCTAATCGGCATGCAATCAAGGTTTTTTCCCTTTTAGGTTCTTGGAGCACACACCCTATACCTGCACCATCTTTGGTTTTAGAACCGTCGAAGTGTAAGGTCCAAAACTCTAACTCTATGGCTTTATCTCCAATCTTCTCATCATTTCAAGGAGTTGGCTAATGAGTACAAAAGAGAAGCTCTGAGACGGCAGACTCTGGGGCTATTGACGAATCAGACGGGAGATCACCGAACTATGTGTCTATGCAATATTTCCCTAATAAGGAATTAATAAACATCACAGGCTCATTTTGGGCTTCTAAATTAGTGACAACATGTTTCATGTAACGCTCCCTATTTACCCTTAGTTGATTTTGTTTTCTTCTGTAGGGTAACCAGAGGTGAGACCAATCAGTGGCGAAGTACCCGTTTAACTGGCTGGACCAGTCTCTCCTCAACAAGAGACCATATGCTTTAGGAATGTCTGCTACTATAATGTCAATGATTTGGTGAACCCTAGAGTTTGAGGACAATCTTATAAGAACATTTTTTAATTCTCCCCAGACTTTCTCTTTTGATCGATCCAATTGCACTATTTGTGTTCCACTCTTACTAGGTTCAAGGCCTAATTTCTTGCAAACTGAGTCGGCATAACATTAGATGAGACTCCTAAATCTACCATAAATTTGTGGACATTATGACTGTAAATATTGAAGTTTAACAAGAAGGGAGGGGTCTACGACTTTGACTTATGCCCGATCATGGAACCTTCGATTTGAGGCTCCAGGATATCTAGATTCGAAAGGAGATGTTGGGGAAGATTAGGGACTTTTCTAGGAAGCGCATTTACAATTTTATCTCTGAATTGTGCAATTTTGGTAAGTTCAAAGAGAGAAATACTAGCCCTTGTCCTTTTTAACTAATCAATTATGTTGAAATCTAGATTCCTAGGGTTAGTCTTATCTACAGGTTTAGTGGTTTTATTTACTACTGGCTCTGCAATTGATGGCTTACTTGGGACACTTTTCTTGGGAGATTTTGGTTTACCAACAGCTGGGATTGATGAGGAAATACCACCTGATGGGGCTGGTGGTCCTTTGCTTCGCGTTTGGTAGGAATGTTGAGTGGTATTCACATCTCCTAATCCTTCTTTATTTTCTTCCTCAAAAAGGATGGACAGATCCAGATCCCATAAGTGATTGATTGTATATTCTCTAGGAGGGGGCTCCTGGGCTTCCGTGGCCTGAACATCAGCTGTCCCAAAGGAGGATTATTTCCCGGTTATAATAATTCAAACATGTTGATAAATGACGGCCAATATTTCTCAAAGTGGTTAGCTTTATGAGCTCTACAGAAATGTTCCATCGCAAATTCCTGGACATTAATTCCTTCTGGGGGAGACGGATGTCTTGGAGGAAAATTATGCCTATTTGGGAATTTAAAATAACCTCCCCAGATGTTCCTTCCCCCGGATGTTTTTTTAATTCTATGATTTCATTGGACAAATTTTTCACTACCTTCTACAAACCTTCAACATCGAAAGCATCAGAATCCTTTTTGTCCCCTGAGAAATTTGAGGGATTTCTACTTCTATTTCCCTTTTCTGCCTCCTGTTTTCCTAGGTTTACCTTAAAGCTGGCCATGTTATTTTCTACTTTAATTGCTACAGTGAAGTTTTCCTGTAAGGTGTTCTTTTCCTTTTGTTTAACGAACATGGCCATGGTCTGAGGTAAGGCAGAAGTGTAGAATTCTATAACAACTCCTTCAATGGTCCTGGAGTCTTGAGGGATCTTGTTTCTAAGTGAGAGGAATATTTGGTTGAATTCTTTGACCTTTTCTTTAGTGTCCATCCTCATCCGTGATAGCTCTAAGACTAAGACTGTGGGCGTTTTATCTTCTCCAAACTTTCTGAGGAATTTTGTTTGAAATTCATTCCAACTTGTTATTGATCCCTGTGGGAGAGAAAAATACCAAGTCGAGGCCCTTCCTTCAAAGGTATAAGGGAAGAGACGGCACACCACATCTTCAGTGTGGACACTCATTAATCGGTTTGCTAGCATGAATTTTTGAATGTGGTCTTCTGCGAGTTCCTTAGAATCCGGGTTAAATTTGGGAAGTAGTTTCTTAGGATATTTAGGAAGCCAATTCTATCTCCCAGGTACTGCGACTGCATCCCTAAGAAGCCAAGGTTTGTCAATGTTTGCATTAGCATATTCATTGAGGTTTTTATTCATTCTTTCTATATCGCCTTCTTCTGAGGAGTTGGTCTTGGGATGTTCAGAGTTCGAACAATTTTCAGATGGGTGGGGTGACTGAGGTTGAACACCCTCTAAGTCTTGATCGTCTTCCCCTATCATAGAGTTAGGGTGAGATGGGGCAATACGGGATATTGATCTAGGTATTTCGTGTAAGGCAAGGTCAACTAGGTCTTCGAAAGTTTGAACTATGAGATGATTTCCTGATTGAGTAACAGGTAAATTTTGTACCCTTCTCCTGGGTAATAACAGAGTGGTAGGTAGTAGACAAACCTGACGAGCGTAATTGTGGTTTATTCGCCTGAAAAGGTTAACTTCAAGGGTGGGACTATGAAAGCGTTCTCTTCACCGTCTTCTGGCTGTGGAGAAACTTCTACGTCGAAATATCCCATGCAGAGTCAATTATTTTCGCGACGAGCAGTTCGGCGAAACAAAGTATAAGGTGGTGAGATTACCAAAATATGGTTACCGAACTACTGAGGGTAAGTTAGGTTGTTGTGGGTCATTTTTAGTCAAGGATATCTTAGTGATAAATTGGTTTAGGCTGGCCCTCCTTCTAGCGCCAATTTTGTTGACCTGAAGAAAATCAATGCGGCAACAAGGAGAGAAAAGCTCAACAAAGGTTCCCAATTAGCCCCTCTGTTGTTTGGGGTAGCTTACCTCAACAAAATTATATCTCCATTTCTATTGATGATGATGATGATGATGATGATGATGGTTAACGTCCACTAAGACCAAAATTTGGTCTATCAGACCTATAATTTTCTTAGTTCTTAATTGCTTGGCTTCTCATCTTTCTTGGCGAGATTGGTGTTGTAGCTTTCTTTTTCTTCTCTACGGTCTTCCAACTTCATTTATCTTGCACTTCATTCATCTCTTCTGATTCTTGGGGCACTGGTGTCTTATCTTCAGGATCTAGGAGATCTTCTTTGCTGCTAAATGAATATTTCTTTTGCACGGTATTCAAATCCTCATAATTGTTGATGCTTGAGGGGTTGTCGAGTTCGTTTTTTTTTTTTTTTGGGCTGGGATTTCCCCCTGCTTGTCTTGAGGGTTGTTTATTTCTTGCCTGATTTCTTGTGATTAAGAGTTTTCTGGAGAGTATTCTTCCTTGATGACAATGTAATGTTCCTTTTCTGCTCCTTCCCACCATGTAGATCTATGGTGATTCTTTCTAGCAAATTTTTTCTAGGAGACTTTTGGGCAATTTTTTCCTAGATGGCCTGTCTCAAAGCAGGATCGACATCTGAAGAGGACACTTCCATAGTCGAGTTTCTGGTTCCATACATAGTCTTTGATTGTTAGGATTATTTCAACTGGGAATTCGGCGCTGAAGTCCATTTCTACACAAATGCGTGCATAGGTGGTTCTGACATATTCCTCTGTTTCTAGGCACCTGCAGTATAATTTCCCAATTTCATTTCCAATGGCTTTTCGTGAGGAGACATTCCAGAGATGAAAAGGTAGGTTTGGCAATCTGACCCAAACTGGTGCTAAGGTTATGACTGTTGTTGAGGGATCAAATGATGGGTTCCATGGCTTCATGAATAGGCCCAAGTTTTCCCAAAACCAAGGGCCAGAATCTAAAATGTGTTGTCTGCTTTCAGAATTTTCAAAATCTACTATAAGGAAACCCTTAGCACAGGGGTAGATATTAATTTCATCAGAAATGGCAGGCTTCCATACCTTTAAGGTCCAATTGTGGAGAGCTGTCAGCCGCAGCCAAAAGCCATTAAACCAGCAGATTAAGGCACTTTCAGAAAACTTCAAGGCCTCATCTAATGAGGCCTTGACCACTTGCACAGTGGGAGCTCGGGCTTCACTTACAATATGGGCATGAGATTGACTCTCGGAGGCAGACGAAACTGGGCCGGAAATTATCTTCGCGATGCTAGGAGCCATACTAGACCCAAAGGTGAAGAACCGCAGGTCTATAAGGCCGCAGAGCTAAATTGCGGAAGTAAACCTGTGGAAGTAATAGTTTGCAGAGCAACACCGCAGACCCACGAAAACATTGACGCACTGCAGACCCACAGACCAAACCCGCTCAAAGAAATTGGGTCACTGTAGACAATTGTATCATCTTAATTGTATCATTCCACAATTGTGAACCATAGACCCGCAAACCCGCACCGTAGACCAGTAAAACCGCACCGCAGACCCTGAAATTTTCCAGAGCTTTTCAAAGGTCGTGCGGTCAATTCTTTGTGCTAATAAAGGTTCTTTTATAGGAAAATTTAAGGATCTTTGAAGCTGGCCAGAGGTAAAGCTCCCTGAAAATTTAAATCTGAAAATTTCCTACAAGTAATCGATTCTTTGTACGAATAAAGGTTCTGCTCCAGGGAGAAACCTAACGATCGTGGAAGCTGGTGAGAAGTAAGCTCTCTAAAATTAAAATCCTTAGTACGCAGGGCTTATTCAGAAGTATTATTCTATTAATAAATCTTGAATCACCGCAGACAATTGTATCATTCCACAATTGTTAAACCCGCACCGCAGACCAGTGGCACCGCAGACCCACAAACCCAGTAGCACCACATACCTGTTCGAATAAGAGGTGTTAATAGATTCGTAGATGCCTCTCCTTAAAGAGGAATTGGATGGTGCTGGATCAAAACTATTTCCCCTTCTTTTTTTTTAAGATCTGTGTGCAGTAAAGATATAAACTAGATAAACTAGCTAACATCCTACCTATCCTTATAAAGGAGTGTCATGATACCAAGTTGGAGAGGAAACAAGTTGCATTTATGTCCAACGCGCTATGATACAGACACCACTAATTAAGTTGAAAATTTTTCTTGTTAATTTTAGTGCGTATCAGCAATAGAAAAAAAAAAAAAAAAAGGATTCTTTCATAAATAGTTCTAATCGCACAAATTACCTTAGTTTAAAGAAATAAACACAGATTGATAGAACAGATTTGCAGAAACACTGGTTCATAGTTTAGCATGCCAATAGAATTAAACATAACTAAGAGCATGGAAACAATACAACCTATGCTAGTGAAACAATGCATGATAAATGAAAATTCATAAACCAGCAAGCCATTCATACACTTGTATATCCACAGTGAAGAAACGATCATTTAATTATGACTCCAGGGTTCAAAAAATTTCGTTCCCCGAGCTTTCATACATCGCTCACACTCTTTCTTTCCAAGTCATTCTCCCTCCTCCTCTCAGAGTTCATCTGGGTGTTTTTATGATTGAACCAATCCCCCCCTTTGATTGATTTACACATGCAAAAATAAATATCTAACTGACTAACAGAGCGTGCATTCAGCAATCACTCATAAACAGAAAATTAACAACATAATTCGGTGAAAGATGAGCTTCCACCCGTAAAGTATCATGATCAAAACAGTAACAGAAACTACACGCTTCGCCACAGGGGCCAAGTCCTAGGATTTTCAAATAATGGTGAGGAGTGGCAGACGGTTGTGAAGGGATGGCGCAATTGCGGTGAGATGGCAGTTGTTGCGCGTGCTCAGCGGTAACCGGTTTTCGCATGGTCCTCAAGCGGTAAGCAGTATCGCGAAAGGGGGTGTGAAATGACGAGAAGGAAACACATGGGGGGGTGAGTGGTAATGGACACCACTCATTTCGCACCCTCACCCCATAGTTAAAGTTCAAAGGTTTCAGGGCGCGAAATGGATTATGGGCCGTCGGATGCATCAGGGAGGCGGAGATGATGAGATGCGTGCGAAAGAAAGGGAAAGGCGGACGTGATAGTGGGGCCTTTCTTATGCTTTCCTACATCACTGTGGGAGTGCCTTTAGGCCTCGCGGCTTCATCAACATAGTGCCCCTGTAGTGATCGTGGGCCGTTGATTTGGGTCAATGTACCTACGTCACAGTCAACCTGCGGGGGCACCCTGCGGTTAAAATGTCGGGTTGTATTTGTTCGCAGGTTTCCCTTGATCTACCACCATTTTTTGTCTTCTCATCTGCACTGGAAAATGTGTGCACTTGTTACGCTATGATCGGACCCACCACTCGCAGCTCTGACCTATGTGTGACTCAACCCTTTGCTGTGTTTTCATCGAAAACCTCATATTGCATACGTAGTAACAGAGACCTGCCAATCAACAAGCTAACATCATTCTGTCATCTATATACCACATTTGAAACTTATAAAAGAAGTACATGAGATGCACATGTGTCAGCGAAAGGTTACGGTTTAGCACGAAAAACAATTTTTTGAAACGAACAAACTAATCAAATGATTCAGTGAAACGAAATAGGGGAGTTTGGTGAAAAAACAAAAATAGTTCAGCGAAAGAAATCTAAGGCACCCAAAATTTGTCGAAAAGCCTACTTCGGGCCTTCTATGGCAATTTCTCTTATTTTTTTCTATTAAAACAGGGGTTGTTGCTACAACAGTAAGAGAATTCAATTCTATGTTTAATGGTTTCAGTGAGGAACATGTGAACAGTCATCTTGAAGAGAAGGATGTTGATCAGTGTTTGTCATTGATGTCAACCCACGCAGCACTAGTGGCTACCCCGATCTTGCATGGTAATTTTTACCTACCAAATTATTGTATTTTGGGTCAAGAATATTTTTTATAGTTTCTACTTGTCGAGATGTTTCTGTTGATATATGGCATGCCATGTAATTCTTCACGGTCTGAAAGATATTCATGTTTGAAGTTTGTAACCCTAGTAAGTGGGCTAAAACCCCATGGGGTTGTGGCATGGGCCATTGAAAAGTCAATAATTAATAATTTTTAAGCTCCTAAAATCCCTCCCACGTTTACTTGTTGAAGACCCTCTCAACCTAAGCATTTATATAAATTGTGATCCTCATATCCTCCTCAGGTAGAGATTTCGCTACCTGAAATAGGTAATTGTAGATTTTGCGCTCTAACGTTTTTTCTACGAAGGTTCAGACGCTGAATTTTTTACAAGACGAAGCCGAAATCTTGAGGAAGCTCTTGTAATAATTTCAGATCAAGGTGTGCAATATTTTTGGAGATATGATCTATGGAAGTCAGTAATTTTGCAGGCTCCTAAACTTAATCGCAAAAAAGTGACCTTGGGAAAATCGTCATAACTCTCTCTCTAAGTGTCGGATTGGAATTTTGTAAAAATTGGCAGATAGTTCTCCAACTTTTTTTTCTCTATATCAGTTTCAGAGTCGAATGAAGAAACAGTGACACGTGGCATGCCATACAAGTTCGCTCTACTGAACCAGTCCATAATTAGGTCATTGTGAGAGATTGGGCATAACTCTCCCTTGAAGAATCCAAATTGGGTCAGACCTATCGCATTGGAAAGAAGACTCATAGGAATACTAAAAAACCGAAAATCACATATTAAAGATCTGAAATAACAGAGAAACACCAGATTCAATATCGAGATCCTAGAAGGCAAGAAAAAGCTAGATCATGTGTTGTCAAGGGCTACAAAGGACCAGAATTTATAGGGTAGCAAAGCAAAGCAATGTGCAGCAAAGGGTAGCATGACAAGAGAAAAAATAAAGGTGCAGAAAAGCAGCAAGAAGTTCACTACATGAAGTCTTCAAGTGGGCAGCACTACATACAATCATTATAAAGGTATCATTGTACTAAGTCATTGTAAATGTATCATTGTAAAAATTGTACAAGTGTCTATCTGCCAAGAGTTGAAGAGACAATGTCGGGAGGTTTAGGATCATCATTAGGTGGTTGTGTCATATTTTGGGTTATTTTCTAGGGTGGGTTATTTTCTAGTGTGTATTCTTCTTCTACATCATTCTATATCATTTTAAAGTGGAACATTTTCCCTGGTACGAGAGTCCATTCTTCTTTTATTATTCTATAGGGTGCTAGGTTGGTGCTAGGCTAGTTCATGAAGTCACCAACAGGGTCAAGCATGTGAAAAATTCAGGGTGGTAGGGTGGTGCTAGGGTGAGTTGTAGCTCATTGGGTGTTAGGGCATCTATTCAGTTGACTACTGAAGAATCTTGAGCGTTGAAGCGTCCATCCAATGGGAGCTGGAGAATAATGTTTTTCTAGATTCTAGGAAGTTGGAGCTTTATTTTCAATTGGATTTTAATATTAAAGAATTATTGGAAAATCATTCAGGTGGTTTTTTTCATGGAGAATATTTTCACCTTAAAAACTGTGTGCAGTTGTGTTCCTTTTGTTTACTGCTATTATTGTACAAACACTGATAATAATTGAAGATTAACTAATGCTCTGAAAGATTAATAATAATACTAATTGAAAGGAATATTGATTCACCCCCCCCCCTCTCCCGTCTCTCCCCCTTCTCAAAAGATTTCCAACAAAAAGAAGATGGCTACAGATGGCCATAGCAGAGATCTAGAAGGAGATTATGGTCAAGGAGAAAATCTTTGTGAACCTGAAGGATATTGGAATGATTATCTTTCATTCTATAATGAGGAAGAGGAAGAAGTGAAACTGTGTGAAAGTCTCAAGAGTTCAGAAGAGAGTTCGGATCAGAATACTAATGTGCTGACAGAGGAGTTAGAGGAAAGCTCGAAGCATCATACTGAGATGCTGCCAGAAGAGGAAGAGGCACTGAGGCCTTATATTTTTAATTCATGCATTAATGTAATTCATGCAGGTAAAAGAAGACAACAAATGGAAAATGTCAAGGAACCTAAGGAAAGGACCATCTGGTCATTGGTCAACAACAAGTGAAGCTATTGGAAAATGTGTAAAGTTTCCAAATTCTACTCCAATTGAAATTATTAAGTTATATAGGAAGTTAGACCTTCAAAGAAGAAAGTTGGAAAAGAAAATAATATATACTCAGGATGAATTACTGAAGAAGGAAGACAAAGAAATTGTCATAAATGAAAATCATGAAGAAGAGGATAAGGATATAAGGCTGACAATAAAAATAATAATTCAGAATTTAAGAGATGAAGATAACTAGCAGTTTAAAATAGTAAGAACTCAACAGTTGAGAAGAGTACAGCAGCAAAGTAATTTGGACAGAGAAATAGAGAATTTCATGAAAATTATGATGAAAAAACATAAATAAAGGAGTTGCATTAAGAGAAGACAGATAATTAGTTGTATGAAAGATTGGACCATAGAAAATATTGAAGGAAAATTAAATGGAGTATTGCAAATAAAGGTATGGAAACCAGGAGAAGCAAGGAAATACATCCGAGTATGTGGACATAAGTTGAAAGAACCAAAGAAACCACTGAAGAATAAAGTATGGGATCTAGGAGGACAAAGAATGGAAGCACGTGATCTGTAGATCATGCTTATTTTCTACCTTGGGAGTCTGATGCAGGAGCATCATGGTTCCAAAAATGTGTACATTTAGTAGAATCTAGGGGGTCTTATGTTTTTCAAAAGAGTTGGTTTTCCTAAGTATTTAATTAATAAAATTTTAAATATTTTGAGTGATTTATGTGAGACATTTAGAATAGGATTTAATTAATTATTGAGAGGCATATTTGTAAATGTTCTCTAATGTAGGAGAACATGAGTGATTGATAAGTGATTGGTGTGGATTGAGATATTCCTAAATATTGTAAATCTTAGATTAGAAAGTAGTTCATGATTTATGGAGGATCCTTAGGATTTATTTGAATTTTGAGATCCTCAAGGGATAAAGAAGAGATTTTAGGAACTAATTGAGGACTTAGAGGATTCTTAGGATTTTGTTGAGTAACCTATGGATCTAAACCAAAATTGGTTACAAAACCTTTTGTATATAATTGTAAAGCCTCAGAGGCACAAACAGTCAAAAAACGAGATATAGATTCTTAGAGAGGGATTTTAATTGTAAGCCTACGTGAATAGAGAGAGAGAGGAAGAGAAAAGGGCCATGTAAAAGGTGCATCAGGCCAAAGCTAGATTGTAAAACAGGTTTTTATTTGTATATGTACATTTATTTAATGAATGAGGAATTTGAATTCATTGTGAATGTGTGTGTTATTCCTTTTACGTGTTGAGTGATCCATAACTGTGAATTTATGGTTTATGTGTGATAAACCATGATGAACGAATTAAAATTGAATGTATAAGTCTTTCTGAGTGATAACAGGCTTAAATGGTTGAGTAGAATCTGTGTGATTCCAGTCTAGAGCTAGCAAATGTGTGTACAGGTCAAGTAAAGAGCAAATCACGAATTTTGGAAGAAGAGAAAAAATACAAAGAGTGCTTTGTATTCATGCTAGAGTAGCATTAAAGGAGACAGAATAAGTTCAGGACGGATCAACACCTTTAAAGACATAATATAGGCTCAGGAGAGTAGACTTGAAGTAGTGCGAACAAGCAAAGGAGGAGTAAGACAGAGGAGATTGTATTGCAGAGCATTGATAGTATAAAAAATAGAAGTTGATTAAAGACTGAAGCACGGAGAAGAATTCAAAAGGGGAATTCGATGGTAAGGATCATATCGCAGTATCGAAGTTTTAAGAATCAACGATAGAGATCAGTGCGGACAGAAGAAGCGAAGAAGAACCACGACCAGGTGAATGGACGGTCATGATTAGATTCCAAATTTAAAAGGGAATATATCGATGGTTGGGATGACATCGCAACAAAACAATATAATCTGCGATGCAAAGAAGGGAAAATCAGTGAGGATTGTTAGATCAGACGCAGATCATCAGCGGCAGCAAGTTGCAATTTCGCACTTCGCAGATGTTAACGGATATTGTTAATAGTTCACAGGATAAATGGGTTGTGATGCTGTAAGCTTTGGAATATGCGATGCTATAAAGGAAGTGCCATGTGTCGGTACTGCGCAACATCACATACCGGCGGTTTAAAAGTTTAAGTATTAAGAATTCACACGGTAAAGTGTTTGATTGCAATGCGATGTGGACAAGAGATAACATGTAAGCGGGTATGGCATGGTTGTTAGATCGGATGAAGATCTACGGTGGAAATTAAAGTGCGACTTCGCATCGGCAATTGTACCGGTTACATTTAAGTTGCAAGTTAAGTTTGGTGACTTGCGATGTATTGTGATTGGTCTGCGGATGTGGGACCCAGAACCACAATCAATGGGTTTTTTTTAATTTGAAGCCGTGCACATGATAAGGTAAGGTGAAGGCGCGGTAATACTTAAAATTAAAGTTTAAATTATTGAGTTAAAACTAGAGAGCCACTTAGGATTGAAAGCTTCTGTATGCATTTGACATTTAAAAGGTGAACCTCAGAGGTTAATGTGGGTAACTGTGGGGTTAATTCCGCTAACCCTGCATGTGGGGAATTTTTGGTTAATTGCGACCTTATGGTTGCATCAAACTGCCAATTCTGCCAGATTTGGTAGACCGCCAAACTAATTTGGTTTAAAAATAATTAATCTGCATTAAAATAATTAAGCGTGTTTAGCACTAATTAACCCATGCTTAACCCTTAACTCGACGCTTTTGTGCTAATCTGGTTTAGTGATAATAAAACTTGTTTAACATGTTAATCCCGCACTTAAGGTTACTGCAGTTTAACATTAATAATGATGGATTAGTGGCAATAATTGTGGTTTAACTATTTAATGGCACACTTAAGTTTTTTACGCTCTCTGGTAGCTCCACTGGTCACAGACTTTGGTCACATATGTTGGGGGTTGGCCCCCTCTCCCCCCCACTCATGAACATTATACAACATAAATATATGTGCAATCCTATAGTGGTTAAGTCTCATGGTGTGGCAAAGTGGTAACGTGTGGCGGAGTGGTAACGTGTGGGAGGTCGTGGGGTCAAACCCCGACGCCTCCATCTGGTCTTGAACCAAAAAAAATTACAGTAAACCACCGTGGAAGGGGGCCACGCGGCGAACCCAGGATGCATCACGTGTCCTCTCCCCATTCGACTAAATTTAAACCAATCACAAATTTCCACATAACCCGAAAATTCAACGAATACAATGCTGCCACTTGGTAGTCCATTATTCGCTGGAGGAAAATGCCAAAAATTTGACCCTGCCTAGTCAACATGCCACGTCAGTAGTACAGACTGTTGACTGGGCTCCCTGTCGCCAATTTTTTGCCAGTTTGTGCAAATGGACAAAACCCATTTTCGAGACCATGTGGAGTCCATTTTTCGTGAAACAAAGTGCGTCAGATTCAAAACGACGAGCATTATGTGACCGTTTAGGTTTCATGCCATTCTAAGAACTTTTATTTTTTAGCATAAAACTGAGCACCTGATCATTCCTCCCCATTGGAAGCCTTTTGGACCCCAAAATATATTTTCATTATTGAACATGTAGATGAGGGTACAGTTCCCTCACCCTTCCAGTCTCAATCCACTGAAATTTTCCCAATTTCGACAATCTGAGCTTTTCATAAAAACTAGTATTTTTCCTTGATCCTTGAGACCCTGTCTTGCCTCTGTAAACACTGTGATGCTGCAATTTCCCCAAATTTGCAGAACATCAAGTTGTCCTTGAAGAAATAAACTTGTTCCCACCTTGGTCATCAATCAAAGAAAACTTGAAAACTGTATTACCTCGAACACTGTCGACATAGCGATTTTTAGCTTGTCTTGCCCTGTACTTACATCGACTTTTGACCAAGTGTTTTCTCCATTTCCATGTACCATTTGGAAACCAAAAACAAGTTCTTGTGGAACCTATGCCTTCTTTGTCAAAAAAAATTGGTGCTTTCTCTTTTACCTTTGCACTCTCTTGCACCAGCGTCTTGTTTCTGTTGGGGTTCCCATGTTTTGGCCAGATTGGCAAGACCAAAAGATGAGACAACATCAGAACCACTTTTGGATCCTAGGATCTAGCCCTCCTGGATCCGGAGAGGGATCTCTCCAAATAGAGCAAAGGATAATATATCTTTGAAAGCTCAAAATAAGGTATTAGGCTAGGTATGAAGCACAGAGGGGGGGGTTTAAAATGATTTGGTTGGTTGGTTGTTGAGTTGAGTCACGAGATCATAGACTAAGAAGGTAATGGGAAGAAAGAAGCAGGGCATTAGGACGTTTCGGCAAAAGAGGATAGGTCAAGAAAGTGCCATCCATTAGGCTATGGATTCATGAAAGGAGATTACTTGCAAACAAATGGCCAAGGCTTTCAAAGGGCAAGTCATCTATACTAAAGGATCCTTTAGATAGATGGTGGGATGGAACAAAAAGGAAAGAAGGTGAAAGTAGGAAAGAAACCCAATTTATGTCTATAGATCAGGTCAGAGGTCATTTAACTCCAGATCTACTTGGAAATACTCATAGGAAACTCTCAATGGGGGAACAAAGGGGCAGCTTATAGATCGAACCGGAGGTCATTTAGCTTCAGGTCTGCTTTAGCATGCTCCAAGGGAAAATAGAGATAAGTTTTAACAGAGCTAGGGTCTATAGATCAGAGAAGGACTTTGAACCTTCAACTCTTTGACACCAGCAAGAGATCTTAGGAAGGCCAGCTGGTCGCACAAGGACCCTAGTGGACAGGGCTAACTCTAATCCCTAGTATCCCAAATCTTCCAGCTTAAACCCAACAAGAAAAACTGAGCAGCAAACCCTGAATTCACACATCAGCTAGCAGGAAATAACATCCGCTGCACTGGTTAAACCACGGGAGTCTGCTCTTAGTTTCACTATCAGCATAAAACATTAAAGGCAGGGAGAGAAAATACATAGGGTACCTAACAAGGGTAAATCCTATGCCAGATTTCTGATGCGTGCCAGAAGAAATGAACAGCATGTAATGTAAATAAACGATGCAAAAAGAGAAACATCACCCGTAGTAATAGACCAGGATCCAATGAAATTCGCTTGATTAATTTATGCAAAACTAGTCACATACACTGAGCTTAATGGCTAATACAGTCAGAACTCTCTCCTCCTAGCCTACTACGTAACAAATACTCTACTACTCCCTCCCAAGACTGTTCTAACAGTCAAAATGAATCCCTCTAACAGGAATGGCAACAACCGAACAACAACCCTTTACAATTTGTTCTTGGGGATTCTTATAGGAGAAGAGAATAAAAATAGTAGATGATATTCATTAAATGGATCTCATTAAGACAGAGTGGAGAAATATTTCATGCCCACTCTCCTTAATGGAAATATGCATCGTTGTAAGTACTCTATAGTATAGTCTGGGAGTCTCTATCAGGTCGGCTTTGACCTCTGATGTTTCGTGAAGTCCTTCTGGCTGTAAGGCGCTCTCTTCTGTCTTCTGAAACAAGTAAGGTGACTGAAAGGTCTTCAGGTTTCCATGCTTCCATAACTGAAGTCCTAACAGTCTTTAAGAATTTTCTGTCAGAGTAATTAACTGTTAATGGGCTCGAGGAGGCATGGAGACTGTTGTAGGAAGGTGTACCTCTAGAGAAAACGCGCTCTGTTGTTATGTAGCACTGATATGACCTGCTGGTGCACTCTTTGGTCTACAAACAGCACTTTATCCTTTGAATTCAGGATTAGGTGCTAAATATTTGATTGATAGGCCCAAATCCCTCAAAAACACTTCTGCTGTTTCACTTTGCTGCTGCTGTAACGGCCTCTCTGTGCTCTGAATTACAATGGCTGTGATTACAGCAAACAAAGTGAATTAATCACTCTATATACCCTGCATAGTAAAAATGAACCAATTATAAAATACGGGGAGGGGTGGAAGGAATGTTGTGGAGGCCTGGAGGAACGGTGGTGGCAACTGTGGAAACGGTGGATGCAACGGACAATGGTGGAGAAATAACACTTTAGTGCTAAAGCACCAAAGCTTAAACCTTGGGAAAATACAATGGAAAAACAGAAAATGAAAGAAGCGGGACTTAAGATGTGGGACCTGGCATGGGCGGAGGGCGATTAACTACGGACCGCTAGATTATAAAAATATCAACGGTGGAGATAGCGTTGGAGGATCGCAATCGCAAAGGGCGGAGGGTGGCACCATTTGAAAATTGTGATTGCGATTTCGCGATTGAGCGCTGGCCGTTGGATCATGGGACCAGATCAATGACCCACATTCAATCGAAGGGAGATGGAGAGGGGCGATGGAATGATAATGAGATTAGCGTTGGGCCGTTGGATCCGACGCCAGATCGACGGCGGAGATTAAATCGGCGGGGACGAAGGTTGGTGCGATGAGTGGGAGGCGATGAGATCTGGACCGTTGGATCTCGAGAGATCAACGACAGAGATCAAATCGGGGATCACAATCGAAAAGGGTGGAGGGTGGCACCGTTAAGAACTTGCGATTGCGACGGAGTGATTAAGCGTCAGCCGTCAGATCTGGTGGGAAGATCAACGGTTCAAACATGATCGAAGGGGTGAAAGGGGAGGAGCGACGGGCGCGATGCGATTAACGTCGAGTCGTCGGATCCTAACTGATCAACGGTCGCGATCGCGGCGGAGGTCTATAGACCAAAGCCCAATCGCATCGGGGATTTTAAGTTAACAAAGAAATGTGCTTTCCCGACACCTCCGATTGCGATAAGCACCCGGGGCTTAAGCGCTTGGTCCTGGGCGCGGGGCATATGGCGGGGAAGTGGTTAAGGGGCTAGCCGAAAGGGGCTTAAGCCTTATATGTAAAATGAGTGATTTTGGGCCTATTCTCAATGCATTTTAAGGCCAAAGAGGGGTAACATTAGAGGAAAAAGGGGTTATTAGCCAAACAAAGGGCAGTTGAAGGGTTTAAAAGGGGTATTAGGATGATTTCAAAGGGTAAGAAGGGAATTAGAAGGGGAGAAAAGGGGATGAAAATAGAATTTAGAAGGGATGATATCAGGGGAAAAAAGGAGGCCTTTTGGGCATTTCTTCACAAACAGAGAGGCTTTATAACTGGAAACAGTAGTGGGGATTTATCAAAGGACAAGGGCATAAGGAGGCTTCAAGGATGATGTGTTTTCAAAGGGAAATGCATTCCTTGAAGGATCAAAAACATTTTAGCCCCCTGTTTGCTTGTCAAAAAAATCATAGGGGGCTAACAGTGGCTCCACATGGAGATGGCTTCTTCTTGAAGGAGTCAATAATTCAAATAGTGATCTTTGGTGTAGGCCAGATGCCTGGTACTTGACCCATCCATTTTCTTTCTTAGATCAGCTGCCACAAATCATGAAGACATCATATCAGCAGTAAAATTCCCCCAAACAACTACCTACCCACACTATAGTCCTACATTTTTTCTTCTGGGTGCATTTGGACTTGCAGACCCTTTACATCATCAATTTTTACAAACAGGAAAATAAACATATTCTACTTCTACCCTTATTACTCCCTGAGACCAGATTAGACTGTTGGCCTCATAGCTTCTCTACCTAATCTAATATCTGCTAGGATTAAACTGTCTAACAGATTTCTTCTCTACATTCTAAGACAGAAATTGAAAAACAATCAAGCCAGGATTAGACTGTCTGGCTTGTTGGGCTTTGCATAAATTAAAAACAACTAGCTACATGCTCACAGCTAAGCTTTATTGAGCTTTCCTACCTACCCTACTCTAACTAGACTATTTACAAGTCTAGCTTACAAACATTGTCTTCCAATGCAACCAGTCCATCAAGTGATCCCATGACTGGTCCTTTCTGCTCAGCTCCTTGAGCAGGCTGGATAGGCAGGGCAGCTCCCACTCTTTTTGTTCCATAATAGCAGCTTTGGAAATTTTTCTTTCTGTTTGCAACATGTTGCTCAAAAATACCTTTGATCCTTCTTCGAATTTTTGCAGGAAATTAACATAAGGATCATGAAAAGATACCTGGCTATGAATATCTGGCAGGTCGGCTTCAACCAGGATCTCTTCTTCTTCCACTGGATGGAGAAGAAGACTCTCTTGGAGTAGAGTGTCTCCTTCATCATCTGAACTGGAGGACTCATCGTATATTGCAAGTGAGTCTTCTTGGAGCTCCGGTATGTTCTTCTCTGATGTGCTGAGCTCCGTGAAAAGATCTATGTACTCTTGAGCAGTGGTTTGTTCCATTGCTTCCTCTTTTTCAAGAGAAGGCTCGTTATTTTCATCTTGCTCAAGAATCTCTTCTTTGCTTTCCTCCTCATCCTCTAAAAGGAAAGACTGTTGTCCTTCGTTCTCATGACACTCATCACTGATGCTTTCATAACTTTCCCCATCAGTGTCATAGATAGGCTGACTGGGTTCACTGCTTCTCTAGAGTTGTTGGCCCCAGCTTTCCTCCCATGAAACCACTGATGATGGCTCTGCGAACTCATATTTTCTCTGGAAACAATCATCATCAAATAGATCATATTTAGGAAATTCATAATCGTAAGCAATGTCACCCATCAAACCTGTCAGATTCTCAGCAGGTCTTTCTTCATCTTGATCTGCAGAGGAGCTTTCTGGATCTGTATCATCAAACTCATAAGATGAATGGTCAAGAGTGTGTGTTCTATAAAATATTTCTGAGATGGACTGGTGATTTAATATCTGATCAATCTCTTCTTCTGTCAAAAGAGGGGTTTCCCTCTCATCATGGACAGAAGAACAGCAGTCCTCTTTCTTTTGTGTTAGCTGATTTGGAGGCAGGATGTTTTCTTGAGCCTCTTCTTCCACATCAGATTCTGCCTCTTCTATGTGGTCTCTTGTTTCCTCAGAGCAGCGTTCCCTATTAGATTTCGCTATTAGGTCCTGGTATTCTCTAGTCAGCGTAACACAAGACATAGGTAAGCAATCAGGCAGTTCCTGATCACTTTCCTCTTCGTCTTCTATAGATTATTGAGCATCATACATGTCTTGCTCATCTTCTCGGTCTTGAGTTTGTTCTTGTTCTAAAGAAGTCATGGGCTATTCTAAATAATCATCATTTGTGTTTATACTAGCCATATACATCTCCAGCACTTTACCAAACATTTCTGCTATTCCATTGAGTTGGTCATACAAACCATCAAGCTTCGTATCCCTGTCCATGTCTGGATTCATGTTTTTGCAAAGAAGGCTACTGCATCTTCTCAACCAGTTCAAAGCCCTCCACCAGTGGATTCATTAGGTATTTGGATTACAGGGAGTGTGGAGTCGCCAGGTGGATGAATTTGGACATTAGAAATAGACTGTTGTCCACCATCAGCAATTAAAACCAATCTAAAGGCAAAGTGGTCTCTTCCCTAGCGGAGTCGCCATTATGTGGTGACGAAAATGGGACACAGACCAATGTTGGCAGTTTAGGCACTCAGATTTTTTCCCCAGTGGAGTCGCCATTATGTTGGGGTTCCCATGTTTTGGCCAAATTGGCAAGACCAAAAGATGAGACAACATCAGAACCACTTTGGGATCCTAGGATCTAGCCCTCCCGGATCCGGAGAGGGATCTCTCCAAATAGAGCAAAGGATGATATATCTTTGAAAGCTCAAAATAAGGTATTAGGCTAGGTATGAAGCATGGAGGGGGGGGTTTAAAATGATTTGGTTGGTTGGTTGGTTGTTGAGTTGAGTCACAAGATCATAGACTGAGAAGGTAATGGGAAGAAAGGAGCAGGGCATTAGGATGTTTCGGCAAAAGTGGTTAGGTCAAGAAAGTGCCATCCATTGGGCTATGGAGTCATGAAAGGAGATTACTTTCAAACAACTGGCCAAGGCTTTCAGAGGGAAAGTCATCTATACTAAAGGATCCTTTAGATAGATGGTGGGATGGAACAAAAAGGAAAGAAGGTGAAAGAAGGAAAGAAACCCAATTTCTATCTATAGATCAGGTCAGAGGTCATTTAACTCCAAACCTGCTTGGACATACTCATAGGAAACTCTCAATGGGGGAACAAAGGGGCAGCTTATAGATTGGACCGAAGGTCATTTAACTCCAGGTCTGCTTTAGCATGCTCCAAGGGAAAACAGAGATAAGTTTTAACAGAGCTAGGGTCTATAGATCAGAGAAGGACTTTGAACCTTCAATGCTTTGACACCAGCAAGAGATCTTAGGAAGGCCAGCTGGTCGCACAAGGACCCTAGTGGACAGGGCTAACTCTAATCCCTATTATCCCAAATCTTCCAGCTTAAACCCAACAAGAACAACTGAGCAGCAAACCTCGAATTCACACATCAGCTAGCAGGAAATAACTTCCGCTACACAAGTTAAACCACGGGAGTCTGCTCTTAGTTTCACTATCAGCAGAAAACATTAAAGGCGGGGAGAGCAGAGACATAGGGTACCTAACAAGGGTAAATCGTATGCCAGATTTCTGATGCGTGCCAGAAGAAATGAACAGCATGTAATGTAAATAAATGATGCAAAAATAGAAACATCACCCGTAGTAATAGACCAGGATCCAATGAAATTCGCTTGATTACTTGATGCAAAACCAGTCACATACACTGAGCTCAATGGCTAATACAGTCATAACTCTCTCCTCCCAGCCTACTACATAAAAACTACTCTACTACTCCCTCCCAAGACTGTTCTAACAGTCAAAATGAATCCCTCTAACAGGAACGGCAACAACCGAACAACAACCCTTTACAATTTGTTCATGGGGATTCTTATAGGAGAAGAGAATAACAATAGTAGATGATATTCATTAAATGGATCTCATTAAGACAGAGTGGAGAAAGAGTTCATGCCCACTCTCTTTAATGGTAATCTGCATCGCTGTAAGTACTCTATAGTATAGTCTGGGAGTCTCTGTCACGTCGGCTTTGACCTCTGATGTTTCGTGAAGTCCTTCTGGCTGTAAGGCCCTCTCTTCTGTCTTCTGAAACAAGTAAGGTGACTGAAAGGTCTTCAGGTCTCCATGCTTCCATAACTGCAGTCCTGACAGTCTTTAAGAAGTTTCTGTCAGAGTAATTAACTGTTTCTGGGCTCGAGGAGGCATGGAGACTGTTGTAGGAAGGTGTACCTCTAGAGAAAATGCGCTCTGTTGTTATGTAGCGCTGATATGACTTTTTGGTGCGCTCTTTGGTCTGCAAACTGCACTTTATCCTTTGAATTCGGGATTAGGCGCTAAATATTTGATTGACAGGCCCAAATCCCTCAAAAACACTTCTGCTGTTTCACTTTGCTGCTGTTGTAACGGCCTCTCTGTGCTCTGAATCACAATGGCTGTGATTACAGCAAACAAAGTGAATTAACCACTCTATATACCCTGCACAGTAAAAATGAACCAATTATAAAATACGGGGAAGGGTGGAAGGAATGTTGTGGAGGCCTGGAGGAACGGTGATGGCAACTGTGGAAACGGTGGATGCAACAGAAAGTGGTGGAGAAATAACACTTTAGTGCTAAAGCACCAAAGCTTAAACCTTGGGCAAATACAATGGAAAACACAGAAAATGAAAGAAGTGGGGCTTATGATGTGGGACCTGGCATGGGCGGAGGGCGATTAACTGCGGACCGCTAGATCATAAAAATATCAACGATGGAGATAGCGTCGAAGGATCGCAATCACAAAGGGCGGAGGGTGGCACCGTTTGAAAATTGCAATTGTGATTGCGTGATTGAGCACTGGTCGTTGGATCATGGGACCAAATCAACGGCCCACATTCAATTGGAGGGAGATGGAGAGGGGCGACGGAGCGATAATGCAATTAGCGCTAGGTTGTTGGATCCGGAGCCAGATCGTCGGCGGAGATTAAATCGGCGGGGACGAAGGTTGGTGTGATGAGTGGGAGGTGATGAGATCTCGGCCGTTGGATCTCGAGAGATCAACGATGGAGATCAAATCGGGGATCGCAATCGCAAAGGGCGGAGGGTGGCACCGTTAAGAACTTGCGATTGCGATGGAGCGATTAAGTGCCAACCGTTGGATCTGGTGGGAAGATCGACGGTTCAAACATGATCGGAGGGGCGAAAGGGGAGGAGTGACGGGCGCGATGCGATTAACGTCAGGCCATCGGATCCTAACCGATCAATGGTCGGGATCGCGGCGGAGGTCTATAGACCAAAGCCCAATCGCATCAGGGATTTTAAGTTAACAAAGAAATGCGCTCGCCCGACACCTCCGATTGCGATAAGCACCCGGGGCTTAAGCGCTTGGTCCTGGGCGCGGGGCATATGGTGGGGAAGTGGTTAAGGGGCTAGCCGAAAGGGGCTTAAGCCTTATATGTAAAATGAGTGATTTTGGGCCTATTTTCAATGCATTTTAAGGCCAAAGAGGGGTAATAGC
>JAXQQM020070139.1:0-115841 GCA_034641835.2 Pinus albicaulis | reverse complement strand
GACAAAGGCTGGAAGACCCTAACAGAAGCTGCAGCAAAACCTAGAAAAATTGCAGAAAAATCACTGAAAAACTGGCAGGTCGCAGTTTCTGACCTGTTTTCAGTGCAGGTCGCAGAAAAGGGGCAGAAAAGTGCGACCTGGAGGTCCAGGTCGCAGTTTTTGGGCCAAAAAGTGCGACCCCCTATTCCGGTTGTCTCGGCGGTAGATTTTCAGAAAAGTTGCCGTCTCAGTTGCGGTTGGTGTTGCTTACCTGCGCAATAGGGCCAGAAACACACGGAAGTTAGAAATTTTAATGGTTTAGGGTTTTATGTGATAAAAACAACATAAAAATAGGAAAAACAAACAGCTGAAAAAAAACCCTAGGGTCTGAAGTAGCTGGATATGCAGGAATATGAAAAACGATAGCGGTCGTAATTTAAAACCCGTGTGGAGTCGCCATTTGTTAGTATGAATCCTTTGTCAAAGTGTACGAAAAAGGACCACTTTAGCTACGCATAACTAATAGCCCTAACAACAAAAGTGGCTGCCAATATCTTCAGATCTGCGGTTAGTTGAACATAAAAGAGCTGCAAAAACTAGATCTATGCATGGAAAGACATTAAGCAGAAAAAATAAGGGTTTTCTCCATATACCAATAGACAAGACAAGAACAATTTTTGAAAGAATTTTTGTATTAATCAGGCACCTGGGAGGAAAACAAGAAGGCGTATCCAATTCTCCTCGGTGGGATGGGTTCTTGGAAGTCCTCAGCACTTCAGATCTAAGATTTCTCTCTCTTGTTGGTGTAGAAAACCCACACAAAGAATGGAACTCAAAGGGAGCTCACACAACAAATGGCAGAAAATGGTGACCAAGTGTATAGATCCAGAGTGATCTAATAGGCAACAAAAGGTGAAGAATGGTAGGAAAAACCCTCCCATTTATAACAAAATATTGGGTCATTCTAGATCTTGGTGCATGGGTTAACCAGATCTAGATCCACTTTTTATGGAATATTTTATTATATTTGTTGGAGGTAAAAGGTATTTGACTTGGGTCAAATCCCTTAATTTGTCAAAAATAAATAAATAAATGATTTATTTATCTTTTTAAGGAAGCGGTTAGAAGATAATCAAATAAATAATGATTATTTAATTATTTAAGGAGGTGGTTGAAAGATAATTAAATAAATAGTGATTTATTTAATTATTTGTGGATGATTTGGTCATATTTAACAAGGAATATCATCTAAATAAGGTTTAAATGATTATTCCTAGAAAATAATAAGATAAATAAAGGTTTATATAATTAATTTCTTTGATTTTGGGTTAAACATGACTGGGAATAATAATTAAATTATGGTTTAATTAATTATTCCATGAGGAAAATCAAACAAATATAGGTTTGTTTAATATTTCCTTTTTGGGTTTCCTGTTTTAACATAGTGAAAGCAATTTTACTTAGGGTAAAATTGGTCTTACATGGTGTACTTGGGTCCATCTAATGATAATAGGTTAGATGACCAAAAAATGGTGTAACATCTTTCCTTAATCGACTAGACCTCCTCAGAATCAAATTTTGATGTTCCAAATATCTGGCTGAATCTGTTGACTCATCTAAGTCACTTTACTCCAACAGCAAGTCCAATAATAAATTCTATTTTCCTTCTTTTTTGAAGTATCTTATGTTTTATAATTACACCTTACTTCCCTAAATATCACTTTTGACTATAAATTATCTTCCTTGTCACATAATTCCATATCTTATATCATTTCATTCCATCCTTATAGTCTATGAAAATACACTTGATTTACTTGTTATCCAATTTTTTCCTCTTTTCCATTGGAACATGGAAAAATGCATCAAATACAAACAATCTAAGATGTGCGAGTGATGGTTTCTTACAAAACCATACTTCGTGTGGAGTATTGTCACTAATGTTGATGATGAATACCTATTCACCAGGTAACACACAATGTTGATTGTTTTGTGTATAATTCTTATGATAGTTCTGCATTATTGGACACACTCCACTTTTCCATCAACATCTTATTCATTCTCTCAATGAATTTATTTTTCTAAAGAGTGTATGGAGTAGTTGTTTGGGGAACTTATATCCCATGTTGTTTGCATATTTTCTTAAATTATTTACCATATAATTCAATTTTGTTATCGATTATCATAACCTTTACCTTTCTATCTATTTGGTTCTCCATAAGAGATTTGAACTCTTGAAATTTATTGAAAACCTTAGACCTCTTCCTTAGAAAATATATCCATGTCATCTTGGATAAATTATCAATGAAGAAAACATAATATATAGATAGACCTAGTCATTGCATTAGTACTATCCCAAATACATTACTATTAATTAACTCCATAATTCTCTTTGCCCTTGTAGTACCAAATGGGAATTTAACACGATTTTGTTTCCCATAAATACAATATTCACATAAAGAGACTTTTAGAGAGTTACTATAAAATTTAATCATACCTTTGCTTTGCATAGATCAAATTATTTTCTCTCCATTGTGTCACATCTTTTAATGCTACAACATGGTCTTGTTGACTAAACAAGAGGGTTGACCCATAAGTTTTATGAACATTTGCACTATTGCAACCACTTTGGTCAATATGCCCTTACAACTTGTATAATATGCCAATATGAACACCTCTTATCAACACCAGCACACCACGAATCATCTTACATGAATCCTTATTAAATATGATATGCATGATTGCATCACCCATTTAACTTATAAATATTATATTCCTAGCTACCTCAAAAATATGTGGTACCCATGACAATTTTCTACTCCAACAATCCTTTAGTACTAGTCAAATTTACCTTGACTAATTATCCTAGTGGTAGAGTCATCTTCTAGATAGTCATCCCCTATGCCATATTCTTCATATTTTCAATACCACTCCTTATAGGGTGTCATACATGATATGATGAGGCTTGAGTGTCGGTATTGCGCCACAGGAAACTCGTTCAGGTCAAATCATGTGAGGGAGGTTGATCCATATCAAAAATGCTAAGTTGTGACCCCCCGTGTACCTTGTGCACGTTCATGCGACCCATTTTTCATCTTCTCCCTCGTGCCTTCAATGTTCAGGTGGGTTGGGTCGGGTTGGGTTGTGTGATGTCACCTAAGGAAATGCATTTGGGTCGGGTCTGGTTGGGTCGTGTTGTACCGTGAGGGCACCCAAGGAAACATGTTCGAGAGGGTTGGGTCAGGTCGGGTCATGTGAGGGCGCCCAAGGAACATGTCTAACCAGGTCGGGTCGTGTCAGGCCGTGTCATGAGGGAGCCCAGGGAAACGCGTTCGGGTGGGTTGGGTCAAGTTGTGTGATGCCACCCAAGGAAACACATTCAGGTTGGGTCAGTTCGGGTCATGCCATATTGTGAGGGCGCCCAAGGAAACACGTTCAGGCGGGTCGGGTCGGGTCAGGTTGGGTTGGGTCATGTGAGGGTGATCGTATCAAAAATGATAAGTTGTGACCACTAATGTTTCTTGTGCATGTTTTTGCGATCCTTTTTCTGTTTTCTCCCTCGTGTGCCCTTCATTCTGGCGGGTCAGGTCATGCCGTGTGAGGGCGCCACAAGAAACGTGTTTGAGTTGGATCGTCTAAGGGAGGTTGTATAAAAAATGCTAATTTGTCACTGCTTGTGTGCCTTGTGCACGTTCGTGAAACCTGTTTGTTATTTTCTCCCTCATGCCTTTGACATTCGGGAAAGCCGGGTTGGGTCGAGTACACGTGTGATGGAGCCCAAGGAAACACATTCGGGTCAGGTCGGGTCGGGTCATGTTGTACTGTGAGGGCGCCCAAGGAAATGTGTTCGAGTGGGTCGGGTCAAGTTGGGTCATGGCAGGCTACCCAAGGAATGTGTCTGGTTAGGTCGGGTCGTGTGACTATGGCGCCCAAGGAAACGCATTTGGGTGGGTTAGGTCAAGTCAGGTTGGTTCATGTCGTCTGATCAGGGTGCCCAAGGAAACGTGTTCGGGTAGGTCAGGGTGGGTTGGGTCGGGTCGTGTGAGGGCGCCTAGGGAAACGCATTCGGACGGGTCAGGTCGGTTAGTTCTGGTCATGTGAGGGCGCCCAGGGAAACGCGTTCGGGTGGGTTAGGGTGGGTTAGGTTAGGTCGTGTGAGGGTGGTCATATAAAAAATGTTGAGTTGTGACTGCCTGTGTGCCTTGTACTGCACGTTCGTGCAACCCATTTTCCATTTTCTCCCTCATGTCTTCGATGTTCGGGTGGGTCAGGTCGGGTTTGGTTGTGTGATGGTTCCCAAGGAAACATGTTCGGGTTGGGTCGGCTCGGGTTGTGCCGTACTATGAGGGCGCCCAAGGAAACGCGTTCGGGCAAATTGGGTCAGGCCGGGTCATGTAAGGAGCCATGTTTAGGGTTACAATGACTATGCTCAATAGCTGTAAACCCATTATTTGCTTGACCTGACACTGATTCAAGGGACTTCATCTGATTTACCAACAAATAATGGTGATATAAATGTTTGTACTCATGACATGTTCAACATATAAAGGGTACACGTATGCTCATAGTTGAGTGATTTCATCCACAACTCATCTTGAAATTAGATATCTATTGATTTCGGAAGGGGTAAAATATGTTCATGTATGCACATATGCAGACATGTTGTAATGTGCCACAACATAAAGAATAGATTCATGTGCTTTACCTTTCCCTTTACCGGGTGTTTTACCATAGTCAATGAAGGATTGCGCAATGCCACTACCATAGGAAGTGCACCACTGAAATAAAATTATGATACCAAACAACACATAGTGATGAACCAATGATCGTTCCAATAAACGCAGATTATAGGGGTATCATTCCAATGAACCAAGGGAAAAAGTAGAGATAACGCAATGGGAATGGAGGGGATATCAGGAAAGAATATAGGGAGGAACACTGAAAAGCGAGAAGAAATCGAGGGAAAAAATCAAGCGTGTTGATGGAAGAGCTTAGGCCCAGACAATAGTGGGATAGAGCTGCAAGACTTGGAGCCCTTCACCTTTCATTAAGCATGGCTATTTCTTGGTTATCTAGGGTTCCTAATTAAATAGAAGGGTGGAGGTGTGGAACCAAAACCTCTGAAATCCCTCATGCCTATTGGGTGGAGGAAGATCTCCTCTGGAATCCCAGAATATGTCTGCAGGCTGAATCCATAAGGGTGGAGGCATTTGAACAAAATCTCTGTAATCCCTAAAGCCTGGAGATTAAGATAATGTTGCGATCCTAATTATCTGAAAATATTACATGTCTAGCATGGTTGTGGTATGTTGATGTTCAGATGAAAACTACAACTTGTAGCCCTTGATCTGCTAGGGGTTACCTTGATATTAACGGTGGTGTATTCATACTCCTTCTAAATAACCAATAAAGGGTCAAGGAAATTGACCAATATGTTGTCAAGTTTTATATTATCCACCTTAGCCACATACATGCAATCCTCACACTTTAGAAACCCAAGACATGTAAGAGAAGGCTTCTTTCCACTTCTACTTCCTCTAGTGTCATATGTCACCCAAAATTGAACTTGGTGACATATTAATTAAGTAATTATTTGCAACAACTGCTTCAGCTCAAAATCCTTTTCTTAAGATAGGTTGTCAAGTTTTTTCTCATCCACTTTAGCCACATACATGCATGTTTCACACTTCAAAACCTAATATGTGCAAGAGAGGGCTTCTTTCCACTCTAACTTCCTCTAGTTTCATGTCACCCAAAATTGAACTTGGTGACATATTAATCAAATAGTTAGTTGTAGCAACGACTTCAGATCAAAATCCTTTGCTTAAAATAACATTCTCTCTCATGCTTCAAGCATTTTTTTATCAAGGTCTAATTTGGTCTCTTAGCATGGCCATATTGCTCGAGACCACGTGGAGTTGTCTTCAAGCATGCAATCCCCCAAGATTTTCAAAATTCCTCAATTTCTTAGGAGTAATACTTACCACTGTTGTTAAATTATAATCTTGTTCCACACTTGTAGCAGAGATTTTAATTGTAATTGTTGAATTTTAAAGGCATACTACATCCTATAAGAATATCTAGTCGGGTCAGGTCGTTTCATTTGAGGGCACCCACCCAAACGCGTTCGGGTCAGGTCGTTTCGTTTGAGGGCGGTCGTTTCAAATTTGCTAAGTTGTGATTGCATGGGTGCTTTGTGCATGTTCGTGCGGCCCGTTTTCTATTTTATGATCCCCTGTACCTTCATTCGGTTGGGCACGCTGTGTGAGGGCGCCCGCCCAAACACGTTCGGGTTGGGTCGGGTCGTTTCGTTTGAGGGCGGTTGTATCAAATTTTCTAAGTTGTGATCGCACGGGTGCCTTTTGCACGTTTGTGCGGCCCGTTTGCAATTTTCTACCTTGTGCCTTCGTTCGATCATGCACGCCATGTCGCACCGTGTGAGGGCGCCCGCCCAAACCCATTCGGGTCGGGTTGTTTCGTTTGAGGGCGGTCGTATCAAATTTTCTAAGTTGTGACTGCACGAGTGCCTTGTGCAGGTTCATGCGGCCCGTTTGCCATTTATTCCCTTGTGCCTTCATTCGGTCGGGTGTGTCGTGTAATTTCATTTGAGGGCGCCGTCCCAAACCTGTTCGGGTCAGGTCGTTTCGGTTGAGGGCGCCCGCCCAAACGCGTTCAGGTCAAGTCATTCCGATTGAGGGCGCCTGCCCAAACACGTTTGGGTCAGGTCATTTTGGTTGAGGGTGGCTGTATTAAATTTGCTAAGTTGTGACCACATGGGTGCCCTGTTCACGTTTGTGCGGCCCATTTTCCGGTTTCTCCCTTATGCCTTCGTTCGGTCGTGCGCGTCGTGTCGCGCCATGTGAGGGTGCCTGCCCAAATGCGTTTGGGTCAGGTTGTTTCGTTTGGGGGAGATCGTATCAAATTTGCTAAGTTGTGACTGCATGAGTGCCTTGTGCACGTTCGTGCGACCCGTTTTTCATTTGTTCCCTTGTGTCTTCGTTCGATGGGTGCACCGTGTCGTTTCGTTTGAGGGCACCTACCCAAATCCATTCGGGCCGGGTCGTTTCAGTTGAGGGCGCCCGTATCAAATCACCTAAGTTCATGTTATATTTATATCTTACATACCCTTTCCCAGGCCAACATTATATAACTCTACTTCACTAGGATGAACATTAACTAAGGCTTCACGTATGCATCCACCAAATCTGTCACATTAATGTAGTCCCTAATACATGTGCCTTCAAGAGTATTGTAATATGTTCCTTTAACCCACATTGATATCTTCATTTCACCCACTTTGGTAAAAGGAAGAAAGCAACACTACAAAGTTTATAATAATCTATATGTTCACAACTGATTTTATCTATTAAAGTTAAGAATTTTAATCATCCTCCAACATTAATTATAACGAGTTTAATGTCTAATTTAATCCAAACTAAGGAAAAATTAACTTTGGGGGTAGATATGTGTATTCTTTAATAAATTGAATTTTAAATTTTTGACTACACAAGGGCGCTCTCCGGTCTTCCCTGCACTGATTATTACAATTCTCATACATTTCACAATTTAGTTTCTTTCCCGCGCGCTCTATTCTCCTTCCCCGATAGCCAAACCTGCATCTATCTCCTTCCCCGCAACCAGACCTTGCTCTATTCTCCTTCCCCATAGCCAGAACCCGCTCTATGTCTCTTTATTGATTTGCAAGGGTTGCATCAGTGCAGGGATTAATCTGATAGGGCCACGTCAAAGGAAACATTAATCTGCTAAGGCGACATTGAAGAAACTCTTGACTTAATTGCTACACGACAAAATGGTAATGTGGTTTCTTCATTCTTCAATAGTAGTGTTTTTGTTGCATGCAAAATGTTTGAAGAAACTTTGTGTGCCTATTATACTTTATAAATGAGCGAAATATGCCACTGTTATGATTACAATTCACTGTTATGATTACAATTCCCTCTAACCTTCCTCCACAAGATACTATTCACTGTGGTCCGAAACAGAGGAATAATTACCATAAAAAAAACATAGAAGTACCCTTAACCTCTCCTCACACCTGCAGCTTAGTCCTACAAGAAGTACGCACCCTAAAACAAAGAGAAACTTGTCCTTCTTGCTCCATGCTAGCCTCAGTTCTCCACTGTAAATTTCAAAGGTATTTTCTTGATGAGATTGCTCTTGGACGATTCAAATGGGATGATAAGAGAATTAGAGCTTAACTTCTGAATAAATCAATGATCATTATACCTAGAATTTGATGGAGGAAATGGCACCTTCTGAAATATGATCTAGCCTAGGATTTGGTACACTTAAGTGATGCCCAAGACTGTGACTTCTTAGATACGAAACTTGGCTTCTAATGTAGAGATAGATAATATGAATGCAAAACCATACCTGATTTGAAGATGAGATTAGAACATGTTGAGCTTGAGAAACCTTACCACGTCATAAATGATCAGAAATTTTCTCAATAACTTCAACCTTCTTGTGATAGATAAGAGGTTGAAGAAAGAGTCTCTTGATAGGTGATCTGGATCTTCCTTCAAGAAAAAAAAAAGCCTTTGGTCTTCTCTGAATTACGGATCCATCTTTCATATATTATTTTGCTTAAATTTTTCATGCAACATCTCAGGCAACGAGAGATATATGGAATCATTTTTAGAGTCATTAGATCAATAGTCATGACTTTTCCTTTATCAAGTCTTTTGACAGGATCTTCCTTATAATAATTATTGGACAAAATATCTCCTTCTACAAACTTACTTTTAAGATCATAAAGTCAAATTTCCCAATGATCAATCAAAATTAGAGATTGTTCAGTCCACTGCATCAATGCTTCCTCGGTGGGGTACTTCTGTTCTTTGTGATTGTAAGAACTGTTGCAAGATTCTGATCCAAAGGGTCATAAACCAGTCCTTTAAAAAGGAAGAAACTTTCAAAAATTGCAACCCATATATTCTGTTATCACTATAAAAAATTTCTGAAACTTGGTCAGTTACACTTGTTCCTAAGTCATAGTGCTAGATAGGGTTAGAGTCATTTTTATATTCTTTAAAGGTCTAGATCATGGGTTAAAAGTCTCATTCCATCACCAAACAATGTTCATTAACCTTGTTTCATTCTTCAAAGATCTTATGCCACGTTTTGAAACCCATTTTTTAAGTTTTTTTTTTGAAAATTTGATGAATAAGCCACGAAACCACATTTTCGTAGCGCGTTCAGTGTAAAAAGTTGATTTTGCGCTATGAAAACGCTAGTGATTTTGTAGCGCAAAAGCTCGAATTTTCAAATCATGTGCTATGAAATCGAGGATTCTCAGTTTTGCGTTTGAGTTGTCACATCAGTCAAATACATTTAAATTCCTCATCATTAGGTGTCATCCATGAGTTCTCCTTCACACATGCAACCATTCATTGTAATTATTAGGGGTCATTTTTCATTGGTCCTTTCATTTGAAAATAGTTGGTCGTTTTCGACTTCATTTGTCTCATGCAAGACAATAGTGCATACATCCTTATGTTTTGAAGAAGAAATTAGTGGTGAAAGACCTGAGTTTACTGAAACAAATTCAAGCAAGGTTGTAAAGTATTCAAGTGAGGCTGTAAAGTTTTCAAGCGAGGCTGTGAAACTATATTTCAAGTGAGGCAGAACTGAAAAAAATTCAAGCGAGGCTGCTCATTCAAATTCAGGTTATATTAGTATTTTCAAAACTTGCTATCAAGCGAGTTTGAAATTCATTGCTGGTGGAAGAAGAATTGTTATCAAGTGAGGTAGAATTGTTATCAAGCAAGGCTAAACTCATTTACCAAGCGAGCCATTTCATTCAACAGGAAGCTCTGATTGCTAATTTGCTAATTTGTTGAAGACACAGGGTTTTGAGAGGGATTATCACAGATTTCTAAAGATACAATGAAGCTATGAAAAGTGAAGACTCAGAAGTTTCGTTGTAGCACACTATGAAACTGCTGAAGGTGACACATAGCAATTTCGTAACAAGCTACGAAACTGTTGCAGGATGCAGTTTGAAGAATTTTTGAAATTTTCAAAAGTGAAAAGGGTTTGGTTTTGAGCTTTGATGCTGGTGGGAGGTATATGTAGAATATCAATGAATATCCAGGAGGTTTGGCACATAAAAATGGAGGTTTGAAGCATGATTTTAAAAGGAAAAGTCTACGCTACGAAAACAGCAGACTCAGTAGTTTCATAGCGTAGTAGTATTGACAGTTTTTGCACCATTTTGGAGGTTTGGGATTTGCACAGCTAGAAGGTTGAATTCAAATGAAGGTTATAAGAAATTTTCCACACGTTTTGAGCACCATTTCTTCAGCAGTTGGTTTGAATGGATAGAAATGAGGCATTCAGCTATTATACAGGGAACATGCTCCTATTTTGTAGGAATGGATAAGAAGCAGGTTGATGGGGTCTAACAGCAAGAAGATAAACAACATCATGGTCGAAGTCTAGAAGAAATAGTTTTCAAGCATAGTTTTTAATGATTAGATAAGGTTGTTAAAATATAATAAATAGTGTTTTAGTCCTAGTTGTATTAGGACTGTAAGACAGACAGTTTAACTATCAGTTTGTAAAAGAAGTTTATTTAGAAGTTGATAGGTGTCAAATTCAAATTTCTTCTCAAATTTTTGGAAGGAATCCAAGGATGTAATTACCACTCTATAAGAGGGAAGAAATCGAATTGCATAGGGTTGGAAAATGTTATCAGAACTGGCTACTTTTGTAAATACTTTGGAGGAGCTAATATATACAAAAGAAATTTAACTTTTTTGAAGCCGAGATTCTAAGTGTACTTCAGTGAGCTTTATCTTCTATTATGTGTTTTACTTCCATATTTTTTATGCTTATTACTCAGAATTCATGGGAACATGCTTTGACTTCCTTTAAGTGTTAATTTATGGTGAATTGAGTTATTAGGTCCTATCTGTGGATGGTTTTATTCAATGTTTGATGCTTATTACTTAGAATTCATGGCCATTCATGCTCTGACTTCCTTTAAGTGTTAAGCTTGGATAAATCTCTGTTAAATACTCTCCTTTCAATACCTTGATGTATCATGACTCAGAATTCATGCACACATGCTCTGATTTCCTTTGAACCTCAAGATATGGAGACTTTCCTGAATGTGTCATCCTTTCATTGAAGTATATACAAGCCTCAGTTTTATAAGAAGAGCTATTTTGTTATCTTATCCCTATCACTGACTCCATATCCCAATGGTAGCTTGTCTTCATCTTTCAGCCTGCAAACATACAAAACCACAAACCATAGAGTTATCCATCTATCTTTATACAAAATCATTAACCCTTGAGAGAGCCCTCTCAGGCTGAGGAGGCTAAGCCTTAGCTAAAAGATTGGTTTGAAATAGTGACACTGAGGTATTCTGATCAGCAGCCTATCAGGGTCCTATTTTGGTGATAACATATTCTTTCTAGACTTTTGTCTGCTTAAAAAAAAAAATTCCTCCAGATTGCCTTAAATAATGATGGATCTAATCATCTATGCTAGATCCCTTTCAAAGGATGATAACTCTGCTAGCATGATTCAATAATACTGTTATAGGTCTCAAGGATGAATTATGATATAAAAGGTTTCAAGGAGACTGCCCCTTAAAAACTAAAAGAGGATTAATGCCTTTCTATACATTTGATATAGAATATTAATTACTCCCTCTGCTTGATGGTGTGATCAAGATGTCTATACCTTAGGAGTATAACAATGATGCTACTTGTATAAATTTGAATAATCGATATATTGTCTGCTCGAGATTCCTCCTGATCACACACTATTTTAGCTTCATGCATAATACAGAATCTCTTCTACCATTGATCATCACATGCGGAAATAAAATCAATTGCATGCATACATTAAAACCACAAACAATCACACATATGAACACATTATTTAATGGGAAAGCTTAAAGATGAAAACCCCATCTGTATATTATATGTCTTGGAGATCATGTAACAATCATAGTACAAAAGCTCCTCACAAGATCTCATGCACACCCTCAATTTCTACACACTATCAAGCTAGATCTAGCAAAACACATGCTCCAATCTTTTGCCACTTGATAGCCAGCCTCTATTGCGTTATCAATGCTATGGGATGGCTTCATTAAATAGATAAACCCCCTGGCTTGTACTACACAATCCTCATGGGCTTCTCCACCTATCTGTGTGTTGCAAATAGCAACAGTATAGTCACAACTGATAGTTAACCTGCTCTTTCACCTATTTCTGCACTGGTCTCCACTGAAACTGTCCATGCACTGAAGTTAAATGATGCATTCTTTAGTTGATTAATGAATTTATAATTAGTGAATTAATTAATAATTAATTCACACCACTCTCACTAATTGTATTAATTAGTTAAACTAGATACAAATAGCTCAACTATGTTTAGATTAGTTAAACTGAATACAACTCCACTAACTTCCTCAATCAACTCCACCAAACTCTGTCACATGAGTTCTAACTGAAGTATCCATGTAATAGCTCCACATAACCCTCAGGAATAGCGTAATTCCTTCTGTCAGCTCCTGTGCCACATCTGTGCACTTAACTGAAGTGCTCCAAGAGAATAAGATAATGTTTATAGTCCAAATATTATTAAGAGCTAATAATATTCGACATATCTATTTTTATTCTGGCAATCTAAAAATAGATTCCGCCCAATATGTCTAAAAATAGAAGTCCATATATTTTTCCGACTTGACCAACCATCCACAAATAGCATCCTGCAACTCATAGAACATGATCCATATGTCTAAAAATAGACATAGTCTAAAAATAGACTTTGCGCCAAAAATAGCCTGCGGGCCCACTTAGTGAAGGCGACTTCTTTCCACTAAGCTCATCATCTTGTTGGAATCTCAACACTACCGAACATCAAATAATTTCCACCGAATTTTAGGTCGTGTAAAAGGAAACGTGTTGATGATGGCACTTAGAGGCTAGAGCATAAAAAGGAAAATGAGATAGGAGTCTCGATTTATTTCCTTCATTTAATCAAAGACTTGAATTAAGTTCTCTTGAAGTATAATGAACAGCAAGCCCTGCCACTCAAAGATTTTAGATTGATATTCGGACACTACCAATGCCTGCATCATTAAAACAACTCAATCATTATGTCAATTATCACACATTATAATATGACCACTTTGTTCAACATAATGTCACACAGACTTGCTAAAAACACCACAGTCTGATTCAGTCACAAACATTATCCAGAATGTGCCTTTAAACGCACAAATCTACATGACTCAAATTACATTTCCAAACTCAATATTGTAATTCATATTAAGTTTCCTACTATGGATCGAAGGGTCATGGGTGAAAAGTTTCTAGATACTGCTTCAAATTCTTACTTGTCGACAGTTGGATTTGAATAGTGCATTCTTTGAGTACTTCTAAAACATTGTGGGGTGAGATGATTTCGTATAGATCTTGTAATAAATTTGAGGTATCTATTTATGTCTTTGGAAAATCAAGGAATTTAGAAGATTAAATTTCTCATGATCCATTTCCCTTGATGGTTAGTAGTGATATAGGCTTGTCTCAATGTGATGTTGTACAATATTTCGACATGAGCTAGATTTATCATGATATTATGCCCCAATCTTATCTAGTTTCTGTATCCTATCATGATGATTTTTCATGTTCTAATTTTGTGGCCTTCCTTTTCAATATTAAACGCGATGGAATTTATCATAAAGTATCTTTTTCAAACCATGGTATTAGTAAAGGGTTATTTCAAGAGACAACAAATCCCAAAATAGGAACAAGTCACCAAGCTTCTTTCTAAAAATTAATGATATTGCTGACTGAATTGTCAATGGAAACCTCAATAGCTCTACTCAATAGACCTATGAGTAGATATCTTTAGCAGCACTTAGCACTCCCATGATCCTAGCATATCTATTGTAGAAATACTTAATTGTTCTTACTCCATCTTACTCAGGGAGACCACAAGCCTAAGCTTGTCTTTCCAGAGTGCAAAGCATCCATATGGCAACATGCTTATCATTAAATCCATCCACTTTGAAGGTAATTTATCAATCAATCATGCACTTCCATAAGCAGTAATGTCTTTTTCTATATATGCTAAGAGGGTTCAATAGAAAACTCCCTCTGAGACTCAATATGTGGTAGCATCGGATGTGAAAAAATGGCATTCCTCATGTTCCCATGAAACCATCTCCCCTTTCGTTGGTAGGACACTAGCCTATGATAAATTTTTCTCATCTTAGATACTGTACAAGTGACTTGGAAAGACGAGGTAAAAATGGTAATTTTTGGCAATTTTAATTTCAAGACATTTTAGTGGGGCATTGGTTGGTAGACAGTGAGATTACGTTGAAATGTGGCTTTGTTGGAACACTGCAGAATTATCTAGGGAAAGTTTTGTACAAAAATTGCAACTAGAGGTAGTTCTCTCCCTCACAGAACTGAAACAGGGAGACTCTGTATGTGGTTGTAACTGTTCTATATGTATCACATTAATAGGGATCAACTAATGGATCACTAAGGTAATTACACCATTAGCCTAGACTAAAAGGGGGGCATATTTTTCAAAGGTGATTCTAGAACTATATATTGACAAGACCTTGACAAAGGTTTTATTTGATTACATAGACATTGTTATAGTTTTAAGGTCAAGTAATTAAGCTAAGAGTTGGCATAAATAGAACTGAAATAAACCAAGAAAGGTGTGAACATAAGTTTGAAATAGTCTCTAACTTGGTGTTGTGAAATGACTTTGTTTCATATAAAGATTAGGTGTTGTTCTTGTCATAAAAAATCCCTATATGAATTTACCTTGTCAACGGTTACAGTGATTTCCATTTGACAACATACCTCATGTATGCATTGAATTAACATAATGATACAAATTACACTGAAAAAACATAGTGATCCTACAGTTGTCAACATGTGATAGTAATTCTCGCTACAATCTCATTGTGCATAGGTACCTATTAGAAGAGCGACAGTTGTTTGGAAATGTCGGAGAAGGTGATTTGGAAAGAGGAGGTAAAAATGGTAAAACAAGTGATTTGGAAAGAGGAGGTAAAAATAGTAATTTTTGGAAGTTTTAAATTCAGGACATTTTAATCCGGAATTGGCTGGTAGACAGTGAGATTACGTTGAAATGTGGCTTTGTTGCAACACAACAGAATTAGCTAGGAAAATTTTTGTTCAAAAATTGCAACTAGAGGCAGTTCTGGACCTCACAGAACTGAAACAGGGAGACTCTGTATGTGGTTGTAATTGTTCTATATGTATCACATTAATATGGATATCAATCAACTAATTGATCACTAAGGTAATTACACCATTAGCCTAGACTAAAAGGGAGGCATATTTTTCAAAGGTGATTCTAGAACTATATATTGACAAGACCTTGACAAAGGTTTTATTTGATTACATAGTTGTTATAGTTTTAAGGTCAAGTAATTAAGCTAAGAGTTGGCATAAAAAGAACTGAAATAAACCAAGAAAGGTGTGAACATAAGTTTGAAATAGTCTCTAACTTGGTGTTGTGAAATGACTTTGTTTCATATAAAGATTAGGTGTTGTTCTTGTCATAAAAAAACCCTATATGAATTTACCTTGTCAACGGTTAGAGTGCTTTCCATTTGAAAACATACCTCATGTATGCGTTGAATTGACACAAGGATACAAATTACAGTGAAAAAACATAGTGATCCTACAGTTGTCAACATGTGATAGTAATTCTCGCTGCAATCTCATTGTGCATAGGTACAACAACTCAGGCAATCTCAGTCAAGGAATTATTAGACTTATCATTTTTCATTTTGTGTTTTCAAGTTAGATATTGTTTTAAAGTTTTCAAATTTCTAATTTTATTGCAATGTGGCAGACTGATCAGGGCAGTACAAGAACAACCCCGAGACAGGATGATCGTGGAAAGGGGCCAGCGGAAGAACATGTAAAGTGCCAGCATTTCTCTATCTTCAGGTATTTTATTTATTTACATAATTGAAATAATATTAATTTTGTTCAAATATGCAGACACCTAGCCATGGTATGCCTGATGATTCCCTCTACGAGGAAGATCTTTCTTCATCCCCATGTCCATTGTTGTTGTTGCGAAAAAAGGCGTGAAAAGCAACGTTGGAATTTGAGCATTTGGTAGACGCTTTTCCTCAAACACCTGAAATAGCAATGACGATAACACAACTTATGACCCAGCTAGAAACATATAAGGTAATAATAAAAAATAAAAAGGATATTTTTTTTGTTCTGCATGAGATGAATTCCGATAGTTTGATTTTTAATTTTTACATTAACTAAACTAACAAAAAAATTCTTTTGTATGTAGCATTATCTGACACCTGCTACACCCGGTGTTGGTGGTAGTGAGACACAAGGGCAAGAGATTGCCAAGCCACCCTTTCGTACACCTTCTACACCTTTAGGTGGCAGCTGAGAAACGCACCCTGCCCAAGAAGACATCCAGCCAACTGCTAAACGTGGTGGCAGTGATAAGGCTGATATGGCCAACTATATTATTGTGTTTCCTAGAGCTACACGTGTTAGCTCCATGGGGACCATTAATGGCACATTTGTTGGTGAACGATGAAGGTATCCCTATAAAGCACGTACAACTCCCAGGTAAGTTTTAATATTTTAACTATTTCATGTACTCTATCTAAAACATATTTTATCATTATTTTTATTTTTAAATTAATGATAATATCTTTTTTCTGTGTAGGTAGGAAGCTGGAAAATATTTGAAATATACCAAGGACACCTATAGGACGCAATTTCAATTTAACCCTAGATACGAGAATCCTCTCACAGTTCCAGAGAGTGAGTGGAGAGCACTCATCCATGACGGAAAAGAAAGAAGGAAAAATGCCAACTGGAACCGCAAGGTAAATTACAACTTTAATTCAATAGCTTTAATTTTATCTATGTCTAAAATAAAAGTGTGCTACGTCATATCTGACTTCAATCTTTTGATGATAGGTTGTTTGACACCTCGAAGGAAACCAAAGCTAGGATTGAAAAAAAGGGCCATCCCAAGCTAGGCCAAGGCGGCTACTTGAAATTAGCCGCAAGAATTGTAAGTAGCTAAACATCTTATAATTAATTGTATTGCTTTCCAATGTTTTTGTAATCCTATCAAATAACATTAAAAATACGCAATCATATGTAATGTAGGGTGATTAATTTGCAACGGAAACTACAGAGGAGGATAAAAAGATCGCTTTCCGTTCCAGATATGAAGCCGTAGTTGGATATCGTAGAAGCTTAGGACAGGTCCCAAGATCCAGAATGCCTAATAGGGTAAAACGTTAACCTTTCAATATGTTTGTTTTCGTCCATAAATTTAATGTCTAACAACTTTGTTTAAATCAGGGGAGCAACACTTTCAACGAGCCAAATAACCCAGTTGTAGAGTAGTGCGTTGAGAGCAAAATATTGCCAGAAGAACATGTTCCTAACGTGCAACCTGATCATTGTAGTGGGGACCAGGCTGATAATGCTACTATCAGCAAGGACCATGACGGTAATTAATTTCCACTTATAATTTTTTCTAATTATACCTTGATGGTTGTCATTATAATGTTTTTTTTTAAATTACAGAGAATTTTGTACTTGAGGATCTTACCACCGGAGAGGAAGACAGGGCAATGGTCCCAACGGTGACAACTAGTGCACTAGGTAAATAATCTCATTGCAATTTTTTTTTATTAATATTACTGAACTAGTTCAATGATATTTAAAAATTGACAATTAAAATTTAATATTATCTGTTTTTGTAGGTGATGCCCCTTCACTGGATGAGACCAGACATCGTGACTACGCAACTAGGTCAGCAGTGCGGGAAAGGCATGAAACAGGAGTAGAGCACGATGATATTGATGATGTAATTAGGAGCTTTAGAATTAGGAAGAAGAAAAAGAAAATGATAATGTAAAATATTGTATTATTATAAGACAAACGTTACCATACTTGGAACGTTTTTTGCGTTATATAAAAAACTCATTTATCATACTATTTTTATTTCAAGCACTAATTTCAATGTTTCCTTGTGTAATTTTTGTTGCATTGTTTTTTTATTAGTTATTGAATTATTTTTTCTTCTCATGAAAGTAAAAAATGAAATATAGATTGGGTATTGGGAAATTGAGAGTGATGTGAGGTGTGGGGGGGGGAGGGGCCATAAGAACTTCCACCTTCACGTGGTTGGCCCTGTTTAGTAGAGAATAATTTATTGGAGTGATTTAATCTTGGAGAAAACCTCCCTAGATCTAACGTAGCAACAAAAAAGTCGTTGTTGACTTATTTGCTGCTCCTTTAGATCGTGGGAGGCTTGTTCCAAGTTCAGGCGACTCTAATAAAAAATTTTTGAAAGGAAGAGGAGCTTATTCAGGTATGTTTTGACATTTTCAACATATGTTCTAACATTATCATAAGAATGCATCTTAGAGTAAAAAATACTACATCCATTACTTTTATTTATTGTATAGATAACTATGGATTTTGAATGACTTGGCAGCGCATGTACAAATCCTCTTGCATCATGAGCAAGACAACTTGTCAACCAGGGTCATGTTCAGGATATTTTTGCTTGTGCACTTGACCAGGTTCATAGTGTCACATTTTGTAAGTTCGTTTACAATTCATAATTCAATATTAAGCTTGTTCATGATTATTATCTAGTTTTTTGTATGTGTTTTCTCATCTATTTGATTGTAAGCAACTCTACATGTTTCCTGTTGTTCACTATGATTTCTCCATTTACCACTCCCAGGATGAATCTAACTTTATTGTCCAATTTCAGCAAATCAAGCTGAAGGTTGTCCAATTGGACTTTCTTTCTCTTTTCATAGAATTCAAGATGGATATGATAGAAGTGCCCCAAAAATTGCTCAGGGGTCTCATATTTATGATTGGTTCCCTTTGAGTCAAAAAGATGCATGTTACTTGTACTGATTGTAGTAGTCAGTTTGAATTTTTTTAAAAGGCCCTCTTGAAGTGAAATCTTCATATTCTCTTCAGACAATGACACCTCTAAATGGACCCTGGTATCAGTATTGTATTCCTTATAGTCCCTTATGAATGGTTCTTTAATCTTATCATTCCCAGTCATCAATGCTTCCAGAAATTCCTTGTAATCCTGAGTCCACTTGTGAACAAGCAACTCTATAATTCTTAATGTTGTCTCATTAATTTCCTCTATGATGCCACTAATTGTGTAAGACACACAATTATCCTTTATAGTTGTTCGTTCAATTGTATCCTTAAAACCATTGTACCAAGGTGCCAAGCCAATGGTGTATTTTCCAGTGCTCCAGGATGTTGAAATGTCCCTTAATCCTAGGCCAATCAATATATCATAATAAAGTGATAAAAAATATACATATCGTAGTATAGGCTCAGATCATATCCGAATCCATAAGCTTGTATAGTTTATATGAGGATAGTGTTTCCCTAATCTACATTATCTCATATTGGTCTTTTATAAAAAGTACGTTTCAGTGTTACTCTAGTGTATACTACAATGTCCATATTCATCATACAGGTTAAGGATAGAGTAATAGCATACAATTTTATACCTAATAAATCATCTTGTATTTCAATAGCTAATGTGGACATAGGTGTAATGTAAGCTCAATACTAAGATATGCTTGTTCCTGTTCTAGCTCAATATCATTGAATACACTCTTTCTAGCTTTGATTAGTGAAAAAAGTTGGATTAGCTTAAGATGAGTAATGTATTCACCCTTATCTCTCTTCTATGATTCCCATGTATTAGTTACAATTATAATAGTTATATGGAACTAAAAGCAGATTGGTATATATAAGAGACCATATCATACCTATGATGTCCATCTTAAGCTTAGTAACTATCACTATATCACCTTACTTAAGCTAGTAGTAAGCTCTATTGAATCTATAAGCTTATTGATTTCACTATGGTATTAGTACTAATGAATCAAGTCCATTGAATCAGTGACTAAGATTTTCTTGATGTAACTACACGTAATGGAATAACACATATTCATATAAACATGATATCCTTAATACAAGTCTTAGGTTACAGTGTCCAAGAACTCCATATTCAAGCTAAGATCCTTGTTATGACATAATGATCTCTGTTTCCCTATTCATTTCATACCTTATTAACACTAACCGGAATTATAGTAATAAGTACATAGCCTGCCAACATGTGTATCTTATAAACCTTAAGTAGAAACACAGTTTGATTGCTAATTTTTTTATAATAGTTGATGTCGTATGATTGGTTAATCTTAGCATTGATATGAGTGTACCATTACACAAGCCATAGTGAAATTCTCCCTTGTGCCTTCATTCGGTGAGGCACGCCGTGTCATTTCATTTGAGGGCACCCGCCCAAACCTATTTAGGTTGGGTCGTTTCGGTTGAGGACGCCCGCCCAAACGCATTCGGGCATGGTTCTTAGAGCCACCCAACTAGTAAAATTGAATAGATGTCTTGTTGCTGCATATGCACATATTGACAGTAAAGAGAGATTTCATTTCATGAGCATGTGGCGTGGGAACAAAACCTATGTAATCCCTATGTGTGGGGTTAATTAACCCTATGCCTACAATGTTTACTGTTTTCATATCGGATTGTGTGGGGCTATATAACTCGTAGCCATATCACATAAGCCCCATTCACTTACGAAGGTTCCCCAAACTCTGCCCCCAATTTGGTTGATCTTGCTCAGCTTGAAAATTTTGAATTTTCATTGATGATTGATTTTCCTCTCGCTCGAATGCAAAAGGAAGATGAATTTCATCTTTTTCCTCTATAATTTCCACATTCGACATCTATTTTAGCTATTCATCTATGCTCATCTGGAATCACCACAAGTTGTACTCTTTTTTTTTGCAATGGATTCTTGATGTTGATCTCGACGAGATTTTTCCTCCTCAAAAAACATATCCTAGTCGTAAGCATGGTTGTGGTATGTTGATATTCAGACGAAAACTACAACTTGTAGCCCTTGATCTGCTAGGGGTTACCTTGATATTAATGGTGGTGTATTCATACTCCTTCTGAATAACCAATAAAGGGTCAAGTAAATTGACCAATATGTTGTCAAGTTTTATCTTATCCATCTCTGGGGCAAGTTGCTTTTCAGCTAACTCCACTGCTTTTGATCTCAATTTTTCCAATTGCTTCCTTCTCTCATATGATACCTAAGCCTTTGCCTTTCTCTTCCCTTCTAATTCCGTAATAGTGTCATAGTGATGTCAGCCAACGTCTTTGGAAAGCCTTAATGGAAATTGAATTTTTCTCCATTTGAACAATAATTAAGATGTTCAGGGAATATTAGCTTCTAGCAGTGTACCTCAGATTATAGAATCATGTATTGAGTCAAGGCATATGGCTGATAGGGTCATTTTCAAGAATACCAGGGATCCCACAAGTTATATATGTGTAGACCAACAACTTCTTCTTCTCTTCATACCTTTAGGCGCAAGGAATAGAGCATCAAAGCCGCGCCTTCCATAAAAAATTACCTCCTTCATAAATCAGTAAACAGACAGGGTCATCAAACAAAAATCCTCAATAGATGTATGGCTCAACCATAGCTCCCTATGAATATAGGGAAGGTGATCTTGTATAATCATCAGGCCACTTGTAACCTGTCTCTTTTCTGCTATGGACTCTTAGGTCAATGTGCCAAAATCATCAATCAGCTGCTATGACTTGCCTTCTGCAAGAAGAGTCATCAAGATATAATGCCATGGATCCTCTAGCTCCCCTTCAAGCCTTGCATTATTTGATCAGAATCGTGAAGATGAGGCTTTATATGGGGAGCCAGAATTAGGGTCTTCTCTATTTCTTATTTCAATACATTCTCCGTGGGCTGATGAAAAGGCTTGCTTCAAGAAGCCATATATGAGCTCTCAATAGAAAAAAGGGTATCATAGATCTGCTTAGTTTCTGATAGGTCCTACTGATGAAGACTGCTTCAAATGTGGCAGAGAAATTGAGTGAAGATTACAAAGGGATAGGCTAAAGAATCTGAGAACACTTGTTGTAAACTAAGATCATAGACATGGTGAACATTCAATGTTTCTTTTACAGGGCTTCAAGATTATGACTTATGATTTGGGTAACATCTGAGCACACCTTTTCTGCCATTTCATAAGTACCATCCTTAACACTATTCAATATCCTTATAGTAGCAACATAAAGTAGAAATTTCAGCTTTACAAACTCACTCTATTAGAATTTCGAATCATTTACTGACAAAACATTGTTCAGAAGTAAAATGATCTCTTCGAGTCGCATCCACTTTTATTGAGACCTGAAGAAAACATTGCATGAATCCCTTTTGCCTTAAAATGCTAATGTGTTATGATTCCCAATGCTTTAGTCTGGAATACTCAGACAATCTTACCATACTTCCGGATTTGAGTCAGAGAGAAATTTCAATGATAGGGAGCTTAATGATGTTCCAAATATTCAGATATTAGATCTCCAAAATATGTCACAGTATTTAAGCAAGGGAGATTATAACATATTATACCTTAATTTATAATGAAGCCCTTGATGTGACATATGACTGCAAACAAACCTCTGTCCCTAGTCTTCTTGTTCAGGATTGTACCTTGATATGAGCAATATGACACATCATAAATCAGTGACTATAAGAACCATTGTGATCCTTCAAAATTTTAAAAATTTAGAAGTCAGACTACTACAACAAGGTTTCCAATTCATTGTGTTTAAGGAGACCAAGAATTCACACTGTCTCAGACATATTTAAAGTTTAAATTTTTGAGAAGTCTCCCCTAATTAAGGGTTAATCAATACGCAACAATTCTTCACCTACAGTCTCACCTTAGTGACATCCATAGGGTCATAGGCATATACATGCTTCAAGGAAGCCTTGATTAGTCTATTAAGGCAAGTCTCCAGGTCAATATCAAGAGAGTATTTTCTGAATCTTCCCTTGATCTGAAATGACCTCGACCTGGTATAATGATATTTCAGAGATTTGTTGCAGAAGATTGGGTGGAAATTGAATTTAACCAACCTTATTATCGACATACCATTAAATGTAATGGATCTGAGCCTCATATTGGGTTTGTGACATGGGCCAAAAGTTGAGGCTGCCATCAACCATATTCAAATAAATTAAACCCCTTGATCCTTGAAACAATTAGGTGTTCCTTGATTTCTTTGATATTCCTGCAGAGATTCAACAAATAAATCCTTATCATTTCATAACATAAGAGATAAACATAACTAGAAACCCCTTTCAATTATGCCTTCCCTTAGATCTTCAAAGATTCCTCAAGACCGAGAGAATTCCAGAGTTAAGAATCCGTTGAATGCTTGAGATAGTGCACCTCATGGTCACTTATAATCTTCGATAAATATCTAAACTTGAAAAAGATGACAGTTGAGCATATCAAGCTACAGGGAGAGGAAATCATGGAGGATTGTCCATGAATTCAGTGATTTCTTTCTCTGACTTGGGCTTGCCTTTAGCTAGGCTCTGATACCATTTTAATTTTTTAGGATAACATGTTCTTTGCAAAGACAGTTACTTCAGAGATATTTATTATCCCATAATACCATTAGCAATCACATAGCTTATTATCATATACACAGCAACTAAAGAAAGAACATAGATGATCGAAGAAAAAGACAAGCCAAGATAAGATAACACATGGATATGGTGAAAGCCAGGGAAAAACCCCAAGACTGAGAAAACCCTTGATCAATTATTCTTATTATTCATAAACAAATGTTCAGCAGAGAGAGAGAATACAAGGACTTTAAAGACAAAACTGACTTACCAAATAGAAGATGTGACCTTAGACTGCAATTCTGAATGTTGATAAGGGCTTCCTGAATTAACCCGTACTGGTTAGGGTTACTTGCAATTCATTAAGATGCTACTGAAGGATGTCCTACAAGCATTCCAGAATTATCCAAGCACATCATTTCTGCCCAAGTAACTACTGAAGATGGTAGCTCCTGGTTACGGTAAGATTAATACCACAATAGCCCATACAAATGTATCCAAAACACTCTTATAAAGTTGTAGCTTCTCTTCATAATAAGTTGACCTTCCTTTGATACAAATCAGTACTTAATCCAGCCCTGAAATAGGCTTCCACATTTCAATGCATACCCTTCTCGGCGTATACTTAGAAAGGTAAGGCCTGCAACCAACTTGAGATGGTCTCCAATAGGTGCAGCCTGCTTATAAGATTACACCCATATGCTTTTATTGATCCTTTTGTCTGCAGTTAACCTGAAATGTAACTCAGATCTTCAATAGAAGATGGATCACCCAAATCAGACTACATATGTATCCAAATATGACTCTAAGAAGCTCGGCCTTCTTCCCAAGGGACTTAGCCCATCAAATAACCCTCACATTACACCAAAGAAGCCCCACATTCTTTGATGGAGACACCTTTCTCCTGCAACCATCATATGAGAGAAATAGGATGATTTTAATGAGGAAGAAGGCTCCTCTTTATAGACAAGATGGAGGAAAGGCCGACCTTAAAATTTGGAGGCAAATTTGAAATTTGAATTTTCAATTTTTCCCACATAAACACAATCATAACTTATAGAATTTCTTTTTTAATAAAAAAATATTTTCTTGACCAAATTTGACAATCTTTAGATTGATTTTGGTCCTCTTGAAAAGAGTGATTCAATGGAATGATTATCTTCATCAACTAAGCCGACATGAGTGGAATTTGGCCCTAGTTGCTAATTTTTATACTATCTCTATATTTCTGACAAAATAGGCATCCTGGTTAACATCTAGATAGCCAAATATTATCCAAATGGTTTATTTGACTCTTGCAAAGCTAACTATGTGACAATGTCTATTCTATAAGAAGGAAATTCCAGCTAATCTGAATTCATTCCAAATTTGCCTACCCACTTTCCAAATCATCATTTGGCTTCTAACAAGCCCCATTCCAATGAGTTGTACCAACAACAAGAAGATTATTTTCAGTTGTTATCTAGTTTTTAAACATCTCAAAAACCTTGCATTACCACATTGCATGCTTATCTGTTACAAAGTAAACAACAACCTCTATAAATATAGCTCAATGAACATGATTTTTAACTACTAGGACATTTTGAAGGACTAGACACCCAAGAACTTTACTTTTAGAAGTGCAAGATGCCTTGACATCTCTGAATACATCCTAGTTCATGATCATGAACATTACATTTCCAATTGAGGTGATGATCAACATGGCCCAACCTTATAAAAGAATTCCTTTTATTGGTAATCAATGGATAGGTTTCCTCTAAAATCATCTCCAATTCTTCGAAATAGGTATAGAAGAATCACAATGTAATATAAGCGAACGTCGAACACTCATCAAGAATCATCTGGCACAATGCCATGAATGCATAATGACCAACATCTTGAAGGTTTTGAGTACAATTAATATCACATGAAGATAACCATTCTCTTGTACATTAAACCCACATCAATCCTTGATGAAAAGGCTATTTTGGCATGCCATCTGCCAATGAAGGTAGAAAGAAAACCCCACCTATCATCTTTCCATTAAAGAATGGCCAATTTAAATGTGCAGCCATACCAATCTTGATGAAAGTCCAAATAATCCTAATGTAACTGGAAACGAGTTTCCATGCCTGCGATGTCCCCGCTTAAGGACCACACAAACCACAAATCTTAAAAATATTAGTTGCGCCTACTACTGACTATAATGCAAGCCACCTTCTCCAAGTTTCTTCGATAGCTGATCCTTCCCACTGTCCTAGCTGGCCTACAGTCGCTCGGCATACTGCCCAGATTCGTTTGATGAAAGGGCATTCCTGGAAAACGTGAATGATCATTTCCTCACTATTTTTGTACAAGGGGCATCAACCAATCCCAATCACATACCTTCTTTGAAGCACATCCAAGGTTGATATCTTTCTTTCGACACCACATAGAAATTTTTGCCTTGGCTGGGCACTTAGCTTTCCAAAGCATTTTCCTCCACCACTTTAACTCTGCAAGGATTCGAACTGCAATCACTATGATGTATCCAAGCTTGGGGACATATTCACCAAAAGGAGAGGAACTCCAGAAAAGCTTGTCCTCTCTGTCAGTTAATCAAATTTGATGAGCATTTAGAGCATTTACATATGCATTCCATGATTCATGAAAAGTTGCTTCTAATCCCAACTCCCCAGTAGTCATCCATCCGTGTCTCCAATTGGTAGTTTTGGCCGGGTTGTCGATGTGTGCAATTCTGAACCTAGTGTTGTGCTTTTGTTCAGTATATCAGTTATAAATCTACTAAGAATTTTTTGTGTAACCAGCTCCAAAAATAGAAGAAAAGAGATATCAACGCCTTAGAAATAAGACACTTCGAGGGGGCAACCTCCAATACATTACATAAATGAACAATTCTTGGATGATCCAATTTACAAAAACTCCTTTCTATATATAGGAGTACATGGGGCCATAATTTAATCCTAGTGGGCCACAATGTAATCCTATCCGACCTAACAATAATAACCTAAGGGCACAATAATAATAAAATGGGGGTTACAAGGGTACAATAATAACAATAAGGGGGTTACACTCACAACAATAAGGGACTATACTAGTAATATAGGGACTATACAAAAAAGTGTTGTCCTCAACACTTGAGTAGCTTTGGGTGCTTTTGTATAAAATTCTCATCCTCCCATGTAGAATCTTCAGTGGGTAAGTTCTTCCACTTGATGAGATACTCTGAAATTGATCGATTCCATAGTTGTCGATTTCTTGTTTCCGTGACCGCTTCAGTTTCCAATATGATTTTTCCTTCCTCATCAAGTTCTGGTAATATTGTTTGAACTAGAAGATTTTCACCGATAACCTTCTTTAAGCATGAAACATGGAAAATTGGATGTACTCGCGAAGAAGCAGGAAGCTCCAATTTGTATGCCATAGTACCAATCTTTTGCAACACCTTGTAAGGACCATAGTACTTTGGCGATAATTTATTATCCTTCTTTGCTTGATTGAGGAACATTTGTTTGTATGGTTGTAGCCGTAAAAATACCCAATCTCCTACATCAAAACTTCTCTCACTGCGATGTTGATCTACATGTTGTTTCATTCGATTTTGTGCCAAATTCAGGTTATCCTTTAAGAGTTGGAGATCTGCAGAAATAGATGATTTTGATGTCGAAACTTATAGTGAGCATAATTTTGCAATTACGCCTCGTTGTTCTTTCTTTAGAAGCTTTTTCATGACATTAGAGCTTATTATCCTTCCCGGCTTTCCTTCAATACCCCGTAATTCGACTTCCTTTCCTTCTGACAAAAATTTCAAGAAAAGCTCTCGAAAATTAAAAGCTACCGTCCCCAAAGATTGTAACCATTGTACTCCTAGTACAACATCAGCACCTCCCATAGGAATGGAAAGCATTGGACTAGTCAATACATATTCCCCCATGGTTAGCTTGATATTATGGCATTTTCCAGAGCAATTTATAGTTCCTCCATTTGCAACCACCACTTGACATTCTGGTGCTGGGTATAGGAAACAATTCAATTCCTTGGCTACCTTACAATGAATAAAATTATGGGTACTACCTGAATCAATCAACACTATTACCTTTTTCTTCTTGATATGTCCTTCTATATTGAGAGTTTGAGGAGTGGTAATTCCCGCCAATGCATTACACGATATGGTCAGACTCATTTCTTCCTCTTCTAGGGTTGGTTCCTGGTGTATATCCTCTTCTTGTTCATTTTCTTCTTCCTCTTCACAATCTATGTAAAATAATTTCTTCTCAGCACACTTATGACCTTTAGTGTATTTGCTATCACAACTGTAGAAAATCCCTTTTCTCTTTTTTCTTCCAATTGTTGTGGTGTCAACCTTGTAGGTTGTGGAAATCTAGACGTAGCAACACTTCCTTCTTTATAGAAGTGAGTGCTAGGCTTCCTTGTTGCCATAACTTTACATTCAATTTTTCTTGCCAACCTGAATGCCTTCTCCAATGAATCTGGTTCCAAAACGCGAACTTCATGTTGTATGTTATCCTTTAAAGTGCCTATGAAGAGATCAATCCTGTGTTCCTCTAGAATATCAGTTACCCTTATATTCAATTTTTGGAAGTCCTCAATGTGCTCCCCCACTAAACCCTTTTGTTTGAGATTTATCAATTGGCTAAAGAAGGTGTTTCTCTTTGTATCCTCATAATGTGCTATCATTTCCTCCGTAAAAATTGACCAAGTGACAATTTTTTTTACGGGAGCAAAGCCATCGATACCATACAAATGTATTTTGTTCTAAATGTAAAGTTGCAATGCGTACCTTTTGTGTGTTTTGTACATTATGGAGATCAAAATATTGCTCCATCTGTAGTATCCATGTTACAGGATCCTTTCCATCAAACTTCCTCATATCCATTTTTGGAATATGGTGGTTCTTCCCTCCAATAGTAGAGTTTATGAAATCACGATTAACATTTATTTTGTTCTCATCATGAGTTTCCTCTACTATATTTTCACCATTAGGAAACATTTCTTGTATCAACCTTGCCAAACCTTCGATGTCTAATTTTAGATCCTTCTTCATGTTTTCCATGTTGTCTTTCATTTTTTCATCGATCTTAGCTTCCATGTTATCCATCTTAGCTTCCATGCCCACTTCCATGCCATCCATCTTAGCTTCCAAACCATTCATCTTAGCTTCCATGCCTTTCTTCAAACTTTCCATCTTAGTTTCCACGCATTTCTTCAAAACTTCCATTTCCTTTTTTGTTGTTCCTTGCGAGAGCGAAATTTGTTGCACTTGCTCTTGTAATTTTGATATGTCATGTCGCCATTCTTCGTCTTCATGAGTCATAGTAGAACCTTCTAAAGGCTTAATGGGTGTTGAATTATTTTTTGGGGCCATTATTTAGAACCCAATACTGATATATATTCTACAATATGCCCTTGGAATCAATTCAAATTGATTCTTCAAACAAGAATTATGAAATTTGGAAAAAAATACACACCTTTTTATTTCTTTTGAGGAGCTCGATATTGAAATTGGATTATCTATGTGATTACAGCTCTTAAATATCTAAAATTCAGTACCAAAGTAGCCCTCTAAATTATATTTCGAATGCCACAGGTCTGACCTGATTTGGATTCTCCAAGACAAAGTTGTGTCCAATCTCCCACAATGACCTAATTATGGACTGGTTCAGTAGAGCGAACTTGTATGACTTGCCACGTGCCACTGTTTCGTCCTTTGTCTCTAAAATTGATAACAAAGAAACTACAGTCCGTTTTCTTGCGACCAATTTTTACGGCACTCCAATCCAATGCCCAGAGAGAGAGTTATTGAACTTTTACCACGATCACCTCTTTGAGATGAAATTCAAGAGCCTGAAGAAGCACTACCTTCCACAGATCATATCTCCAAAAATATTGCGAACAAAGCTCTGAAATTTTTTGAAGAATTTCCTCAGGATTTTAGCTTCGCACCATATGAATTTCAGATTCTGAACCTTCGTATAAAAAAATTTATAGCGCAAATTCCACAATGACCTATTTAGGAGCTTGAAACAAGACCTAACTTCCATAGATCATATCTCCGAAAATATTGCGAACCTAGCTCTGAAATTTTTAGAAAATCTTCCTCAAGATTTCGGCTTTGCACCCTAAAAATTTCAGCTTCTGAAACTTCGTAGAAAAAATTTATAGCGAAAATGCCACGATGACCTGTTTGGAGCAACGAAACCCTAGAATTAATTGCCAGGTGCTAGGTTCAGAATTTAACAAAAACAACAGCACCCATCTACTGGAAAACAACCTTGCAATTCTAGTATCTGTTAATATTCATTCCTTTCCTTTGTGTTGGTCGAAAACTTAGGTGAAAAGAGATTCTGTTGCGCAATCTTCACAATCAAACCTGATTTCATGTCATCCATACATAACTTGTTGTGCATCAAAATATGGATATCTTCATGCTATAACAACTGGTAATATTGTATTTGAATGCTGGTTCATACTGTTGTCTCTGTCAACAGTACTGAGTGTTTACAAACACCTGTTTTACATTATGTATTTGTGATGCAGCCATAGCTGCTTAAACCCCACAATCTGAAACAAAATTTTATTTATGCATAACCACATGCATATAAACCCAAATGGTGATAATCTCTCATGTGGAAGCTCTTTGATTGTTCATATAAATTATTCAATAAATCATAATAAAACAACCATCATATGGAAATGCATTTTTATATTTTTGACTTTGATAAAATTTATCAAAGGTATCAACATACATTAATGTTCGGGCCCAAAACTTTACCAATCCACTTATTCCGTTGATCATATTATATAATCTCCACTTAGATAAAGTTCTTACATTGGTTATAAAATCAAATGCCGACATAATATTATATCTGGCCCCACAGCTTTTCAACTCACTTATCCACCTACAATCTATCCGCTCTCATCAAATCAACGGCAATCACATACCCCACATGAAATGCATATGATCCAATAGTAGACACAAATCTAAAATGAAATGATTCTAATCCAACGAATATCGCATTCCATCAAACACGATGTTTAAAGTTTTAAACTTATGCGAAATAGGTGGTATTGAGGCACCACGTGTCATCCCACAACCACTATCGTGTTCATACAGGAAATTACCACTTATCATCTTACACCCACGCGAAACCCATTTATTGTTTCCAAAACCCGTCCATCATTTCATTTCACCTTCTCTCACAGTTTCTTTACAGAAATCAAGTTTCGGCAAACAGAGATTCAATTCCTCTGTTGCTTCTCAGAGATTTAAACCCATGATTTCACTTCTTCAACTTACTGGATTTGGCATTCCTGTTAAGAAGTCACGGCTTCTTGTACTAAAAATTGACAATGCTCTAAATTAACCATACCTTTGAATTGTTTCAAATACACAATAGATGTGGAATTTTCAAGGAAGGCATACACACCAGTTCCATTATATGATCACGATAAACAGAGATTTCCCCTCTGTTTCTCTGCTTTATTTTCCTGATTTTCAATTAAGGCACTATAAGTATCTACAGTAGGCTGACAATGCTTCTCCATCATTTTTTCAAGAAGCTTAAATTCAAGAAAGCTGTTTATTTCGAGTGGCATTCCATCCAGGTCATGAATTTCATCCAAGTTATCAGGATCTAAACTACCTACTGCATCCTCATTAGGAATCAAGTGTTCTTTTTGTATCTTGTTTTCTTGAACTATACCATTCATAAGCTCACAATAAGTTCGATAATTAGGTTGACATCCTTCATTTATCATCTTACTTAATAGATAAAAAGCATGATTCACCCTGCCATAATTGATGTTGCCATCAATCAATGATGTGTATGTTACTTGGTTAGGCTGTAATCCTTTCTCCTTCATTTTATCAATGAACATTTTAGCCTCTTACAATTTTCCTTCCCTGCAAAGTCCATAGATCAGTGCACTGTAAGTGTAGACATTTGGAGAACAGCCCTGCTTTACCATTTTGTCTAATACTTTATATGCAAGATCAATGGCACCGACTCTACATATTCCATCAACAAGCGTGGTATAAGTCACCAGGGAGGGAGCTAACCCTTCCCCCAAAATCTTACCAAAGACATTATTTGCCTCAAGCACCCTGTTTTCTTTGCGGGCTTGAGTTCTGCATTTTTATTTGGTCTTATGTCTAAAAATTTGAAGGTCAGTGCTACAATGTGGGTGTTTTGGTTTCTAGGATGATTCCTTCCCATGGTAGAGCAGGGCTATCCTTGGATTTTCCATCAAAGTTAGACTTGGGGCAATATCCATGTTTGTATAATCGGGTAAGATAGCCTATGAATTGAAGTTTATGTGAGCAAGATATTCTTGTCTAAATTTTCCCTTTCTAAACAATATCTATACCTATATTACAAGATAAGGAGAGAAAGCAGGCTTGCAGAAGGGGAAATTTGATGTCGTGATGGCTCTCTCCTTTTGTTTTTTTATTTACAATTTATGCTTGAAATTGCTCTAATTTTGAAGATCTTCAACCCATTCATTTTGATTTAGAATTTTACAATAGTTTTGAGGGTAACAGTGACTTTCGAATATAGGTTAAGTGTTGTCTTGAAAAAATGGGCCTCTTTGCAGACTGAATTTTTAAAATGTCAGAATATTATGAATGGCAATGTGATAACTGCAACTGTCACCAAAGTTTAGCTAGATATCTAGGGGTGATTGTCAAATTCCAAGCCTGCCTTCTGATATGAATTTTAAATTGGCATGGGCTATCAAGTCAATTCATCTTGCAGCCATCCATTTTTTATCTGCATAATGTGAGCCTTTCTAGACCTTCTTGTCTTGTGCGTTTAAAATTTCTTATTGCATCCTAGTTCCTGAGTTCTAATCACATTTCAAAATGATGTTTCAACCTTTCCATCTTTCAATGCATCATATGTGGGCTTATTTGTTAGTGAAAATAAGTTATATTTTTATTGACTAAAGATATGTCATAGCTGAGAACCCCTACTTTGTCTGCTTTGAGTAACCAAAAAATCATGATTATGCACTACCAAAGAGGCATACCGTTGTCAAATGCCATCCTTGAGAAGGAAAAATGAAAAAATAAGAAATTTGAATAGATCAACTTTGAAGGAATATTTATCTGTATCTATATATCTATCAATAATATAAATAACATTAGGAAACAACTGTTAGGAACATAGATGAAATAATTTGTAATCAACAATTAATTTGTGAGGGCCTTGAAAAGATTCAATCTGCAATAATCAGGAAATAATAGGGAAAAATGGGCCAATATTGGCACGCCAGTAATGTTAAACTAAATAATTAAGGTTATTTCGAAATAATAATTTTGTTAATTGCATTGGGATTGATTTGATTAATTTGAGATTATTTCATATATGTTTTGTAACATTTAAACCAATTGCTTGTGACTATCCCCATGGAAACTCATAATTGCTAACATTGAACAAGATGGTCTCAAGATCTGACAATATTTTACATGGTTTTGAATGCAGATATATTTGGGAAAGTTTCAAATGAGTGGGAGAATGTTGACATTAGTGTTTTTGTATGTGGTCCTGAAAATTTAGAGACAAGCATAGAAAAGGAATTCAGGTCATACAACTTAAGAAACTTGAGAAACTCGAGAAACAGAGCTGTGTTTCATTTCAACAGTCATAGCTTTGATCTGTAATGAACTAATTATAGAGATATCACTATGACATAATGGCTCATTGTATTATGTTTACATAGGTTTCATATGCAAGTTTATAGTTTCCTTGCTATTAGTTTGGCTTATTTCATGAATTGGCATGATTATGTAAGGCTCACTAAGGCCAAAATTTCCTCACGGGACCTATACAAGTTAAAATCTATATGATGTAATTATTGATATGTAAATTAATATCTTTTCATATGAATTTTATAACTTTCCCAAAGGTTATTTGATAGTCTGCAATAAATTACACAGACAATGACCCTAATTATTTGTTAATCTATTTCTGTAATATTAATCTATTTTGGTTATAGTCTATTAGGAGTTTAATCTTTAGGAAAGCCCAGCAGAAGCAAAAATGTATGTGGCATTGTCTCCAAATGGTATCCTTTTTCAAAAGTGACGTATTCAACATGATTTTCTGATAGGTGGACAGTGACAAGGTGTATCTTGGGCTTATTTCTTGTTATCTAAAAACTTGTATGCATCTATGTTATAAAAAAAAAATTGCTTTTGTGCATGTTTCACTACAGAAGAATGATGAGGGTGGATCTTTTAGGGACTTCAATAAGAATGGAAAAAGGAAACTAGCCTTCTTGACTTCTAAATAATTTCAGGCTCTCCCCTGCAAAGCTTGTTTGACCAGGAGTGACCTTTCCGTGAGCCTTTGCCTCTCCTTTCCAAAGGTAGAAATAACGAAGCATATTTTTTAGGATTTTCCTTTTACGGGTCTTGCTGGGCAGAGGTGAAATCTCAGTTGGCAAATGAATCCTAGACTTATAGAAGTGTTCAGCAATTATAGAAGTGTTCACTAATTATTTGAAAGCAAATGAATTTGTTGATCATATTTTCCAGATCTATATTTTCTTAAATCTATCATTTTTTACTGTAGGAATTATCATTTGTATGTTCTTCTCTAATCATAATATAGATGTGTTGCACCCATTATGAAAACATTAATGTTTATAATTTTTGTTTTGGCTTATTGTGAATAGTCATGTTCTTTTTAAGATTTTGTGCTTGTGTGTTAGACTTAAACCCAAAAAAAAAAAATCTCCATCTTACTCCCATTGCATGCAAGTGTTGTTTGTACCCATGTGGACAATAGGATGTCCCTTAATTGAATAGAATAAATCATGATTAAATATAGGGCCTACAAGATGTTTGTCAAAGGGAATGGATGGTCAGAGATCTCAACTAGTGATAGATGGAATATTTTAATGAGATTTTCTTCTTTGCTATGGGAAAGGATTACCTCATTTATTTTTTTATAGTTAAGTTCTAGTCACACCCAAGAATATATACACTGCATCCATCCTAAGAAACTATAATGACCCCCTAACACAAACACAATTTTTGAGGTAGTTTGTAACAAGAATTTGACACATGCATGGAATTCAAAGAGATAATATAGAGCATGATGTATGTTCAAAGGTAACATACCCCACGAGGCATAAATAATACATGTATACAAACCTACACATGTTTATCCAGGATAAAATTAAAGGCACATACACACATATGCATAGTTTCAGAGGTAAGAATAGAATGTGCCTAGAAATTGAAGCGCGCAATAAGATTAGTTCTTTTTATTTTCAAAAAATCTCAAGAGTTATAGTATTTTTCAATCCATAGTTTTGACATGATGAATCCAATGTGTTCAACATATACACTAGTCATACAATTTTTTTTTTAATGGATTGAAGGGCTATGTCAATTACAATACAACAGTGGAAATTTTATTGTGCACTTATTTTACTAGATATAGTATACCCAACTATTATAGTTGTGATTGTGTGGCAGGTTTGTGAAGAGTTTGCATGTTTAAACATTGAATGGAATGGTTTGCATACGATTTTTACTAGGTTATATATCTACAATGTGCAATGCACCAGACTTCCAAAGAACCCAAGGGAAACCAAGTGCAAAAAAGCCAAGGACGGCAGGATCGTATCAGGGATAGGGTCTTGTTTTCAAAGTAAAGCAAGCAAGGTATCAAAGTTAGGAAATTCCAGTTATGTAATTCATAGAGGGAGGAAAAACCTTGAAAAAGGATTTCATTTAAATCAACGATTCGTTCTTCCTTCTTCTATTATCTACGCAATTATGTTTTGTGTCTTAATCATTTTATATTTTTAGGTTGATAAAGATGGTGATTTTAAAGAGCTTGAAGCACTCTTAAAAACACTATTAGGCCAAGATATTAGAGCTACTAACCAAAAAGAATTAGGTCCATCACCTTCAAATCCAAATGACAACACAAATGTTATAACCATAGTTACATCATCTGTAAAAAGAATCAACATCCAAAAATAGGAGGTCGAGGGTATATTTAATTTTTTTTTTAATATTTTTATCAAAGCGTCGGAAGACTGACGCTTTAGATGTCGGAAAAGCGACGTCTTTTTTTTTTAAATGTTTTTACCATTTCGTCAGAAAAGCGATGCCTCGTAAACATCGGAAGTGCGACGCCTTACATTTTCATCGGTCTTGCGACGTTTGGCACACAACGTCGAAATTGCGACGGTACCAACATATCGTCGATCTTGCAATGTATGGCACCAAATGTCGAAAATGTGATGTTGTTTACATTTGTGTCGATCTTGCGACGTTTGGCACAAAATGTTGGAAATGCGACGGTGCTAACATTTTCGTCATTCTTGTGACGTTTGGCACATAACGTCGGCATTGCGACGTTTGCTTGAAAACCTTATAAGCGTCGGAAATGCGACATTTCGGTATCGTCGGAAGACTGATAGTTGTGGTCCGTCGGAAGACCGATGCTTACAAAACGTCAGAATAGCGACGATTTAACAAACGTCGGAAGAGCGACGGAAGTCTGGAAACATCGGAATAAGTGTCGCTCTTCTGACGCCTTATTGAAGTGTTAGAATTGCGACATAATGGCTAACCACGTTTTGCCCCGCCTCACATTGTCGCTCTTGCGATGCCTATGTGTCTGAATAGCGACGAATTGGCCGTCGGAAATTGGGCCAAATGTGCTAGTGAAGAAAAAAGCCCATAATAATATTGGTGGCATACTTAGGCAAAGAAAATTCCTCAAAAGGTACATTTTGACCTCAATTAATAAGAAAAATGTCTGAAAAACAAGTTTAAATTGCTTCAAAAGAAATTTGAATCCATTCCTTAGCCTCACCACTCTAACAAAGTTTTTTATAAATGTCTAAGATAATATAACCTCATTATTTAGCTAAAAACTCATTTTTATTAAAATTTCACTTGGTTTTTTCACCAAAATGGTTATCTTGTATTACAAATATTTATTCTAACCTTCACACTGTATATTTTACTTTATTATAATTTTGTATGTGTGTGTTAAAATGGGTAGTCTATTAATTGATGCAATGATTTTTTTCTAAACATTTTTTGTTTGTCAATTTTGTCTAAAATTTGGCAGAATTTTTAAAGAGTTATAAGTTTAAGTTGTTATCCGTTTATACATTCAAAAATACATTTTAAATAATAGGAAATCACAATTTTACTGGAAATTACATTGTTACATCACTACCAAAATATCCTTGTGATATTTTTGACCACATTATTTAATGTTTGATAGATTTTGGGTGTAGTGGAGGGATAACCTTATTTGATTATTAAATTTCCTGGTGACAAACAATTTTCCCATCAAATTTGAACCTAGTTTTAAGTGAGGCTATATTCTAACTTTATCATGGAATTATTCCAAATTTAAATTTCTTTAGCGTTGCCATATGCAATAGTAAATTCAAGTCAATACCACCAGCCTAGATCCATCTTAACTCTAAATCTATCAAGCACCAAAAGGGATCAAATATCTCGAGGTGCAAACCTATTTTTTGAGTAAAGGTTTTCACCTCAAGATATTCGATCCCTCTCAGCACTTGATATATCCGAAGTTAAGATGGATCTATGTTGGTTTTGAGTCGTGTGCGACCAAGGAAAATCTATCGAATATGTGATTAATTTTATCAATAATATGTAAATACATCTAATATTAATATAACCATTTTAATTACACTAAATATGTTTGAGATTTATCTGGTCATTTTAATTTTAAATTTGTTTATTTATCTTCGTTTTTTGAGATGATAAATATTGTAAAATAACTTTAATGATGAAAATTGATTAAATAAAAGTTTTGAATGCAAAGTGACAATGCAATAGTGTTGAATGATAGAAAATGTGAATAATAAGATTAGAAAACAAAACATACACTGAAATAAATGCATCTAACGCAAGTAATCAAATAGGATTATAAATCAACATCTACTCTGAAATCAATTCATCTAGTGCAAGTAAGAAAATAGGATTAGAAACCAACATCTACACTAAAATCAATGCATCTAGTGCAAGCAATCAAATAGGATTAGAAATCACCATCTACATTGAAATCGATGCATTTAGAGAAAAAAATCAAATAGGATTAGAAATCATCTATATTGAAATTGATGCATCTAGTACAAGCAATCAAATATAATTAGAAATCAACATTTACATTGAGGTTAATGCATCTAGTGCAAACAATAAAATAGGAATAGAAATCACCATCTACATTGAAATAAATGCATTTAGTGAAAAAAATCAAATAGGATAAGAAATCATATACATTGAAACCAATGCATCTAGTTCAAGTAATCAAATATCATTATAAATCAACATCTACAATAAAATAAAGCATCTATTGCAAGCATTAAAATATGATTAGAAACCACTGTCTACACTAAAATCAATGCATATAGTGCAAGAAATCTTCTCCCCTTTCTCCCCCCTTCATCTATATCTATATATCCCTTCATCTCTCCTTCATTGTCTCTTTATCTCTCCCCCGCAAACTCACACAGTCTCTCACTCCATATCTATCAATATCTCTATCCCTCCCTCCCTGTCTCCATCTCTCTCTTCTTTATATTTACCTTCCATCTATATCTCTATCTCCCTATATCTCTCTATATCAACCAAAAAAAATCCACTCTCTTTCTCCAATATATCTGTCTATCACTACCTCCTCCTCTCCCTCTCTATTTCTCTCTCTCCTCCCCTTCCCTCCCTCTCCCCTGCTTCTATATCTCTTCCCTCTTGCTTTCCTATCTCCCTCTCTCCCATATTTCTTATCACTCCCCCTCTCTCTCTCTCCACCTTTCTCTCTCTATGTATTTATTTTTACCTCCCTCTCTCTCCCCCTTCATCTCCATCTCTCTTTCCCTACCTCTCTCCACTCTCTCACATCCTATCTCTCTCTCTCTCTCTGCACCTTCCAACGGTGTTACTATATGCCTCTCTCTCTCTCCTTCTCTCCCTCTTTCTCTCCATCTCTCCTTCTTTATCTCTTAATCTCACCCCCAAAGTTTGCTCCCATTTTCTCCATAGTTAGAGATATCACCATAATCCTTAGGTGACTACAAATATAATCCGTAGTCCCTAAATAAGGAGACAACAAACCACTCTCTCTTCAAATATTTTCATGCTATGAGATTAGAAGTTTGTTCTTCTTCCCTTTTCAAGGGTTCTCCTAACTCACTCCAAGCCTTTGTGGCATATAAGAAATGAAAGATGTCCAACTCTCTTATTTTGGGAGATACTTAACCTATATCATCATCTTGTTGTGGAAAAATAATCTATATTGAATTGTCACTAAATATTACTTGAACATACTTTCAATGAAGCCCAAGCAAGAAAAAAACCCATAATAATCTCGATGGCATACTTAGGCAATGAAAATTTCTTAAAAGGTACCTTTCGACCTCAATTAATAAGAGAAATTTTCCAAAAACAAGTTGAAATTGCTTCAAAAGAAATTTGAATCCATCTTAGCCTCACCACTCTAACAAGGTTTTTAAAAAATGGATAAGATAGTATAACCTAATTATTTAGCTAAAAACTCATTTTCATTAAAATTTCACTTGATTTTTTCACCAAAATGGTTATCTTGTATTATAAATCTTTATTCTAACCTTAACACTATATATTTTATTTTATTATACTTTTTTATGTGTGTGTTAAAATGGGTAGTCTATTAATTGATGCAATGATATTTTTCTAAACATTTTTTCTTTATAGTTTTTTATGTGTGTGTTAAAATGGGTATTCTAATAATTGATGCAATGATATTTTTCTAAACAGTTTTTATTTGTCAGTTTTGTTTAAAATTTGGCAGAATTTTTTAAGACTTATGAGTTTAAGTTGTTACCATTTATACATTCAAAATTACATTTTAAACAATAGGAAATCACAATTTTACTGGAAATTACATTGTTACATCCCTACCAAAACATCCTTGTGATATTTTTGACCACATTATTTAATGTTTAACATATTTTAACGTTGTTAGATGACAAGTATAGTGGAGGGCTAGCCTTATTTGACGGTTAAATTGTCTGGTGATGGAAAATTATCCCTTCAAATTCGAACATGGTTGTAAGTGAGGCTACATTCTAACTTTATCACGAAAATTTTTCCAAACTTAAATTTCTTCAGCGTTACCATATCCAACAGTAAATTCAAGTCAATACCACCAACCTAGATCCATCTTAACTCTGGATCTATCAAGTATGGAGAGGGATCAAATATCTCCGAGGTGAAAACCCATTTTTTGAGTGAAATATTGAGGAAAGGTTTGCACCTCTAGAGATTGGATCCCTTCGGGGCCGTCTGATAGATCCTAGGTTAAGATGGATCTCAGGTTGCCTACTGTAGTAAACTGTAAGGAGAATCTATCATGTGATTAATTTTTATCAATAATATGTAAATATGTATAATATTAATATAATCGATTTTAAATATGCTAAATATGTCCGAGATTTATCTCTGTCATTTTAATTTTAAATTTGCTTAGTTACCTCAATTTGTTGAGATGATAACATTGTGTGGTAAACAATCTCGTAATGATGAAAATAGATGAAATAAAGCTAATGCAAAGTGACAATGTAATAGCGTTGAATGATAGAAAGGTAACAATAAGAATGTATTAAATTAAAAATAGTCTTCATTGTGATAAATCTCAAACTATTTTTTCTACTATTTTTATTGTCACCTTTGTTAGTTTTGTCATATTTTCATATCGATTATATTAAAATGACTATTGAAACAAACCATTTAAATACTAAGCCTAAGCTGCTGTGGTGTAAACATCATACCTTTATCTCTCTTGCTCTCCAATATTAATATGCTTAGTTACTATAACACAAAAATCAATGTACATTGTCAATAATTTTTGTGCTTATACTAAAATTAAGTACCTTCTATTAATCCAATGACTTTAAAAGTAATGTACCATCATACATCCAATTACACCAAATCGTAAATCAACATATATACTAAAATTGTGCATCTAATGCAACAAAACCAAATAATATTAGAAAAACAACAAATGAGACCAAATCAATGCATCTAATGAAAGTAATCGAATAGGATTAGAAATCAACATCACCTTTAACCAATGCATCTAGTGAAAGTAAGAAAATAGGATTAGAAACCAACATCTACAATGAAATAGAATTGTATCTAGTGCAATCAAATAAGATTAGAAATCACCACCTACATTGAAATCAATGCATTTAGTGCAAACAATCAAATAGGAAGAAATCATCTACATTGAAATTAATGCATCTATAATGCAAACAATCAATGAATATAAATCATTGTCTACATTAAAATAATGCATCTAGTGCAAACAATCAAATAGGATTAGAATCATCACATTGAAATCAAAGCATTTAGTGCAAAAATCAAATAGGATAAGAAATAATCCACATCGAAACCAATGTATCTAGTGCAAGTAATCAAATCATCATTAGAAATCAACATCTAAACTAAAATTGCATCTAGCGAAAGCAATCAAATATGATTAGAAATCACCATCTACATTGAAATCAAATTTATCTAGTGCAAGAAATATTATCCCCCTCTCCCCACCTAAACTATATCTATATATCCCTTCACATTCTCTTCTTTGTCTCTCTCTTTATCTCACTCCCACAACACACATGCTCTCTCACTTCATATCTATCAATCTCTCTATCCCTCCCTCCCTATCTCCATCTCTCTCTTCTTTATCTATCTTTATCTCCCTATTTCTCTCTATATCAACCCCAAAACATACTCTATTTCTCCAATCTATATATCGGTCACTGTCTCTCTCTCTCTATGTTCCCTCTCTTCCCCCTTCCCTCCGCCCGCTTATATCTCTATTCCCTCTTACCTCCATTCCTCTCTCCCTTCTCTCTCTCCACATTTCTATGTATTTATTCATACCCTCCCTCTCTCTCTCCCCCTCCATCTCCATCTCTTCCCTATCTCTCTCCACCTCTCTCACATCCTCTCTCTTTTTCTCTCTCCACCTTTCAACTTGGTTACTATAAGGCCCTCTCTCCTTCTCTCCCCCTTTCTCTCCATCTCTCCTTTGTCTCGTAATCTCACCCCAAACGTACACACTATCTCTCTCATTTTCCTTTGTCACTCCCTCTCTCTCTCTCCACTTCTGGCCTCTCATTTATTTCTTCTTCCTCCCTCTATCCCCTCTTCCAACCCATCTTCTATCCTCCTTCTAGTCCCCCAATGTCCCCCGCTTTCTCCTTCCTCTCTCTCTTCCCCATAACTCTCTCTCGTCTCTCTCTTTGCCCTCTAATCCTCTCTCTTCCCCCATCACTTTATCTCTCTCTCTCTCCAACTATGTTACTATATCCCTCCCTTTCTCTATTCTCTCTTATTATATCCCCTATTGTATCTATCTCTCCTTATATATATCTTTATTTCACCCCTAAACGTGTACACAATCTCTCTCCATCTCTCCCTTTGTCACTCCTCTCTCTCCCACTTCTCACTCTCTATGTCTTTATTCTTCCTTCCCTTTATCCCCCTCCAACTCCATCTCTCTATCCCTCTAACATTCCCTTCCTCATCTTCCCTCCCACTTCCTCTGCCTCTTTCCCTTCTCTATCTCTCTCTATCTCTACCTCAAACCCTCTCTTCCCCCTACCTATCTCCTTCTCTCTCTCCCATCTCCATATTTATGTCTCCCTCTCCCTATCTTACCCTTATGTAACAAACCTCTCCCACTCTTCATTCTCTCCCCCCTCTCCTTCAATTTATCTCCATTCTCTACCCCTATTTCTCCACCTCTATCATATGTCTTTGTTATTCCTCCCAATCTAGAGTTAATATATATTTACTATGATATTAATAATATATATTATAATATAACAAATTTAATATTGTATTAATCCAAAGTTATTAAATTTAATAATATTAATAATATAATATATTATATGAATATTAGATTTAATAATAATAATATTTTAATATTAACATTATATTTTAATATTAATATTAGGGTTAATAATGCTTGTTTTTTGCATTGTATTAATAATAATTTGGTCCATGGTATTTGGCTCATAGGCTTGGTATAATTAGATGCTTAATCCTATTTGACAGGTTTTATTTATTTAATTTTCCTGCCTCTTTATACCTCTTTTTACTTAGTTTATTTTATCATACCTATTTTATAAATATGGTATTTGTCCCAGGTATTTGAAAATAGGTTTCACTCAAATAGAACTTTCTTTTGTAAAAGTTTAAAAATATAAAGAGGTTTATGGGAGAACATAAAAGAGTTTTTATTTATTTACCACTTCCTATTTTACTTTATTTTTATATATTTACCATATCCTGAGTAAAGTATAAAAAGAGTATTTTATTTATTACCAGTTTCTCGGTTTATTTATATTTTATATTATTTACATATATGTTTTTTTTGAGTGTTCTAAGAAACTTTTATATTTTAAATATATATTGTTTAAATTTATTTTTAATGTATTTTTAATTTAGATCTAAGACTTTTGTGATCCATAAATTAGATAAATGTCTTTCTTTGATTAATCACATCGTTGATTCCATTGATGCTTTAATTTAACTAATGTGGTTCATCCCTCAGACAAGGTGAAAACGCCCTATGGATATTAATGAATAAATAGTGTGGATGCATCATTTCGTAATTAGTCATTGAAAAACTAGCCGTTTGAAACTAGTCGTCAAACAACCACTTGGAATCAAAATATCCCATCTTCTTGACGTTTTTGGAAAATAATGGTATAGTAGATCTCAAGGCTCAAGTCCTTTCAAAAGAATAAAGGATTAAAGAAAACTAATGTAAATGATCCTATATCCAAAGTTCATATCCTCATTTATCCTACAAACACCAACAAAATTTCCCACGTCCTTAGAAAGAATAATGTCTCATCGCCAAGCCTCTCGTATACTATTAGAAATTCTCAGATCTGTCGTAGGACCTTATCAACCCAAAAGACATGAAAGGTGTTTACATTAGTTCTGTTCCTATGGCACCTCCATTGGTGAAATAGGTCAACCATTAAGAAGAGGAATCCAAGAGCATGAAATAGACATTAGGCACAATCGATCCCACACATCGGATCTTGTAGAACATGCGGAAAACCATCACCATGTTTGCATTGAGGACTCCAAGGTCATTTCTAAGGTTGATCAATTCCATCATAGGAAGCTTCAGGTGTCCATTGAGATTGAAAGACATACTAAGAATCTCAATAGGGATGATGGTTGGAAATTGAGTAAGAGTTGACTCCAAACTTTGATGTGATTCCCCCCCCACCCCTTCTCGCTCTCACTCTTGTTGTCTAGTTTTTCCCTATGTTCTTTTTACGGTTTTATTTATTTTCATCCTTTGCCCTTAATTATTTCTAGCCTAATTTGTTTTTTTTTTAATATTTTTTTTATTCTTACCCTTGAAATTATATTATCCTATATATTATATTAATTGAATTATAATATAATATTTATTAATTGAATCCTTTAAATAAAAATTTAATATTTTTATAATATTTATCAATTTATAAATAAATACTTAAATTAATCACTAGTTTTTAACAGCTAGTTTTCAAACTAATAGCCTGGAATTTTAAACAGTTTTTCAAGTTGACTAATTCCTGAAATCATAATTCACACTATTTATTCATTAAGATCCATGATTTTCACTTTGTCCTCAGATGAACCACATTAGTTGGTTCAAACTTCTGACCAAATCCTAATGACTTTATTAATTCGAATTTTTAATTATTTATTTATATGGTTATGTAAGTTATTATTTAAGTGGACATAATTTAGATTTTATTTTTTAATTTTTTAGTTTTATTTATATACGTTAGTGAAATTTCATCCGGAAAGACAAATTCACATCTCCCCATAATTTGGACCGTAGAATTTTCCTCTAGGCGCAACAAGATTTAAAGACAACAGGTGCTAAATTCGTAATACCGCAATTTCACAAAATTTCCGTCGACTTACTGGGCCGCAATTCAAGGCACACTCTTGAAGCTTATTTAAAGTCACAAGACGTGCACACCCAAATTTGAGAATACTCATATTCAGAAGTTTTTTTCTACAATCCAATTTGATACACCTCATTTTGTCCATAGTGGGGCAAATACCAACAACTTAGAAGATTTGAAGGATTTTGTGGGTGTTTTAATCTAATAATACCGATATTTTCCTAAAATTTCATCTCAGGTTATCGCAACACTCTGACTTTAATGGTGTTTAGACTCTGAAATGATTGGGCGAATAACCCGGATTGAAATTACAAATTCTAGTGCTGAATTTTTTTTTTAATAGAAAATCTCTTGCCCGAGTAAAGTAGGAATTTCCAATATGAAAAATTGATAGTTTGTTTTTCAATTTAATGTCTCGTTTTGTTTATTTTAATAAAATAAGAAAAATGACATATTTAAATAAAATTTAACTTCAAATTCCATGCCTAGACTAATAATTCCCCTCATTCAAGTGAATAAAAACTGCTTTGAGCCGTCTGTTATCAAACTCACAAGATTTGAAGGATGGTCCTACATAATCCTACAATACTCATATTTTCTTGAAATTTTCATCCGTGTTAGTCGGCCACCGATTCAAGTCAATACGTACATCATTATGCTTCATTAAAGTCAAAATTCATTACCCAAAACTCAATACTACATGCAGACAGCAAGGAAGAATTCCAATAGTACTAAGATTTTCATAGACTCAATTCAAGTGTTAGATAGACATTTTCTTTTGTCACTTTTCCAAAAGATTTAATACAATTTTGATAATACCTAATTACCTTGTATTGAAGAAATTTTCAACCAATTTATTGATCCATATATGTAATTAAGTAAAGTCAATACAAACAATTTTCTCATTAAGTCAAGTTAATAAGGATATTTTTTGGTTATCACTTTTTCATCTGATCTTCATTTTCCATTAGATTTACCCATTAAAAGTTTTCATCCATTAAACTCCCGCCTCAATTCAATATGCAATTCTTCTACCGTGGAAAAAAATTCATGAATTTATTCATCCATGTGCTCCTCGCGCTAAGTCAATGATATCATCTCCATCACCATTTTCCACTAGATTTACCCATTAAAAATTCTTAGACATTAAATGCCCACTCAAGTCAAGTCAATATGCAATTTTCTCAATATCAAAAACAAGTTATGGATTTATTCACCCATTTTCTTGAACTTGTATCTGCTTTCCCTCCGCCTTCCATTCTCAAACTCATACGACAATATGAAAGTCTTATAAGGGAGGAGCAAGGCACGTCCCCATCCATCTAAAACACCAAGCTTTGGAATGGAGCCGTTCTCTTGCTCAAAGAATATGGTCAATATAATAAGGTCCATGATCTGTCGTTTCCATGTAGAGAAATGCTTGTCTTTATTGGTTATTTTGGTGGCTTTATGTTATCTCATCAATAGTAATGGTATGTTTTCCCGAATGTAATCTTTTTATAAGGTTTCTCTGGGTTTACACATGTTGAGAGTTTTGTTATGTCAACATATTTCTTGTTATTGATCATGTCGGAGGTGATTGAGATCGGGATGATATTCATTATGATTATATCTGTGACTGTTATCCTATTTGCTATCTTCCACACTCACAAGACCAATGGTGACACAAGTCGTTAATGGATTAAAATCATCTCCGTCTAATCAGGTCTCTCCATCTCATCCAAAATCTGATGGTATAGAACATTATAATTGGTGGCATGCAATATGGCAAAAATGGGAGGATCACATCTTTGTCTCTCGACCATGCAAGAGCGTCGGTTGTAGATTATGTAGGAGATGGTGGTCCATTCCTGGGTGTATCTGCTGTTGCTGTAGTGGTATATAGATAAACATACGCGGCCCTGGTTTTCCGATCACTAGCCGTTTACATGTTCGGAATTATTCTCAGGCCAAAATCCGATCATATTTAAAGTGCTGATTGAAATATGAACCTGATTGGAAGCAGTTGGCGACTACCTTGCTTCACCTAGTTAATGCTTCCCTATGCCCGTATGCTCACCACATCTTCCGCAGGATCCTCTCACCTACCTTCCAGTGAAGATATTGATGATCGCAGTCTCAATACCTCCACACCCGATCTCTATCCTTGATCTTCTGGCAAATTCTCTCATTCCGAGGCATTATCATTATAGATCTGGATATAGAATAATATATTATGGAGGGATGGGACAACTATAGTATCTCGTCACTGATTTGGAAAGGGTCTCACTATCTTCAGTTGTTCTACTTTCTAGATTTGGTTCATAAATACTTGTCCTAGGTTCGGGGTTGGTCTTCATATTATCTGCTTATTTGGTGACCACTATAGGATTGGGCATCGTTTCCCCTGTGTCACAGCGTTTATTCTATTGTGAAGACGGCACAAAATATTGAACTTGTTTCTGATTCTCTCAACTGGATGGCCATATTGGCGTTTTCATCTAAAAGGAATTCCGCAGATACATCTCTCCAAATAGGCCTATTCATTTTATTTGACCTGACACTTGCCAGTGGACTGCAGTGACGGATATCGGGGTCTCCAAGTGATTAATAAAAGACAGTGGTATACCAGATGGCGGGCACATCTGTCCCTCAGGCAATAAATCATGCTCCTCGAACACAACACCCGATATCCGAGGTACATGCTTAAGGTTGCCCAAAGGGGATGGTGGATATTGACATGCAAATTATCAAACAGGGTTTCATAAACACATTTGCTGATACGAACCAAGGATTGCGCGGCCATTACAGACACATGCGTGGTGGCAGACGCAGGAAGAAGCAATCTGTTTTTAAACAAGACATGGAAATCAAGGAGGTGTCGCTTGATTATGATGATCTCTGTGTGCGGATAGCGAGTTTACAGAAGAGGGAGGTGATTGGTAGGTGGTTATTCCTGGACCATAGTGATTTTGACACAGCAAATTGGATTAAAAAACACTGGAACCCGCTCATTGGATACACCCCAATGGTGAGCATTCTTATCAATGGATGGTTTAGTATCCATTTTTTGGATGAAAAAGATGTTCAGAAGATTATAAGCAGGACCTGGGTTCGGGGTAGGAGCTTTATGCAGCTAATCCCGTGGTACCTTGGCTTCAACCCTGTTTTGGAAGCCCCCATAAGTTGAATTATATGGGTGAAGCTTCCGGGATTGCCTCTAGAATACTGGATTGTTAAGGCGCTCCGGGCAATTGGTAATTCTATCGGATCCACCAAGTACATTGACCCGACAATTGTAGGATCCAGTGACAAGAAAATTGCGTGGATTCTAGTTGAACTCGACTTTTCTGGGGGGCTGCCCGGTGACATAGATCTTGTATGGGGTAACAGGAGGCATCGACAGCGTATAGATTTTTGGGGAATTCCCTTTCGTTGTCTACTCTGCCATCGCACTGGTCATCTTTGGGAGCACTGCCCTTTTCGTTTACGAATGAACCGGTTGGGTGAGGCTTCGACCGCTGTGGTTGGTGGACGACGGGTGAAAGATGCTGCGGGGTCCCCTGAAGCTTTAACACCAGGTAATTCTTGTCGTCTATTTTCTGATGATGATGCTTTTCTCACGGCACTAGAACAATCCGAGGGGATGGTGAATTTTCCGGGGGGGGGATGTTACTGCAAATGACTATAACAGGCCACCTTTTGACGATAACCGTGTATTGCTGCCGGAATCGAATCATGACCCTCTTGGTGTTCATCCGGCTGAATCGGGGAAGTATCTGTCCTCAGAGTCTTGACATAATCCCTTAGATTGTGGTGTGGACGGGATCCCTAATTCTCATACAGTGACCATCCGGGAGGATCCCCCTCTAGGGAAATCTTATTCCGCTGACTATATCGTCTTGCCCAGTGATGAACTTCCTATAGGCCAGTCTTCCAATTTCTTTACTGGGGAACCATCTAGACTGCCTACATGTTCATCAACTGATGACCTTTCGAAATTTGATATATTGCCTGAACATGCTGATCCTTGTAGTCCCCCGGAATTCTGTTGGGAGCGATCTCGACTCCATATTGGCTAACCCAAACATTGACCTCGCCGCTCTCACTGTATTTGATAGACCCCCATCTTCGCTAGAACCAGGCTCATCATGTTGCCCATCACCCAACCCTTCTGCCAGGTGTAAATCAAAGGCGGCAAATAAATATACCAGAGGCAAATTTAAAGCTATATCTCTCTTTTCGGAATATGATGGAAATCTCATAGATATCCCGATTTCTGTCAGTGAAGGCACACTGGAAGGTCCAAGGGCGCTTAGAGCAAGCAACCCGGATGCGGATTCGACATGACCCACATGTTATCTATGAACATTCGGGGGCTGGGCAATGCCTCCAAAGCAAATTGCCTGCGGGAGTTGCTATTTGATGTGAAGCCGATCATTTTTTTGGCCCAGGAAACTATGTGTATTAGGGAGAAGGCAATTAAGATGTTTTTGAGTATTATGTCGGGATGGTATGCAGTCGCAGTAGACGCAGTGGGGCATTCGGGGGGTCTCATATCCATATGGAACCCAAAATTTGCTTCCTTTAGAGCATTCAAATTCTTCGGTGGAATTTTATTATCAGGTCACCTCAGAGGGCGGGAGGATGATGTTAATATCATTAATATTTACGCGCCATTCAGTAACAGATACGTCTTTTGGCAAAGAATGTTTGCATCGAGCATTCTCACGCTGCATAATATAATCCTCATGGGGGATTTTAATTCCTCAATCCGAGCTGATGAAATATGGGGAAAATCTGCTCGTATGGACCCAGTATCTGCATTTTTGAGTGATATGTTTCTGGGCTTACATATGGTTGATATCCGGTCGATCCCACTACTGCCGACTTGGACAAATAGGCGGGCTGGCGATGAATTTATAGGGAAAAGACTGGATCGTGCTCTGGTACAAGGTAATCTCATTGATAGGTGGGGAATGCCGAGATCCGAAATCATAGTATCAGAGATTTCGGATCACATGCCAATCAAACTTTCTTGGCGTTGCAGCGATAAAATTAGAGGTCGGCCTTTCAAATTCAACAGGATATGGCTCGAGGACGAAGAATATACGGGAATGGTATCCTCTCTATGGATGCAAGCGGCGGATGATTTGAGTCTCAAGGATTGGGATCTTTTCCATTACAAATTGCAAAAGATTAAGGTGGCGACAAAGGAATGGGAGATTCGGAAAAAGGCAACGCTTAAAAAAGAGTTGCAGGACATCACCAAGCAGATATCAGACTTATTCACCTCTTTTACAAATTCCAATCCTGATGAATCGACTATATGCCTTCTGAAGGACCTTGGCGCCAGGAGAAAGGAAATTCTGAGGATTGAGGAGGTCACATGGAAGCTGAGGAGCATAATTTCTTGGCTGAAGGAAGGCGATCTAAATACCCGTTACTTTCACAAAACTGCAAATGCCAGGAGAAACAGCAATGCCATATGGCGTATTAAAAGGGGCGATGGTAGTTTCGCAGTATCCAATGCAGAAATTCAAGAAGAAGCCTTCATATATTTCTCAAAGTTCTACATGGCGGACCCCACGATCTCTGCTGATAATCAGGCCTGGGTCCTTGACCATATGACCAGATTCTTGATAATGAGGATATTACATTGATTGATGAATGTATTAATGGAAATGAGGTTTTGTCGGTCCTGAAATCTTTCTCTAAGGACAAATGTCCGGGACCGGACGGGTGGCCTGCTGAATTTTTCATATTTTTCTTCGATGTGCTCGGTACATAATTGATGGATATGATGGAGTTATTTCGCAAACAAGGGATCATGCCAACAAATCTGAATTCAACATTTATAGCCCTCATCCCCAAAGTGGCGGATCCTCAGTCTTTTACTGAGTTTAGGCCCATTGCGCTGTGCAACCTCATATACAAAATAACCTCAAAGATTATAGCAAACAGAATCAAAGCAGTTCTATCTAATCATATTTCAGTGGAGCAATATGGATTTCTAAAAGATCGGTCTATTCATGATGCTATAGCCATAGCTCAGTTTGTGATGCACTCCATGCATTTGGGGAAAAAGGAAGCTCTGGTCATGAAGGTTGATCTACATAAGGCATATGACTCGGTGGACTGGTCTTTTATAAGGATTCTACTGCTCAAGATTGGCCTTCCAGTGCGTATCATCCGATGGGTGATGTCGTGCGTCTCAAATATCAGTTATGCAGTAATTGTGAATGGCATTCTTACAAAATTCTTCAAGGCTGGGTAGGGATTAAGACAAGGATGTCCTCTGTCCCCACTCATTTTCATCCTAGTCATGGACGGATTCAGCAGGATCATGCACTCTGCAGAAGAGAAGGGCTACATCAAGGGATTTACATTTTCAAATTCTGTTTCAACATCACATTCTCTTTTTGTTGATGATTTACTTCTTTTCGGCCAGCTGATAAGGAACCACTGGTTTTATATTCATATCTGTTTTATGCGTTTTAACACTGCAACAGGATTGGCCATTAACTGCAGCAAATCCTTTCTCATTTATGAACTTGGGGACATACAAGAGATCAGATTTATAGCGGAGTTTCTGGGGGTTGAAGTTCGACTGGCTTCTGAGGGTTTCAAATACTTGGGCTACTTCATTAAACCCTGCGGATACAGAAAAAGTGATTGGAATTGGATCATAGACAGATTTTGGGATAAAATTCATTTATGGTCTCACCGATGGCTGACCAAGGGGGGCCGACTTATCATGATCCAGTCAGTATTATCCCAGATGATGGTGTTCTGGGGACATCTTCTCTTTATTCCAGCGGGCATTATAAGCAAAATAAATAGTATTATTACTCATTTTCTATGGGGCGGGACATAAATGCATAGGAAATTTGCATTATGTAGTTTGACGGCAATCAGTAGACCCAAGGACATGGAAGGGTGGGGCATATTGAACGCTCGTGAGTTCAATATGCCCTATTAACGAAGTCTTTTTGGAGGGCTATCAAAAGAAATGGTATATGGTATGAGATCAACAGAGCAAAATATTATCAAGGTGATGCCTTATTTCTGATTAGCTGTGGCAAATTTCCTTTCCCTCGAAAATTTTCTTGTATCTGGGGCAGCTTCAAAAAAATCATCGCTCAAGTGGCTCCTAGATTAGTTTGGCACTTTCGTGATGGGAGTTGTATACCTATTGGTGCGCCAAATGTTCATCTTATGCCGGCTCAAAATGGTCCATCTATTCGTCTTTTACATGCATTGACACAGAGGGGTATTATATACTACTCTCAAATTATTTATCAGTGGTCATATGGAGCTCCTATTTTCAAGAATGCTGCACAGATTGGGCTGATCGAAGATATGGCAAATGAATGGGAACAATTCCGGGCCCACTTGCGTAGTGCTGGATTGTGTTATGCTGCTGGAGGTGATCATATTATATGGAACGGCCCACTGAAGAACAACATGGTCGTTGTTCTGGAGGTATACCGAAACAACATTTCTCACTCACAACAGATTAACGCCACCAAAATATTCTATCCTTATTGGCACAGGAATATACCCACGAAAATAACAATTTTCGGTTGGCTGATATGGAGCGGTAAAGTGCTCACTTGGGAAAATTTATTGAAGAGGGGTTTTAAGGGGCCCAGCCGTTGCGTTCTATGCCGATCTGAGGAGGAAACAACTTCACATCTTTTCTTTTCATGCTCTATAACTGCTAGACTATGGAGGCTATTCAACGATTATATGTTATCCCCAACTTGGAATCCCACAGACTTTATGTCCGCTGCACAAGAATGGGATAAGCTGAATAGTAATTTCAGATCGCTTCCTTTCTACTTCACATGGGAGGTCTGGCTGGCCCGGAATCGACTCATTTTCGAGAATTTCCCTTTCCAACCTCAACAGGTTTACACAGCTATAAAGAACTGGATGGATGATCGGCCTATACAACAGTCTACTGGGCCTGATTGCTCAGTCCGAATAAGACCACATCAGATCAGTATTCCTGCAATCTTTTTTGATGGAGCATCAGCCGCGGGCATGACCAGATGTGGAGCATGGATCAAAATATCTAGATCAGAGCGATATAATATTTGCTGGAACGGAGGCCCCGGAACTAACAATAAGGCTGAGATCATGGCATTGTGGGGTGGCCTCCTGATTGCTCTTGATCTTCAAATACAGGGTGTCAACATTTATGGAGATTCTCAACTCATTATTAATTGGATCACCAACCGTTACCTCATGATGTCTCCGCATCTACAAGGGTGGATTGAAAGAACACAGCGCCTATGGCAAAGATTAGGCAGTCCACCCATCAATCATATATTCCGTGAGAGCAACACGAGGGCAGACAATCTATCAAAGATGGGTCTGGAGGCTGAATATGGTTCGATGAAGGTGTTACATTACTCCGATGGCAAACAAATTGGGGAATATTCCATCCCCATTCCATAAGTTTTGTTTACATTTTGCAACTTTTTCTTATATTGCTATATACGCGTTATAAGGGGAATTGGGAGATTTTTGGTTTTTGTTACAGGATTATCGACAGGACTTTTGGAGGCTCTACATGACACTGATGATATGAGTAAGCTATTTTGTCTAGTGTGCTCGTGAAAACAGGGAGGATCCGGACTGATTGGACTGAGTATACAATTCCTTCTACAACAACTGAACCAGGCTTCTACTGGACAAGCTGAAGTATTTCTTCATTATGTGAGACTGGAATATCATTTAATATTACAATTCTACGACAAGCGAGCCTGTACAACGACTCAAGCGAGCCTGATATACATGACAAGCGAGCGTGAATGTGTAAGAAAGCGAGCCTGTTTTCTTTTATAACAGAGTAGATGCTACAAGTGACCCTGAAAAGACTCAAGTGAGCCAGAATATCAGTTCAAGTGAGCCAGAATGTGATGCAAGCGAGCCAGAAATATTAGTTCAAGGGAGCCTGAAATGTGATGCATGAGAACCTGGGGAATTCAAGACATGCGAGCCTGTGAGGAAATGACCACACGACAGCTAGTTTTTGATAATAAGGATGAAGTGTATATCAGCTTACATAATACAAGCGAGCCTGTCTATTAATTGGATTTAGTATATAGCTTAGAATCAGGACATATTTTTGTATCATATTAGAAGGGGAAGTAAAGGGCGACATGATCCAGTCTCTACACAGATTAATTACAATCTCCTATTACACGGCCCTTTCTTCACTTATAATTAGCTCTTATCACAGTAATTAGTGTGCGTAATCCCATATTCCACTAATTCGTTTTCACTAGAATAGCACTTCTTTGTACATATGATGTTTACTATATGTATGGGATGGAATATTGTCTCGAAATGTGGAGACTGGCCTATCACCTTTGCTCATTCTTTCTATTAATGAGCAATAATCATATGGCCTTGTCATGGTGGATTACTCGCTGTTTCCCGTTATAGGCGAGATCATATATGTCAATGTACTGTTTATATATTAATATATATATTAATGTAATATATTAATGTAACGTATGTTTATCGTCTAATAATCTAGAATAGATCTTTGTCAATCCTATATTTTGAAGGCGTAGGAATTTAGATTTGGACTTTTTATGATGGTTATAACTCCATAAATCTACGCATAAATTGTGAGCATTTTATATTCTTCCTCGACTTTTTGTGATTTCTAATATGATCTCTTGTGATTTTTCATATGGGTGTGCAGAGAACAATATGACTTGTGGGACTAAAAGATGGAAGCCAACCGAACAACAGAGGGAAATACTAGAGCATATTTACAAAAAGGGTATCCATACACCCAAAGTGAAGGAAATAGAGAGGATTACAGCGGTTCTAAAACGGTATGGAGAAGTTGCGGGGAAAAATGTATTTTATTGGTTTCAGAACTTTAACTCCAGAGAGAGACATGAAGCCAAAATACCTACATTTGAAGAGAGACAACAACGCAAGAGGGCATATGAAATATGACACTCGCTATGTGAAACAGGTATGTGATTAAGTATGTAAAGAGGTACGTGATAAAATATATTTGTATATGATATAGTAAGAACCAGAGATTTTTTATTTATTGGTCTAAGTATTTATAAATCACATTGATAAGTTAACTATTTTTGAAGCACAAAGCTTCTTGATAAATCACATTGATAATTTAGGGTTAGGGTTGACACGTTTCTGACCCAAGTGGGTAAAACTTAATTTCAGCTTCATCGGACACAATACTCTCTGATTCCAAACGCAAACAGATAAAAAGCACAGCAGATTCAAATGTAAGTATTTATATATTTTTGTATCGGCATTCATTAAAAGCTTCATAACAATATGCACACTTTACATGCTTCATATGATATGTAGATTGCAGATCCAGAAGAGGGAAAACAGAATCTTGCAGTTATGGAGGATTTGAGTAGTTGTAACAATAACTTTCGAATACTGGAGTTGTTTCCACTTCGTCCCGATCGAGGTGGACTTGAACAGCACCCAAACTCTCGCCTGGTTGCTGGTCATGACCAAAAAGTCGGTTCCCGGAAATATGGACAAATGAAGTTAATTTAATAAATGGTTTGAAATGTCGATGTCAATAATCATGGTTTCCCATTTTATTTAATGAAGGAAACTACGCAGCTTTCATTGAGTTCGACTATGTATCTTTCCAGTATAATGTTTAAATATTTTTCGTGTAACTTTGTTCTTGGACCTGTATTTCGAAAATTGTGCAAGAAGCAAAATTTATTGAACTTCCCCTTTCGTGCTGCCAGCGTGATAATCGAAGATGGTCTTCCATGGTGGAAATATATTTAGATATTTAGATAAATATTGTGAGAAATATTCTCCAAAAGTCAGTGGCCATGTTTCATAATCTTTTCAATGACTAATAATTATATTTTTGGTTTAAGCATATGATTTTCAGTAATAAGCTTCACATTTCGATCCGCACAACTAATTTGGGTAGTTTCTATGATTCTCATGATGCGTGGTTGGAATTTGAGTTTGGGATTTCTGTAAAATTGGCATGATGCGGGATTGGAATTTGAGAGGGAAACTCAGAACTGCAAATTTCGGTTCAACGGGTTAGCGTTTATCGCTTTACCGTGGGAATGATTGAAATTTTTGGGTTTATTTCAAATTTATGTTAAATAATTTGTTGCTGTAGAATAAATCAATTAAATTAAAATTTTAGAAAATTATATATATTTTTTGGTTTGTTACATGAATTTTAAAATGGGTGTCATATCTAATATTTGTTTCGAGTAACAAGCATCTATTACACCATTTATTAATATAGTTAGCTACTTTTCAACAGAATTTTCAATTTTTTACTATTAAGTACTTTAATAAAACACCACTGAACTACTATGAGCCCATTGAGCTGACTACAAATATTTTGCAAATTACATGCCATTTTGAAAATAGTAAACGGATAAGCATCAAGAAATAATAAATTCGGTAAAATCATTAAATTTATGAAATTTAGAAACAAATTTAATATAACTAGAAGAATGATGATAACTAAAAACACGAATTGTCAACGAAGCTTTGGTTCATTCTAATATTTAATCAATATTTTTAACGAAGCTTGTGTTAACGAAGCTTTGGTTAACACATTTTTATAATCAATATTTTTATACATATATTTAATAAAAATATATTTGCGAATTATATATATATATATATATGTGTGTGTGTGTGGGGTAGGTATGTTTTATTAAATATAAAATTTAATTGATAATTGATATATTATAATTCGAAATAAAAATATATTTTAGCAATGCAATTTTGGTATAAACAATGAGATTGTTTGAAACACTATATTTTTTGGGAATTTTATTATTTAAGCAAATATTTAAATGTTTTATTAATTTTTAAAATCTACTTAGTAATGCTAGTTTATATTTTAATAATATAATATATAATTTTTTAGGTTATCATATTTAAAGAGTTTTTGAATAATAATGATTTAAAATATATGTTTTCTAGTAAAAGGTCACCACTTCAAGTTTAGAGGCTGGTATAGTATGTATACATCTATAGACTTTAGTAGTTAAATGGATGCATATAGATAAATACATTTTCCCAAAAATAAGAGTTTTTCTAGCTTTGTTGTGACCCTAAAATGTGTGCCTTGGGATTAATTTAAGTTGTTATTGTTTTATAGGGCATTTATTTGCATGTTCTCCATATTATAATAAAGATTATAATGAAAACTAGTAGGATTTGGCCACCTTTCCGAGGGAATCATGGATCATGGAAAATTATAAGAGAAAGAAAGAATCCTATACAAATAAACTTAGTTGTAGTGGATATATGAGGGAAGGAAATAAAGAACCACTAGTTGTACCTTTAATCACTTGGTGATACAATCTAAACATGAAATATTTGGTAAATGGAGCTTGAGTTTTTCTATATTCAGGTATATATATATATATATATATATATATATATATATATATATATATATATATATATTTCAATTTATTTATATTTCATAGGTCCCATCAAGGATTGCTAGTCTACCTAACAACCCATCAAGCCCTACTTCCCCTTAGCATCTACCCATTAGCGATGGAGATGGGTAGGTCTAATCCCCTCTTTACCTTTCCATTCTTACATCATGCACAAGTTATAACCTAATGGATCCAACAACAATGATCAAGCCCACAATTTCTATGATGGAGATTACATCATAAAGCATTAAAATGAATTAGAGTAAATTTTTCTAAACCACCCAATACAATGATTTTGGCTGATACTATTAATTGCCACATGTATTCCACTGATAGGTCATATAAGATTTAGAAAAGTATTAATGTCATTTGTCGTAACACCTAATAGCACTTACCTCCCCTATAATACCTTTATAATGGCGTGGCTCCCACATTAACCCATAATATTTGCCACACCACCCACCAAGCCCCTCATACACGTCACTATAGCATTAACATTATGGAAAATCCATGTCACCACTAGCACATCATCATAGACATGGCACCCATGACAACGTTAACATGATTATATGGAAAATTCCCACATTTTCCAAAAATTCATTTTTGTTTGTAAACATTTGTAATTTAAAGAAATTTTTCTTGTTCCCAGGAATGCCCTTAAGTGATCCTTTCAATAAAATTATTCCCTCTTATTCCCATTCAAATCTAACATTGCAACTTGTATCTTTGATACCAACCTATGACATATCCCCATGCTTGCATACTCTATAAAAAATGCATTTCATTGAAAAATTCAAGTTTTGTGACCATTCTTTATAACAAGGAAATAAAGAAACCATGCATGCTACCATTGACCAATAGGTTCATTCAATCACCAAGAAAATCAATAACTATGTAATTCACATTACTAACGGACATAAAAAACATATGAAAGAAAAATAAATATGTCAAATTTCAAACACAATGGAAATACAAATACATGATAATATTAAACGAAATTATCTTTTAATGAAAGATTCACTAAGTAATTGAAACGTCAGATATTCCACCCTACCATAATATCCATTACACATTCATTCTCTACAAATATGCCATCCTCGCGCTAAGTCTATGATGCCACAACGATTGGTTCCTAGGCCCACTCTTTCACTTGTAGGCAATTAGCTCAAAATATTTCCTTGCTCAATCAAATACAGAGTGACTGGAATTGAACAATTATTCAAAAAAATCCATTATAACCTAAATTTACACCTCTCTTTCCACTTCACCCTATACAACTCTAGGAAAGGAATCCCCTCATCCACATTGCAATCCCTCAAGCTATTCTATTTCCTTCTAGGGGACCAATGCTACTAATGACGAGATCGCAACACTAGAGGCTCGAAAGGATCTCAACCATGGATTCAATAACCAACAATTCCAATGGATGAATTCACTTACAAATATTATCAACTGGAAGTAAAAAGGATACTCTTGCAACCACTAAATATGGAATCCTGTAATAAAATTCTCCCTTTCCTCAAGAAGCAAGAAATATGAAAGTGAATGTGAATAATGAATAAAGAACACCAAATACCCTATGAGGTAAGCTTAAATATGAAATCTCTAAAAATGTCACATGGCCTCCCTATGAAGCTCACATACTTGATTTTTTCTCAACTAATTTAAATATCATTGTAATAAAATATAATAGCAAGGTTTACTCTCTATAACAACATTCCTCTCATGAGATTATAGACCCATATACTCGTTTCCTTGTCTATCTAAATTTCGTGATGTTTTTTTTAACATGATTAGGTCTTTTGTTTATATTACAAAAGACTAGTGGGAAAAAAAGGAGGCATAATGCGAAGGTATGATGCATTTTTGACATCCAGATCCTTTACATCATTATAGATTGATCCTCCTACAAGTCTGAGCTTTTAGATTTAGAGATATTGCTGGAGTAGTAATATAAATTTGCATTTCATTTCTACTATAGACTTTGGGAGGAAATAAAACCGATACAAATAAAGACGGACTGCATTATGAAAACTAAAATATAACCAAGAGAGCTAAAACTTGACATGGAGATAACAGATACTGGCACGAAGGGATATGCATTAACAGTAAAGAATTCCATACAGTGAGATAGATCACTTATTTCTTCTTTACATTCATGTCTTCCACGGGCTCGATCTCATGGTTGCGATCCATCAAGTTTTAAATGCCCTCATACCTTTTAGTGATAACAACTTGGAGGAAATTAATGTGTTTTTCATGTGAACACATATGTTGCAGATAGTTTTATAATCCTTTTTTTATTCACCAAGTCGACAGAAGATGAGGGTGTGCTCTACTTTATTTTGTTCCTTGAGCTCATTGAGAAGTTCCTTGACATGCTCGATCACAAATTTATTCCCTTTGTAGGGAGAGCAAGGAGTGGAGTTGGGTGAATCCATGGTGATGAAAGTACGTCAGAGTGAGATGGAAAAAGGTAACAAGCTTTTGGAAGAGACAGGGGTGTCAGTATGGAGGATATCACGAAGGGTACGATAAATAGGAAGAAGAGAGGGGAGGAAGTTGAACTTGGGAGGGAGAGGAGATCCAGTCACATCAATGTAGTGAGGGATGTTGATCTCCCATAGGGAAGCACTCAAAAAAATAATACCACATGGGGCTGAGAGTAGCTACGAGGTAGTTGGAGAGGATCCGGGCCTAGGTCAAGAATTATGCGTTCCAAATTTGAAAAATATCAACTCCAATTTCGAGATATCTAAAGCAAGAGTGAATGATCAAGGAATTATGAGAGTACATGTTTCATTGTCAATCCAAGATTCTCCCAGAGATCAAGCCACTGCCATTTTTTCTTAGATATCTACCATTTTATTGTTGTCCCTTAATATGTGAAAGAAGGTGATTTGACCCAGACCATTCAACTCTTGGATGATTCTGGATATGATGTGGCTTACAGCTGCATTTTTTATTTTAGTCTTCTTAATCATTTCTACAATGAGGATGGAGGAGTCACCCAAGGTTACTGGATGAGCATTAAAGTCCTTTTCACACTCCAAAAAGGAGCCCATAGGCCTCAGCCTTATTTTTTGAGAACGTGTCTAGTCCCCATTTAATGAAGATGGGGCTTTTCTTTCATTGATAATAGATTATGCCCCCTTCTCACGTTATCCTTGGATTCGATTCTGAGGCACCTTCAAAGACTAGACAGGGTCTCTCGATTGCATTAACCCATAATATGAATTCTTCCTCCTTTAGTTGCATTTTCTAGTTTTGATTGTCCTCTTTCTGCTTGGGAAAGTTTGGTAACTTTGGTCTACTATCTATGTAATTGATCCAATATTTTTCTTCTTATTGCAGCTAATTTAAATATATGCTAGTTCCCTTTGGTGATAGAAATTATGTAGCTAGTCCCCAAGTTTTTGAGAGCACCTTTCTTACAATTGGTTTTGTGTTCTCAAAAATTTGAGTATTCCTTGCAAGCCAAATTTTCCAGTAGAGGAATGAGGGGAGGCGTGTCCAAAATATTTTAATGGTACTCTTGTTTTTAAGAGAATAAGGATACTTGTTTGTCCAATCGACATAGAAGTATTTAAAGGAGAGAGAGAAGTTCAATGTTGTTTCCAGAGGGCACACAAGGAGATTCCATCATTATTTTTCAAAAATTAAATGAAGGAATATGTGATGAATGGTTTCTTCTACATGAAGACAGATAGGAAATTGGGAGTTTCCAATAATACCCCTTTTTCTGAGGTTCTCAGTTGTGATAATTTTCCCTTTTAAAAGAGTCCATATGAAGATGTTAATTTTTTTGAGGCTTTCTATTTTTCACACTAATATCCATGCATTCCAGTCAAGACGTCCTTGCTTCTCTTGCATTTTTAAATATATCGATTTCACTGTGTAATTCCCTCGAAAGGGGTTTCATATTAAAGTGTCATATTTTCCTTGTTTGATTTGTGTTTCTCCTTTGAGGAGGGAAATGAGTGAATTCCATTGGATTTTTGGACCTTGAAGGAGATCTGGAGAATTATGCTGTTTCCATGATCTGTCATGTTCCCATTGAGATATTTAATCTAGTGTGCAAAGAAATTTTGAGATGATTCAACTCGTTATTCTTTGGATTTCTTGATTATTGGAGAGTGGGGCCATTCCTATTATACTATCGTTCCAGATATTTGTGTTTCGACTATCTCTTGGAATTCTTGAAATATTATCCTTGATGAGAGGAAGTCCCTTATTTATGGGTCTCCATATTTGGATGCAAGGAATTATTGGAGATTTTCCTGCTAGAAGTGAGGTTCTAGAGGCATTTAGATACATTGATTCTAGCACATGCTTCCACCAAAAATTATCTCCAGTGATGAATCTTGATGATAGTTGAGCTCTAAAGGCCAAGTTCATAAGTCCTCAAAGTATAATTGAGAGTCCTCTCTCATAGGGTGATGTGACTTGCTCCCATTTTATGAGGCTAATTTTTTTTTCTCTATTTTCCTCCTTCACAAAGGAAGATTCTAATGACTAGTTCAAGTTTCTTATGAATACTTTCGTAGAAAGTATGATATCCAATTGGTAGAGGGGAAGCACTGAAAGGATTGATTTGATTAAGATGACTCTCCCAACAAGGTTAAGCCAAATAATTCTCGAAGATCATATATATATCTTTTTTTTCCTATATGTAGCTAGTCCATATTTCTGCTTTCAAATTTTGTTTTATGAATAGCATACCAAGATAGTGGAAGTGGTTCCACTGTGCTTGAAATGGGAAATTTTCTAGGATTTGTGATATTCTCTGTAGGGTGTGAAATGGAACATTCCATCCATAAATTCTACTCTTTCTATTGTTAAGAAAACATCTAGAATCTTCCATGAAGTTTTCTATCACTTTATTAAATGTTTTTTCTCTAATGCATAATGCAGCTCCCATTAGAACAATATCATCTGCAAATAATGAGTAAAATATACTCTTCATTCCCATGCTAAATGAGAGTCATGTTAGAGTGTGATTTCTTCAATAGTGTTCTAGTTTTCTGCTCAACGAATCTTCCATCAAAATATAGAGGAACAAGGACAGCAGGCAACCTTATCTTAGGTCCCAAAAAAATTGAAAAAATTCACAAGGCCTGCCATTTACAAGAGGGACTATCCATGGGATGCTAAAAAATGCCTTTATTATCTCTATGAACTTAGTGGAGAACCAAAATTTGGCTAGAAATTCTGCAAGAAAAGAAAATTTAACTTTCTCGATGGCATTATCCATTTTGATTCTTAGAATAAATCCCTGCTCTTTCCCTGCTAAACTGGAATTTAGAGCCTCTTGAACAATCATGATGTTGTCCATGATATTCCTTCTATGGAAAAATCCCCCATGAGTTTATGAGATTAAATTGTGGAGAAGAGGTTTGATGCGGTTTGTTAGGATTGTTGTGATGATTTTGTAAGATGAGTTGCAGAGAGAGATGGACCAAAATCAGTTGACTGTTGAAGGAATTTCTTGTTTTGGTATAAGGGCTATTTATTTATTTTTCTGTATCCTCCTATATTCTTCTTCTGGAAGACATATTTGATAATTTTTAAGAGGTATTTTATGATTAAGGACCAGAAGGTGTGATATAATGCTATGAAAAACCCATCTGTTCCTAGAGCTTTGTCAGGTTGAAGGCCCAAAAAAACTTCCATGATCTCATTTTCTATAACTTATTTTAGTAGTTCTGAGTTTATTTCATGATTTATCCTCCTTGGGATATACTTTTTGAATTCTTCCTTGCTTGAGTTTCCTGGTTCAGTTGTTATTTTTTTTTTAAAATGATTACGTGCTTCCTTTTTTAAAGCCTCTTGCCCTTTGATCTCAGAACCCCCTTCTCCTCTAACTTTTTCAATATGGTTTATTATCCTTATCATTTTGGTTTTGTTACAGAATACGGTTGTGTTTTTATCTCCCTCTTGTATGCATAAATGTCTATATTTGAATCTCCATGCTTCTTCCTCTTTCCTATTATTCCTATAGATTTCCTAGTGTGACTCTTTCTATTTCTACTGATTCTCCTTTGTGTCTTCCCTTCCATCTAATTTCTCTTGGAATTTTTCAATTTCCCTTTTTAATTCAAAATTTTATCTATGCGGTTCCTTGTAGTTGGTTTTTTCCCAACTATTAATACTTTTATTGACACACTTTAACTTTGTTTCCCAAATGAAACTTGGAAAGCCTTTGATTCTTGGCTTCCATGCTACTGTTATTATGTGTTTAACTTCTTATTTGTTGTTCCATAGTGAATTTTACCTAAACAAGAGAGGACACAAACTTTCAATTGTTCCTAAGCTGATAGACACATGTTTATGAGCAGAAGCTACTGAAGGTATGTTTTTTTAATTAACAAGACTAAATTCTGATATGATGTTGTCATTTGTTAGAATTCATTCCATCCTCTCTTTTATATTATATTTCCCAATATAGTTATTGTTTAGGTTATATTTCCCATTATTTGGTGGGATGTCCATTATATTATAAATCGTAATTATTTTTTCGAGGGAATATCGATAGCGAGTGGCAGGGAAAGTTACCCCTTGTTTATCTTCAACATTTAGTACCAAGTTTAAATCTCCTAGTCCCAAAATAATATTCTTCTCTTGTTACAGCAGCAGGTTTTTTTTAAGGGATATCCAACAGTTCTCTTTGCGTCTATAATGAGTTGGGGCATATACATTTAAGTGGAAGATTTTCATATCTAATTATTTTATTCTTAAATTAGTCTTTATCCATTGCAACTATATTTGTTGGTTCTCTAATTCCCATTTATCCTTCCTGCATATTGTGAAAATTCCTTCTAATGCCCTGATGGCTGGGAGAAATGTGCCATCATAATTCATTAATTTTTTAATCATTTCACCCATTTCTTGTCGATTGGTCTTGGCCTCCCAGATGTTAAATATATTATATTTTTCCATTATTATGAGGTCCTTTGATGTATTTAATTTTGAGGGATGTCCCAGGTCTCTGCAATTCTAGGAGATCATATTCATTGCTTTCTTGGGTTTGACATGGAGGGACCTTTCCCTCAGAAGGGCTGATTACCTTTCTCCTTACTCCATGCACTCTTTTCTAGATAGGTATCCATAGGTTTTTAGGTTCCCATTCCCATTTCCTTTACTATTGCTTAATCCCTTATTTGCTTATTTGTATTTCTTCTTAGCTTTTTATGGTTGTATGAAGATAAAATATATTCCTTACACTATTTCGTCGTGAGAATTCTATCAAAGGAAGTAGAGGGGTGACTAAGCAGGATGGAAGGGGAGAGACAAAGAGAAGGAGCAAGGGTTTTGAGGCGCGGAGGGGAGGATGAGGGGAAAGAAGAGGGGTCATCAAAGAGAGGGACATGGGAGGCTAAAGGAGGATCAGAAGGAAATTCAAGGGGTCCAAAGGGTTTGGATTCAAAAAAAGGATTCGATTCAAAGAGGGGGCTGGAGAAGTAAGAAGGAGTGCTTGAGGGGAGAGGGGTGGCTAAGGAAGGTGTAGATGGTTTGTTCTCAGTCATATTTTTATTTATAAGATCCCATTGTGGATCTTGATCTTCTATTGATTTTGGTTCTTCTTTTTTATTGCATCTATTATAGAAATTACCATACTTGTGACATACCTTTAATTTGAAAGGAATTTTTTAATAGTCCAACTATTTAATGTGTGCCCAACTATCCACCTTGATCTTTATTGCTTAGTGGAGCCCTTTTCCAAGATTTAATTCGACACAGATCCTTGCAAATTTATGCATGTTTTCCTTAAGCATTATTATGTCTATGTTTTTCCCAACTACATTTCCTATAGCTTTAAGTGACTCATCTCCCAAACAGTGGAGTAGAATATGGGAAAGGCGCATGCATACTAGAACTACACTTGGGACATCCAAATCAGGTTCAAAACATGGAGTCCATCTGTATATATATATAGACCTCTTTTGTCCATGAAGTAAGGTCCAACTAAAAAAAAAATCTATGTCCTCTTTCGTCTCAAAATGGAATGTGAAAAATCATCTTCTGCAAAACCAAATGGATATTTTCCTATTAGTGGAATGTGACCGGTTCTTTTCAAACCATTTCTATACAATATTTGGATAGGGCCATAGACTATTGAACTTGCGAACAAGGTCTCTTTCTGATATTGAAAGAGCTCATAATCAAGGTAAGCAGGGAGGCAACACTATTTCAGGAATGTCTTCTAGTTTTTTGAAAAATTTCGATAGAATCGAGCAAGCTCATGGAGGTACCAATTAATAGATGAGACTAGAAAAAGTAGTACCAGACTCGTCTCGATGATTTTGGGCCATGAAAGGAAGCTCAGGGGGAGGAACCACTCCTAGAGCAGACTCCGGAGGGTCCATGCTGGCAACAGGAGGCCATGGTAGTGGGAGAAAAGCAGAGAAGGCTCAGGGACAGGTAACATCACACGAGTTTTTGTTTTTTTTGTTTATATATTTTGTTAGTGATATTTGAAACCATTACATAGCTATTTCATTCATCCTTCATTATGGTAAAATACACATTACTAAACTTGGGATAAAATATAACATATTACACTAATCCATGATTACGTTTTTAGTAGGCCACACAATATTTGGTAATATTTTATGCATGTTCTATGAGAATTACAAAAAATGTAATGGAAATACATAAGAAACATACCAAATTTTAAAATATAAAAAATACAGTAGAATTTGGAAATCACTTCAAGTCAATAGAATGAAGGGATGGTCACGAGTATCTAATTGTATCATTAAATTGGTATGCTAATTTTTTTGACACACTTCTTGTTTGTTGAGATGATTTACTTTTCTACGAGGGCTGTAGTTATACAAAATATAATTGAAAATATTTATTTATAATGTATACCTTAGGTATTGAAATTAATTGGAAAAAATCAACAATCACATTTTGTGGGGTTGAGGAAAAGGTTAAAAAGTTTATCATATGTTTTCTTTTCAAATTTTATAATTTTGAAATAACCTTGAAGTAATTAGGTTTATATATGAAACTATAGTACATGAAGATCTATTGGAATTTCTTAAATAAAAATATTTAATAAAGTCCTAAGAAGTGGTGTAGTATGTGGCTTAATTTCAGAGGAAGATTAAACTTGGTTAATATTTATTTATTTTTTAATTAAATGATTAAGGATTTTTTATTAATAATGGTCAGATATGGACCAAAAGCCTTAGAATATCATTTTGATATTTGACCATAGAGGTATCCATATAAATAGTATGCTAGCTCTAGAGCTAGACTCTAATACTTATACAAAAAACACTTATACTATGAACATTGGGAAAAGACCCAAGGATTAGGCTATATTTGCAGGATAACATATGAAATTAATGTACATTAAGAAGCTTTAAAAATCAAAATTATTCCCAACCATCATTTTTTACCATTGTGAAGAGAGACAGGTCCTTGCAAACGAGATGATTTCTTCTTCTTAGGATCAGCGTTTGAACTAATGCCTCTTGAGCCAAACTGAGAAATGACTGATATGATATTTTCCAGTATGGGGACCCGAGTACTGAGAAAGAATACCTCCCCACATAGAAAATTTATGGAATTATCCATATTGCTTAAGTGACAAAGAAAATTGGCTTCTAAGAGAAGTTTAAAATACTATTTTTTTTCCCACTACATATCATCTTATCATTGCTAGCTTCTAAGAAAACTTTGGTTGAATCCAAAATCCTATTAAGAAAAAAACCATCATTATCATTTTCTCGAATAAGACCATTTTTTTCATGCCCAAAGAGAGCCAGTTACTATAAATAGATAACTAACTAATCGTGTAGAATATTTCTCCAAAACCAGTAAAGAGTATCATCTCATGGAATCCTGAGGAAGCCCATGGAATCATTAAATAATCCATGTTAGAACTTAGTCGTGAGCCCCACTTAAGCATATGATCCATAAGATGACCAAAATCCATGTAGGATGTTGGGAAGGCTGTTAGCCACCTAAATTGCTCTCTTTTTTCCATATTTTCCCTTCCTAAACCATAATCATTTATCTCTGTTTTACCATTTTTTATGCACGCTCGTCCTGCACTAGTCCAAGCACGGTGAAATATTTTGTACAAACCTTTATTCTTCATATTATAATTCAATTTAGCATTCATTAAATATTTGTTACTTTTAAATTATTCTTTCTAACTTATCGATATCTCCAATGTTGTTTGGTGGTTATAATGCTTATCGTGATTGATGATCCTAGTGCAGGATCAGATCTTGTACCGTTGCCAGCACAATAGATCTTCACGGCGGATCTGAACCCTCTCGATCACTGCCTTGACTCAAGCAGTTTCTAGCACGACAACACGTAATCCAAAGGCAACTAAAGATTATAATCGTGAAGGGTGGAAGTCGAATATTGGTTACAGCCATTTTTGCAAAACCGTCTTATTTTGAAGACCGAACAATATAAATTCTAAATTTTGTTATGAAGCAGTTGAATGATCTGTTTCTGCCTTCGGCCAACATATGTATATACTATAATTTGTAAATAGGACTTAGGGAGAAATTTTTTTAGATAATACAGAAGAACAGAGAGGCAATAGCAGGTTATTTTGTTATCAGCCTAATCTGGGCTGAACGTGTATTCACGCATGTATTTTCCTCAATGATCTAATAAAAAGGAATTTTTCCTTGGTTTCATGAATTATTTTTTTATGGTTTGGTTGATTAATTAAATTAAGTGCTGAGTAGAATTTTTTCTTAAGAGGGAAATGCGTTGGTTGGCTAGGGCCCAACCAACCCAACACATTTACCCCATTCTCTTTTTCTTGTAATTTATGTTTTATTGTCAGAGTGTGATTTAACTTTTAGCACATAAATTCATGTCTGTGTGAAAATGGATCTGTTGCGTGAAGCAAATAGAATTTCTTTTCCTACAATTTACTTTCTTGCACTTGATTTCGGATTGGCTTTCTCCGCCTGGTCCAAAGAAGGAGAAATCATCTTGCACCAGTGCACGTTGGTGTGACATTTATTTTTTGCAATTTTGGTTGATTAGATTTTCTCGCCTGGTCCAAGCAGGAGAAATACACGTGCACCAGTGCACGTTAGTGTGTTACAGCAAGTCTTCATTTACTTTTTGCAACTTTCTTTCATTGAATAATTATGACAAGATAGATGCTTATGTTTCTTTATTTATGTACTTCACTAAATTCAGAAACATTTTCTTTTCATATATGCAATCTGTTTTTACAGCAAAGTAGCACTTGCGACAATTAAACAATCATTTCAAGAATTAAAAGCTAAGTGCAGGAAGCTCTGAATTGGTGCAATAACTAGCTTCTTGTCATAGGATCTGAGTGCTCTGAACCTTTAATAGTTTGAGCCCTTGCATGAAGTAGAAAAACCTTCAGTAAAGACACAGTTTATACCTTTGACATAAAACTCTGACCCTGCACTATTGCAGGCACCAGTGTAGGACAGATTAATGCAAGAAGGAAATATCTAAGGAAGCAGATTTAAGGGCTGATATAACGAGACTACTAAAATGCCTTTGCTGAAGAAAAACACACTCTTATTAGTTAAAGCATAATCAACTAGAGTGATTTCCTTTTTATCTTTGATCTCCTTTTTGCAAATGCATTCTTTCTTGTTTCAGTCTTAGATTATTTTGATGACTCAAGTTATATTTTTCTCATATTGATTTGATTCTACAATATTTCGTTCAAATAAAGTAAGGATTTATATCAGAAAGATTCATACCATCTCTGGAATTGCCTGTGCTTCGTCTCTAAGTTTATGAATCCCCTGGGTTGATAATTAAGTGTTGAGGAGTTTTTTGAAGTGTAATTCCTGCACCCAAGAAAGGCTGATGATGGGATTTTTAGGATTACAATATTAAATCCAACCCTCTACATAATCAATATGTTATCATTTCCACAGTATTCTCCACCAAATCCATCCATACACAAAATAAATATAAGTGCCACCCCAAGAAGAGAAGAATGATAAATGTGAGCCATTTTTTGAAGGAATGCCATCAAGGAATTTTTATTTAAATTAATGGGTGGAAATTGGGAAATTTTCGAACCATGTCACCCTTCCATCTCTTTAATCACATCGAGGATAGGACATATGGCCTGAACCCATGGTGGATTAAATTTTTCATGATGATATAGATACACACACACACACACACACACACACATATATATAGGTAGTGTTCGAATGTCTTTGGATTCTAAAAATAATTAAGGGAAAGGGGCATAGCTAATTATAAAGTGATCTCTCTCTATTTTTCCTTTTCCATTGCAGGATCCTATTTTTTCCAACACATTTGGCACAATTTAAGTTCATATATGAATAAAAATGTATGAGTGTCTTGAATTAATATTCGATCAGGGAAATCCATTGTAAAACGGGAGGGCGGCCTAACCACAAATCCTTTTTGGCCTTAATAACTTGTCGGATAATGAGAAATGGGTCACCAAAAAAACTAATTGTAGATTTTATTTTCAAGACCTATTTGTAGACCTTTCCACAAGGTGAGAAAATCATCATGATTGCTGGTCAAACTACCAAGAACTCAAAAAAAATGAAACAAAAAATTTCCATCAGGGATAGATAAAGCCCCTCCCTCTCCTTCCTCCCCTAGATTTCCTATTGAGCCTCCATTTTGTCTACATTTTCATACTTTTTGCTAAATAACTCACATGCCTTCACCTAGAGTTTGTATTCATCATTACCCTTTTTATGCATTATTGGGTTATTATAGGGGCATTCAGAGGTAACATGTTATTGTTATGTTAATTCTCTTTCTTTTAATGATTTGAAGTGATTTTGTGTCAAAATATCACTAATAATAAATTATCTTTGTGGCAAGTGTACAGATCTTGTTCTAACTGTTCAATTCCTGTTCGAGCAGTTTAGTTCAAGTTCATGTAGTACATATCCCACTCTCGTCTCCATGATTATCATACGTACAATTATGATAATGGAAAATATGCATATGGGTTTTGAAGAGAAAAGGTCCAAGATGGTGATGTGTTTCCTTAATCGCAACCAGGTATTTAGAGAAATGCATATAGCTAAGGGAAGAGTACGTGGTCAAACGAATTCCGAAAGTCACAGAGGTTGTTAAGAACAGGTTATTCCAATGGACGTTAAGGAAAATATTTTGTGGCTCGACACCATTCGTTTTGTTTTTATGGAACTCCCAAATTGAAAATTAAATATTGGTCCATTAATATGCCATATACTACACCCAAAAATTCCTATCAAGGATTCATCAAAGAAAAGGGAATATTTATTGTTAACCATTATCCATTGATTAAAATATAACTAATTGAAACATGGGCTAGGGACCTTATTTAAAGGTGGATAAAGCATATATTTACCTAGGAGATGGATTTGTCTATTTACCTGAATCCATTGAACTCAATCGAGATTAAATTTTCAAACTCTTTACTGTTAAATCCCCTGGAATAAAAATATTCGAAGAGAAGAGTTAATTCTTTGAGAGAAACCATCTGAGGAATAAGATACTCATTTTTTACTATGGTTTTGTTCCTTGCTATCCAAATAGACTAACATAGATACTTAACGAGTGCTTCCCAACATCTGATTTGTAGAGAGAAAGTCTTTTGATTCCATGGATATTTTGAATTTCATAATTTGAACATGTCCACCCATGATTCAAGAATATAGAATATAAAACACAAGAGAAAATGCTACATGCCACGACTCTAAAGAGAAGGGACAAGGCCAAAATTAATGAGATATAGTTTCTTCTAAATCGAAACATGAGACATATTTTTAATTACCATAAATATTTCTATACCTAGGATTTTTAGTAATAAGTATTTTTTTTATGGATAAGACTCCAGCAGAACATATCAAATTTTGGAATGTCATCGTTGCTCTGAATTTTTGATGAGATTATACAAGGAGGCGGGTGGGGAAGATGGTTAACGAAATGTGATTATTCCATTTTTGTTGTGTATTTATGTTGGGGATTTAATTTCCAAGTTATAAAATCGTGCGAAGGAAAGTACATTGGGAGAAGATATTTTAGAATGAAAAGAAAAATCTCCCTTTGGGACCCAAGGTGAACAATAAGCTCTAGTATTAACCAACCTTTCAATTGGCCCTGATCATCCCAAACATACATACTTATTAATTTGTAATAAACATTATGTTGCATCCAAATAGGAAATTCTCTAATTTCCTCACATCCTCCTAGAGCACCATTAGAAGAAAATTTATCTTTCCAAATATTAATGTGAGCACCATTTCCAAAGTGCCAACTAATATGGTTGGTGATTAGAGGGGAAACCTTTGTGCACAACTTCCAAATTTTGGATCTAGGACCAGACCAATTAACAAAATTAGACCTTTGACAGTTGGTTTTATTGCAATACTTTCTCATGAAATCCATTTTTCCCCAATTAATTCAAATAATAAATGAGCATCCAAATATTTTTTTCTCCAAGAGTAAGATTCATATAAAAAGATGTTTCACAGTTATAATACAATTTTCCTTTGGAAGAATAATGACGTTCCAATGTAATTTTGGTGAAAGTTATTTTAAATGTTCTTCTCCCATTGCTAAATAAATTTATGAATAAGGAGACTCAATTGATTAAATCACAAATTTTGGGGCTATAATACCGAAGAAAAGTTAAAGGGAGAATGAGGATAATACCAATTTCACCAAAGAAAATATACCAGCTATAGATATTCATGACAGTCACCAGGATTGAATTTGCATTTTGAATTTATTTAATATTTCAAACCTAATTTCAGACTTGGATGCACCCAAGGACTTGAGAGTTTATTTTTTGTAAATAGTTATAACAACTCTTGGAATATTCTCAGTCAATATGTTGTAGGTTGAGTTTCATAAAGAGATAGGCCAAAAATGAGATATGGAGGCAGGTTTTGACTCTTTTGGAATTAGTCCAATGAAGGAAGAGTTGGTAGTTCATCCTAGTTTCCCTTTCAATATGGATGAGTTCAACATTTATAGAAGGTCCTTTTATACTAGGCCTTATAAATATTTGAAGAAGTTGATTGGAAATTCATATGAACCAAGGGATTCATCTAGATCTAGGGACCAAATGGCCTCTATCTCACCCCCAATTCCTCAATTGGATTAATGAGATGGAAGTTAGAAAATCAAAGGAAGGTAAATGATTTCGCCTCTCTTGAATTATTTTCCTTAGCCTCATAGTATAATCTTGTGAAGAAGTGAAAGGTTTCATTCTTAATCGCAGGGAAGGAGGAAATTTTAGGAAGGCCATCTAGAGTGATTTCTTTAACTTGATTCCTAATTTCCCAAGCTCAAGCTTGTTTTTGGAAAAATAGAGGAATTTCTATCTCTAGCTTTGAACAAAAGGTTTCTAAATTGTAAAGATCAATCCTCCTCTTCTTGCTTGTTGAGATAATGGATTTTCTTGGTTTTTTTTTTTAATGTACCACTTTATATTTACGTTATTTTCAATCAGAGATTATCGAGATTCCTGATAAGTTCAATTTTTTCTTGACTTGGGTGATTCAAGTTATATTTTTTAATTTTATCGAAGATTTCTTCATCATTTTAAATTTTGTTTCCCACACAAAATTCGAGGATCCATTTACCATATCTTCCCATAAGTTTTTTAATAATTCTAAGACCCATTCCTTCTAAAGCCACCATGGATTGAAATTAAATAGGATCAGGCCAATATATTTGGGAGGATCGATAAAAAATGTAATAAGATGATAGTATAAGTCTCATTGAGCCCAAAATATTATATACATTCTATTCCTTTGACCAACCAATTATTGTGAATGAGGAATCAATCGAATTTTTCTTCTATGTGCCTAGAACCACTTATTCGATTACACCAAATGTATTTCCCTATTTTTTGGAACTATATCCAAAACATCCCATTCACAAAGGAGGCCTCCTATCCTATCTTGAAAGGGGTCCCTGACAACACTACCCCCATGTTTCTCCAAAGAGAATAAGGCAATGTTGAAATCTCCACCAACAATGTTATTTATGTGCTATTTTTCTTTATTCTAAATACGGAGTCCAAAAATTTTCCCTTCTCATTGTATAGAACCATAGCCTAAATGTTTACAAAGGAGTGTATTTCTTTTTTTTTCTTCTCTTCTGGCTAAAGAACCACACATAACCTTGATTTAGAACTCACTTTTAACGAGAAGCAAGAACCTAAGACAAAATGTGAATAAACCACTAGAAGCTCCACAAGAGCTCCATGCTACACCAATGTTGTATCTCCATATAGCTCTTGGCATCGCTAGGATCTCTTCTTCTTCTAGTTTGGTTCCTTGCAAAAATAAGACTTGTGGTTTTTCACTTCTGATTAAAGCTTTATAACACTAGATTTAATGGTGCTTCCTATTCCCCGTATATTCCATGAAAAAACTATTATTTAACTTTAGAGACACTTGACTTACATCATCAAAAATTTTCACTCCCATGTTCTTTGTTACTCACACTCTTGAGGATTTTTTTGACTTGTGACTAATTTCCTAGCTTGGTATTTTTCTAGAAATATGTGTCCCTTGCATTTGTTTTTAGGGACTTCCTTTTTTTTTTCTTTGCCAACTCTTGACTAGTGGAGTTTTTTCCCAAATTTATTCTCTTATTGGTGTTTCTTGTTAGTACATTTCCCTATCCCTCTACTGATCCTTGAGTCTTAAGGGAAACATATTAAGATCCATTCTCCCTCCTATCAAGAACTAGCGGGGAATTTGTGCTATGATGCATGTAACGTTTAGAAATATTCACCAGAGTGACTTCTTGTACCAAGTATCCTTCATGAATCTCTACTTCTTATCCTTGAATCATATTTTATTCATGTCCTAGTTCTTGATTAAATACAATTGGCTCCTCCTAGTCATTATCTTCCTGCGATAGGATTTCATATAGGTTAGCCAAAGATGAGAAACCATTATGAGCTAGAGTTGTGGGATTCTTCACTCGAACTTTTCTCCAATATTCCCCCCCTTTTTGATTATTCCGTTGATTTTCTTGAGTAGATGTCATTCCATCTATATTTAGAGACTAAGTTTTTTGGAGTAACAGGCGAAGTGCACATACTTGTGAAACATCTTGCCCCCAAATGGGATTTTATCATAGTTAAGAGGCTTGATATGTTTCTATTCTCCTTCAGTTGAAGTAATTTTAGAGGGAAGACCTTTCTAATGGTCTACCTCTACGCTTATTTTTTCACACAGAAATTGCTAGCCTTTCAGCTCAATGCAATCTAGAAAAATTCCTACACCATTTCGAATAACTTTCAAGCACTCATCGATCCAATAGGATAGGAGAAAGAGAGGGAGGTTGACCCAAACAGGCACGATAGTAGGGATATCCTCATATGGACTGGTTTTCAAGGACCAAGCATTTACATACATTTCCCTAGAGCCAAGGAAATATGGCCCATTCTAGAACACCATATCTTTATCCTCCTTACACTTGAAGAGAGAAGCAAAGAAGTCATTTCCACCTACAAAATCACTCAGAATCCCTTTCATCATGATATATTTCCAAGTCTTGTCTGAACACTACTTAAAAGACTTGTGTGAAGGCCACATGCCCATGAATTTACAAACTACAAGTTTTTCAATGAACGAACTATAAGTCTTACGAAAACCCATAGGAAGAGAAACCAACATAATATTCATAGCGTTTTTGAAAAATTTCCACTAATATTCCTTTGGCCTGGGATTGTTTTTTAGGGATGAAATCAAAGGATAGAATGTGACCTCCTCAAGGCCTAAGGGAGCCCGAAGCCATTGAGGTTCATTGAGGAAGACACTGAAAATAAAATGATATTAGGTTTTAAGTTGTCCCAACACATGGAATTTGTAGTTTTGAATCTAAACCTTGGTTAAGTAATTAGTGATCGAAGAAATTCGAATTTATGTGAATTCTACAACCTTCATCCCTAAATGAGTCATAGAATTAATCATAAAATGATGTTTATAGTTACTTTTGTCAAAAAAAGAATAAATGAATTCATTCGGTAAAATATTAGTTTTTGGAAAACCCATAGGATGAAGATGGTTGAGGCTTGAAAATTTTCATCACTTTAGTAAAACCTTGGAAGCCAAAATATTTTGGAGTATTATGTCAAGAAAAAGGATATGGAGGTTGCTATGTAGTTCAAAAAAATTTTGACCTCTTTCCTTAAAATAATGTATAGGGAAGGAGAATGAATCCTTTCATAATGGGATTTCATTCTACAAGACATCCATTTTGGATTTTCATATGGATTCTAATTGGATTGATTTTAAGGTAGAGAAATGTGAGAAATTTAGAAATATGTAGATCCATGTGTCAAAAATAGATTCTTATTTGTAATTTTTTAGGTTTTGATTGTTACATTTAAAATAAAATTCATCTAAGTTCAAGGAGGATGCAAACATTGCAATCACTACTTGATTTAATCCATGCCTAAAATAGATGGTAATAATGTGGGCTTTTCAAAACTTTATTAAGGGTCGTAGGAAGGCTATGTAGGCTAGCTAATGAATTACCATACCAAAAAAAAGAACTCTAGTTGGTTTAGTAATCTTGTTATAGGTCATTAAACACTAATAATGGGATACAAAGCTATATGTAAAACTAAATAATTAAAATTAATATGTGTAGTAGTGGAAGTTATTATCTAGGTGAAGGAACATTTGAAAGCTAAATTTTAAATGTTGCTCGGACATTGGAACAAATCCTTCACTTAGTTAGTGCTAAAAAATGTAGTATCAATGGTGTAAGGTGATGGATGTCATATAGGAATGGTGGTACTCAATATATTAATTACTTATGACATTATAGATTTTATGATATTATGTTGTAGTGAAATATGTATTTATTGACTATACTCTTTGCTCCACGATAAATCCATCTAGTTACTTTCTTCATCAGTCTCAATACTTCATCAATTTGAAGGTCCAAATCTATGCTTTGATGGTAGAAATGACTGGAATCAGGTTTCTCTTTTAAGTTTTCACAAAATAAATTGCATGGCCAATACCATTTTAAGATCCTCATGCCTCTTCTCATCCTCAAAAAAAATCATCTAATGCTACATACCTTTAAGCTGAAAATTTAGTGTACATGACTATTTTGATAAAAAACCATCTTGGATTTGGTTCAAATGAAATGTTTGACATAAATATAAGGTTTTCTCCATATTAATTATATAAGGTTTTCTCCATAGTTCTACCCCATTCAGCTGCAACACTATTATCTCCTTCTGCCATTTATATTCTCACAAGTTTCATACTTGCATTTTTAGAGTCTTGCATAGCCTATTCCTTTCCTTTAGTTGAAATATATTTAAACCAATTCATTAGCATTTGCACATCTTCATTCTCTTCGGTGCATGAATTATTTGAACACACATAACTTTAATTTTGATGTGATGATGAAAATTAATCATATTTGATAGTATTTTGAATCTATCTATCTTTTATGTGCCTTCATTAGTCCCAAGATCAAAAGGCTCCCTAACCTCTCTGAGTGTCATTTCCATGTCATCCTTATGTTGATTTCCATACTTCATTTTCAAATCATCTTCAATGTTTGTATAGAAATGCTCAATTAAAAGCTTATCAACCTTAAACACTTCTTCTAAAAATAAAAATTTCTTTGTCTTAGACATATCTTCGAGAAATAAAAATTTTATACCTCACAATTTCTTCTAGAAGTTCCATTTTCTCATCAAAATGTATTAGCATTCCATCCAAATGTTGTTCTTTATTAAAAAATTTATTGATTGGATTCAAATGTTGTTCGTCGTATTTATGTTTCCTTTGGTTATATACATGAGCCAACTGTTCCAAGTGATCTACAATATATTTTTCAAATGGTTCTTCCATGGATGCATTTGTCCATTGTACATAATATCCACTTTGATTGAGTTTACTAGAAAAATTTGTCTTTCCTCCTCTTATAAAGTAATTAGATTACCTTCTTCTTCCAAATTTATAACAATTCCCAGTTACTTTATTTACCTTATATGACCATTCTACCTAAGTGTTGCTCTTCATCCATTCAAGGAATAGAGTTAAAGTTCTATTTATGGTGTGCAACAAATCCTGCATCGAGGAAAAAATTATCAAATTTAAAATAAAAAATCTCCTTATACATAAAAAAATGAACTAGGATTAAATATTGACGATATTATATGAAACAAACTACAAGAATCTCAACAAATCCCTTCTCAGAATCTTGATCACTATCATTATCTCCAAGAACTTACCACTCCTTTGGTTCACAATAACATACTCTACCTCATACTCAACTACTCTAAGCAATTTTATGAATCTAGCACACACCTTCTGCTTCAACTTCACTTGTAACATATGCCATTTCACCTTCTTCTTCTTCATTGTCGATTCATATTTCTCATATTCATATAACAACTGTTATACATTACTGAGTTCTACTCTTAGCTAAATCATTTCCTTCTCAAAATTTTCATCATTTTTCTTCTTCATGCCAACTAAATTGGAATTCTTTTCCATCTGATTGTGACTTCTCAATATACCCTTAACATGACTATTAATATTGTTTGTCACTTTTTCCTTATCTAAACTCTTCTTTCCCACTCATGAGCTACAACAAGACTTTTTCACATTTGTAATATGTTAGCAACGTTTCACCAATACCAACTGAATCCTCTTTGTATCCTCTTTCTTATATGAAATATAACCTCTCTTGAACACCCTTGTTCATTAGCTTCCAAAGTTGTTTGGGTTCACCATCACCGAGCACTCGCCTCCCTCTTATTTTCTTAACTTATATTTTTCTCTTCTCCACTCAGCAATCTACCCTACTGCTAGGGTCTATCATAAATTACTTTATTTAAGAGCTCTTCTTACTCCCTCTGTCACAACATCACTTGTTCTGCATTTCTTCCATCATTCTCTATAATATTCAAACATAATTATTTAAACCCAAAAATAAGATTTGCATATTTAGACCTGCAAAGTTTCCTAAGTATTTCATACTTCCAATCTCCAGAACTTCCTTTTGGCTTGAACAATCAAACTTGAAATTTGAATCCTAATTTTGTTGTGCACTTTGATTTCCTTAGGTAACTTTTATTAACCTCGTTGTTAAAACCATATCTTCCATCCAAAGTCTGTAATAAAAAATGCATCAAAACAAAAATTTATTAAAATATCAAATCAATACATATAAAATAAATCACATTAATTTGTGTACCAATATTGTATTTAATATTTCTCCTTTGTTGTGATAGTCTTAGATCTATAAGCCTTCATCCCTAATTAGTGTTTATTTCCCCATCTATAAGAAACCCCTCTTGATCAAGTCCTCTATCTGGCACTATATTGATCCATCAATTGTATAATTATATCAACAAGTTATCAATATCTAAGGATATTTTCATGCTCTTTGTCCATAATTAATGAAAAATTTGATAGTCTACATATATTTTTCTTTCCAAAGAGTAAATCTACTCTCATATGTAATTACTTTACATTCTCCAAAAAGAAAATATATAGGAACTTCAAATTTTCTACTCTGAATCCTAAAGAGAAATTTCTTTAATCTAAGAAGTGCTATTATGCTCAAGCTTTCCGCAAAAATTCCTATAAATTTCAAAGGAACATATGGTGCTAGAATGATACCACTAAATTTAAAACAACAAGGTCACATTATAATAAAAATGCACAAGATTAATCAGATCTATTACAATTACGCATGTTTATAATCCTCAACTTTATAAAATATTTGTACCTCATTCTATTAAACTATTATGAGGATAATCCTCAATTAAACTTAAAATAAATGTTTTAGGTTCCAAAAACATTCAAATTTTGATATGCCCTTTGTATTTCAACCTGTCTTCAACATACAGAGTGTACTCTACTCTATTCTACAAACTCCACAATGAATTCAATTTGGATGCATACCTAGGCATAAGCTGGGTGGATACACAATTTTGTTACATATGATTTGATCATGATTCAATAAAATATTCTTTAATGATCAATATGGATGTTTTTCCCATGAAATCCTACTGTTTCAAATTTATCTTGAGTGCCCTCCAAATTCAAAAAGAAAACCTCATTTGAGATCAACCATGGTTCTAGTGGAAATTCTACTAGTGCGGTTAACCTCAAGATGGTACCTACAAACACATCGACTGAGTCGAGACCAACTTCCCATGAACTATACACTTCCCATGAAGTAGTTAGGTGTCAGAAAAACTCGTTTATGTAAAACATTTAACAACAATCACGTCTGACTAAGGGTCGGGGCTGACATATTCCAGCATAAATGTTGGGACCTACTCGTGCTAGCGTAAAGTCTCTCCTTTCAATAAAAATACTTATAGTTTTGAATATTATGACACATCATCACTTGATTTCTTCTCCCAATAGAGATTATACATTATCTCTTCATCATACATTGAATCTACTTTCTCTATAGTATTTAAAGGAAGTCTTGTATATCCACAACTATTTGTTTTCCCTATTCTCAATGGATAAACATCATAAGAGTGTGATTTGCTAACTTCATGGATGATATAATGTTGTATCTATTATTAAATCTCAAACATATCGGGCATCCTTATGACGATTTTTTATTTTGGGAATATTTGGCAATCAAAAGGATAGATAGGGTCACGATCAAATAATTGACCACATGCATGTCCATGTTAGACAAATAATCCTCTATTTATTTTATGTTAGGTAATTGGTTATTAGAGTCCAAGCAACCCCACAAACTAATTCAAACATTATTGTACAAAATTCTTTGAGACATTCATGAATATATTGTTGAGTTTGTTTCCAATATCGTGTGTCTTACAGTGGTATCAGAGTGGGTGAGATGCTTTGTTTAATGAGAGCATGGTTAATTTTCTCACTTAGGAGGTTAAGTGTTTTGTAAACTCCGTGCATACTGAGTTTTATTTTTGAGTATGAATGGTGTGTTTGAAGTTTATGAAGGGACCAGCTTCATAAAATGAATTTTTTTGGAGTGCCTTCCCTGAATATCATACGAGAGAAAGTGTACAAGACTGTTGGAGATCAAGTTAAAAGAAAGCAAGGTAAAAACTGTTGTGAATATTGATTAATAGTAGTATGGTAAAATAAGTTTTTTTCGAGGCTATATTATGATTTGTTGTTGTTGATGAATTTTTATCAGTGGAGTTAATTTTTTTGGAGGCCATATTGTGTTGGTGGATCATAAACTCTATTGGTGAATATCTATTTCTTGATGAACACTTTTAATTTTGTCATAAGCAGTAACAAATATTTTTGAAAAAAGAAAAATTTTATGATATTTGAGAAGTTACACTCGTGGATATGTTATTTACTTTAGTGAATGAGAAGTTACAATGGTAGATATGTTATTTACTACAGTAAGTGGGAAGTCAAAGTTGTAATAGTAAACCGGAAGTTACATTGGTATGAAAATATGAAATTAATTTACTACATTGAAGTAATGTGGAAGTTACATTGGTATGGAATTTTGAAATTCATTGTGAAAATGAAGGATATTTTTATGCGGGTTATTTGAAATAAATTTTAAATTAAAAGGAAAACATTTGTGAAAGAAATTTTTATTAAATATTTTAAAGGGAAAAGAGTAAGCAAGATCCTTTTGAAACATACCATTATACCACTAAGCCAACTTAATTTCCAAAAGGAGTAATTCAAGGAATCATAACTTTGTACACATGACAAAAAAAAATTAAGAGCGAAAATTTGAAATGAAAAGGTATTAAAAATAAGATTTGACAACTATAATTTGAAATGCAAAGGTATATTTCATAGGAATATATTAAATGGATGAAGTTCAAAATATAATCTAAAGAGAGGTATATGGTGGTCAATTAATTAGTAGGGAAAGTGGTAATTATTTTCACAAAGGGCGATATTCTTTTATCTTCACAAAAGGGTATCATTATTTAATACACACTAGATTAATAATTTATGAAGGTTTAGATTATTTTACTTCAAGACGGAAGACTTTATTTGAAGTCTAAATTTAAAGACAAGGGTGTTTTGTAAAGGGGGTACTTTTAGATATTGAAGGTTGTGAAGTTGAAATCATCTTTCATTGAGATTTGAAGTTTAATTTGGTTCAATTTAAATTATAGAATTTATGAATATAAAAAAAAGGAAAGAAAAGAGAATTATGGTTAGCAACTCTCATATAGTTAGATGGAATATTCGAGGTCACAAGTTCAAATCCATATGTTTCATAATTTTATTTTAACAAAAGAAGACAAATTTTGGAGGTTGTGACATTTTTATTGGAGGTTATGATATTTTTGTTGGACAAGAAGAAGACATCATAATTTTGGTTTCCATGGGTTGACAACCCTAAGCATGTCACTATTTTCTGTCACTGTTTGATGAACTCTGTCAGATATTTGAGTTTTCCGATTCATTTAGCATTCATTGTATGGAGCAAATATATAATGAAAAAAAACCCTACTTATGTAATTGAAGAGATCATTTTTTTACTTGATTTTGTATTTTTTATGGGTGCATGATTAGCTAAACATCAAACCTGATTAAATAATTGAAAATTTGTTTGTTTTGGGTGCATTTTTGGTGGTAATCGACACCCCTTTTTCTGATTTGATTGCAAGTTTACTTTGATATTGCACTGGAGAAAATTTCCAAACTAAATGATTTCAGTTATTAAGAAATTTAATATGATATACTATCCATAATGATGTCCAATACACTAGAAACATGCTCTCTGACATCCAATCATGTTTGCAAAAAACTAAAAGAAAAATTGAATTCTTGCAGCTAGAGTTGCAGTTTCAGCGAGATGAATTAAATGAATTACAAAAGAATAATTTTGAACATGTTCTTGTTTAGAAAAATAGGTTTTTTGAGTTTGATCATCAATCAAAGAATGTTCTGATAAATGAAGTGATTTTAGGTGAATATTTGGATGCATTTAGAAGTGTTGATGTAAAAGATGCTATAATACCATGGCAAGAGATTACACACAATAAACACAGAATTGGTTTGGGTTGTAAAAATTATGTATCTTTTCACATTCCATATTTTTATAAACCTATAAAATCTGGAAGTGCATGGCTTCTTAATGGTGTGGTTTTAGAAAAAATTGATAAATGCCAACAGTATAACAGAGCTAGACATATGAAAGATCTATCTTTTGATCTTCACTCGTGTGAGCATTGTGGAAAGCATAATCATAACTCAAAGAGATGTTCCAAAAATAAGAGTACTACAAGAGATAAGAAAAATTTCGGATGGATTGCTTCTTGGTAATGGTCGTAAGCAGCCAAGAAGATCTACATATCTTAGCATAGGATTTGTTCGAGACTGTTGAAGAACCTTGTAGGGATGAAGAATACTTCTCAACCTATATCTATCAAGGGGAAACTTTATTCTTGGTATACTACTTGTTCAAGTTCGAGATCTCAAGTGAGCCTGAGTCAGTGATCCACATACTAAGCCACAACATGTACTCGTTAGAGCGAGAGTTGTAATATTTCAATTGATTGAGTTTCTTGTGAACGAGCACTTCTAGATTCAGAATTGTTCGAGGAACTGTTGTGATAGTTCCATAGTTTGTGGTCATCTTAGAACCACATTTTTCCTTTTTCTGAGAACTTCTATGTAGGTTCGAGAGTTGTTGTTGGTGGAGACCTTGATTTCTCTCATCTTGGGTTTGTGGTCATCATTAAAAACAATTTCTGAGAGACATTCAACTCTTGGTTGAGATGCATTTCTGCATTCTGAGCTCTCATTCTTGGACTTTTGTATATCCTTTAAGATTAAGGAAGGAATGTTACACAACTAATCCTCGGGTTAGTTTGTGTTAGGTAATTGGTTATTAGAGTCCAAGAAACCTAGGGAACTAATTGAATGCTTTCTTGATGTATTTATTTGTACATTATTTTACAACATTATTTCATACATTCATTAATATATTGTTGAGTTTGTTCCAATCTTGTGTCTTACAGTCTATCTGATTGCTGAATTTATTTGACCATGCCCATGTATGTCTCATTACCGAATATTCCCATAATCAACAATCAACATAAGCTTAGTGCTCTCCAACAAGCTCAATGCTCTTAAGCTCGGTGAATATTTTTCCAATTCACTTCCACATAGAGGACTCTTTGTTAATTTCTTCATCAAAGCATACCTTTCAACCTTTAATTATTCTCCGTACTTCGATTTCCCACTACTCTAGATACTCAAATTCTATTACAATAATTAGATATAATAATTATGCAATTAATTATAAACACACAATCTTCCCTTATTATTAACATTGAGATTTGAATTCTCAATCTCCTCCACTCTTGAGTACATGGTATGTAATTATCATCGTGCTCTTGGTTACACATATATTAAATCTATATTTACACATAAACACATTCCAATTAATCTTTCAAAAATATTCAAATGCATCTCTCTCTCTCTCTCTCTTGGCACACATTGAATTCCCACACACTGAATTAGATTTTACCAAAAACAAATCCTCAAATTGATTATATAGGATCTAATTAGACCAAGATCCTTAATTCATCCTCAATGAATTCCAAAACTAACATTGAAACACAAATACAATATTATAAACATAATGAAACATATTTTCATTTATTAATAAATTTTACATACATACTCATATTCCTTACTTTCTTCCTTGACTGGCCATTCATTCTTATAACCTGATTTGCATGAGCTTCCCATTCCTTTTCTCCTTGGCCAGGCATGGCATGTATAAATCTACTCTAATTATTTTCTTTCCTCTATCTCGAGTGTTTCTTAGGCTTACTAATTATATATATGGATTATGAGACTATAATTGGATTCAGATCCAGAAAATCCTTAACAACCCTTATCTCCATGATCGTTAAACCACATATCTATCAAGAAATATAAGAGCTTCCAAAGTATTTCTAACCTTCAAAGTTTCTTGAAATATCTTTGTAGAAGCAAATATAAGCATTTAAAGAATTATGTACACTAATATAGATATTCTAGAACTCCTTTAGAAACATAAAAATTTCTACAAATCAAATAATAACTCTTTAATTAGTGAACCAATCTCTTGGTAAATGAAAGACCCTTAAGCTTAGTCAAATATATTTGGATTTGGAGGGACAAGGCTCCTAAACCAACATAACATTAAAGAGATAAAATTTTAAACATAAATTTTAATAAATAAATCTTAACATCTTAGAATATACATTTAAAATAATAGCATTGAAAAACTAAGATTTTAACCTGTAAATTATAATAGAACATCATTTATTTCATAAAATTTTCTCATATTTGTGTGCCACGAGTTAGGTAATGTATGCAAGTCAGCATGTGTGTAGCCTCATATTTTTAAAGTGGTTTACGGAGATGGATTGACGGAGGTACAATAATTTTGTGAGAGGAGGTGACGATAATTCCTCGGCCTCCATTATTTGCTTCTAATTTGGAATTTTCCATTATGTTGTGCCTTTGGTGACTTGTTCTCTTCTGATATGCACCATGTTTCACTTTGTTTTGGAAAATTTTTAGTCAAATTTTCATTAGTTTATGCTTTCATTTGTTTTTCTTAGTGCATAAATTTGGTTCACCTAGGTCTTTGGGGAGAATTTATTAGTTTCTTGATTCAAGTGAGCCTTTGGAGACAAATTCTCAGTCATTGTGGGTAATTGAGGTAGTTTGGGGAAGGTTCTATATTTTTTTGCACTCATTAGTGTCGGTGTTGGTAGCTCATAATTTTAATTTATTGGTTGAATTATAGTTGGTTTTAGGTCTTTGAATTTCCTTGTTTATTGGGGTATTTCAAGGGTCTATGCCTCAGTGTAATTTGTTATTATTAAGCCTGGGTTTCAAACAATTTACAAGGATTTTTATGGGTCGGGTTATGAAACTAAATCATGGCGAACTTGATAATATTTTGGGGTTTGGTCCAGTGGTGTGGTCATTTGGTGACAACTTAATTATATTTAGCTTGGGAATTCAGGGTTTTCCTTATCATTATTCATCCTATCTTATAAGTAGAGCTTAGACCATTCATTTTCGTGAAAGTTTATTTTTGGTGTTTCTCATAGCTCTAAGGCAGAGAATGAGTAGTCCTAGATGTGGTGGAGGTAACATTGGGCACAAAAGGGTTTTCCCCTTTTCCTATGATTCGATAGCTACTTCTTTTAATGTTGTTCATTTGGAGGTGAGGAAGGATATCCTCGTGCTAGAAAATAAGGAGACATGGGATTTTCCTTATTAATTTAAGTCTGAATTGGTGGGGGGTGGGGGAAAAAAATGGCTTGCAAGACCTAGTAGATTTAGGAAAAGGAGGCCTCATTTCATGAGTTATTTGGCATTAAATCAACAAAGGACAACTATGTTGTGTCTCATCTCCATGGAAAAACAAGTGGAAAATTATAATGTTTTCACTTCATTAGAGGGAATTTAATGCATCCTTCACAATCAAAGGTTCTATCTCGACAATGTCGACTCTCATTTGGCATGGATGTAAATATTCTTTGTTAGTGATTCAGCCTCTAGTGAGCTCACTAAGCCTTTGGTTGATAGTTTTCAAACACTTTCCTTGATTTCCTCAAACCATGATTAGTATGGTGCTGTCAGGTAATTTTGACATCCATTTTTGCAAGTGTTCTTTCGATCTGTTTTATTCTGGGTCACGGGGCTTGACTTGGGGAGTAATATCATACTATGTGTGTTCATTTTGTGGTATATATATTGAGGAAAAAATCACATAATATATTGAGCATATAATACGGGGTAAATGATTTTTATGTTGGAAGGTATAAAAAATGGAGCTCAAATTTAATGAAAAATATAATGGGGTATACAAATTGTTAACGAAAAAATGGATACCTGCAATGTCTATTGAAAGTAGGGTTTTTTTTAAATTGGGAATGTGTATTGGGTTCATATTTGTAGGAGGTCAAATAATGTGATTTCTAGAGGTATTTAATAATATGTAGTCAAATTAAGGATATTCTTTAGTATGACACGAACACATATGATGTGTAAGAGGTTTATTGAGTGAAGTACTTGTGTTTTGGGCATCCTCCTAGATATGGTCAAACATATGTCTATTGTATGGTGATATTAGTTCGATGTCTTCTCCTCCAGGCGTTGTGGGTTGCGGGAGATCAATTTTTTTTCTATGTTGGTGTTTCTAGCTTAATGGTGGATGAAATAGTTGTATTTGTGTTTGAAGAGGCTACAACTCATATTGGGGATCATTTTAGAACATCCTTTAATTTTATTTGGACTCAATGTGGTGGGCATAGTAATAAAAATTGTGTCATAGTATTGTGTGGAACACAACTTCATAATGTTTATTTATTTAGAGGTAATTGTTGTGTATATTTTCCTCTTGGCTCTACAAGTCTCTAGTATCAAAAGAGCCTATGTTTGTTTTGGCATTCTTTTTTTGTTGGTTTTCTTTGCAAATGGAAGTACATTGTGAAGTTATTACTTATTCATTTACCTACACTTTTGGCTTTTCCTCCAGTGATTTAAGTTTACTTTAATAGTGTGTAGTAGTGTTTTGTCTCTATTTGATAAATATAACGATATAGATCATATATCCTCAATTTTTAAATATAAATACAAAATACTTATTAAAAAAACTAAAATATACTTCAAAATTTTTAATAAAGAAAAAAAAATTCAACTATAAATTACATCTATTTATTAACATTTCGATTTGGATAATATGAAGGAATTTTACTTCCATAAATCACTTAGCTTTTTCAATAAATGAATGCATATATTAACATGGGTTTGTTAGAAAAGTAAAATTTTAACATGGGAATATTCAATTTTATATATTAACATAATAATGTTAGTAAAAATTTAAAATGAAAATATAAAACAATATTAATTTAAAAATATTATTAAAACACCTTTATATTTACACATTCAAATAAATAAATACAAATACATATATTAAATAAAATTAATTAATGGAAACCAATTTAATAATAATTAACCTTATAGTATAATCTTAACTTCTCTTATTCATTTTTTCACTCATACAAAGGTTGTGTTTATTAAACTGCGTATATTAACATCGTAACTTTGAAATACTAAAACTTAAACTTCTATTTACTCGAACAGTTCATAAAAAAAACAGATTAACAATATGACATTAAAATATGGAAAAAATTATTTTAAAAAGTTTCTTTATAAATGATTCTCAAAATCACTTTTAGGATACAAGTAAACAAGGAATCAATCCCTTGGGACATTTTTGGAATGCAAGCATATTAACATCGAAAGTTGAGAAATCAACATACTTCCCATTTTTTTTTATCAAAAAATATTGTAACGAGGTGTTACCTTGGCACAGTCGAATCAGGTGTAATCTTACTATTTTTTATTGCTTCAGTGTCTACCACTACAAGAACCTTTCTATCATACAAATCAGCAAATAATGAATCTTTTCCTAAACAGTCTTGGAATACTAAAATATTATCGAAATGTTGAGAAATCAGCATAATTCCAGGAACATTTTACAAAAAAGTCAGTAATGGTAAAACCTGCACACACATTTTACGTGTTCTTTTTTAAATCTCAGCAGTGATCTTAACACAATCTAATCAGCTGTAAGTCTATTATTTTATATTGCTTCTCTTTCAACCACTACAAGTTATCTTTATATAAATGTTTGTTTCACGTTGATTCTCATCAACTTCATTACTTTCTCTTGGTGTCAAATTCATCCTTTTCTATGAACGCTTATAGATCATTTTTGAAATGCTAACTTCAATAATCCTGATTTCCCTGGTTTCAGTAAGTTTGGATATGTTTAGCAGAAATTGGGATTTGTTATTATTAATTTTTTTAATTAAATTTGGGTAAAATTGAGATTTGTTATTATTATTATTATATATAGATTTATTATTTTAAACAGTTATATATATATTTAGTATTCTACGAAAGTTTAGACACTGATATTCTCGAGAGTTCACAACTCCGTACTTTGCAATTTCTACAAATATCTATGGAATTAAGGCAAATTCTATCCAAAAACAACCAAAAACTTTAAAATTTATGACCAGCGGAATAAAATAAATTTATGTATACATGTTTGGCACTGTAATATACCGGAAAACTTACCACTGGAATTTTGGTTCAATGTGTCAATGCTTTACTCCTTTAGCACACGGAAAATAAAAATGATTGGAACGTTTGGATTAATTTAAAATTTATGGATCCGGGATGTGGGTGATTAAGAGGGGAGATTATTTGGCGGGCTCTCGGGCTGGCAAGTAGCACAACCACATAGCCACTCATAGGTCTCAGTGGAGGGCATTAAATTTTCTCAACCACTCCCACAACTGCAAATTAACTCCTCTCAATTGCAGATGCCATTGCTGGTCCTTCAAAATGAATACGTCTGGTCCTCTTCCTCCTTCGCCTCTGCCGTTGAGCTGCAATTTCCGCCCTGGAGTCTCGGAGCCGAGCTCCTGAACGCCTATAGGGCGGCGTTGTAGTCTCCTCTACTGCATTGAGGTGGTTCTCGGCCTGCACTTCTCTCAGAGTCTTCTTTGCCGTCTGAATTTCATCCCTGTGGATAGACATTCCCTAGCTTCTGGGTTCTCGGCTCCACTGCTACCTCGATTCAAAGCTCTCATTCTCCCCACTGCTCCACAATGCCTCGTCTTTGCTATCGAATGCGTTGTCACCGCCGCAGCAGCAGAGGCAAAGCTGCTCATTCCTCTCCTTCTTCCCACTCTAGTACTCCCCCCTCTTCTCTCGAGCATTCACATGGACGCTATTTGACTACTCGAAGTGGGCGTGATCGTGCTGGAATTTCTGGATGGTCCCACTCTCTGCCTCCGCATCCTTATGCCACTACCTTATCCCCGACACTGCCTCAGTTGGAAACAATCGCCTCTTCGCAACCCACCCACTTTGCTCAATTTCACTATTCATGCACCTTGGACCACCCGTGCTTAATTGCAGCCATCACCATCTCCTTCAAAGAGGAACCTGCCAGTGTGGCTGACCTTCGACCGAGAAAACTGTAGAAGTCCTCCAACCAAGGCACTCCATCTGTAGCAGAGAAGACTAACCCAGCTTCCAACAACGGAAGTAAAGGCTCCGACAGCAGCAGTGAAGAATGGAAGAGCGATAAAAACACTCCTGGCGAAGCTCGTGACACCACGGAGTCCCGGAATGTAGCGGATGCCACCCACAACAAGCTAGCAGATGACACTGATGAGTATAGGTGTCTTATTGTGGAAGAGACACCTCCCTCTCCAAATGACACCTAAGCACTTAGGTTCTTTCTGGTTTCTGGTTCCAAGTTTTTTGGGCATTTTTACATGGTTTATGGTTTTAAGGTCTGTTTAAGGACTGCAAACATTTATCTTTTTTCTATGTGTGACGTTATTTTCCTCTTTGTGGGTAGCGATAAAACAACCAATTGCACTGGTTTCCGCTTTGTGGGCAGTCCCTATTTTGTTATTTTTGAGAATTATGCTTTTGGAATAAGTTAGAACGGCAGAAACTCGAACCTCCATGTATTTTATATTACATTAATAGAAATTAGTCTTTTATATATATATATATATATATATATATATTAAATTTATAGAAAATAACATGTGTCAATGTCGAATAAATTATTTAAATCTCAAAAATATAGAAAAATATAGATAGTCACTAAATTGTTTGAAAATTATGCTTCAAGAAAAAGGCAAACTCGTATTGATTCTAGTGGAACGTCCGTTTTGAAAATTGTGAACGGGGAAACTCACCGTTGCTTTAGTTATCGCGTTGAATGCATAAATATTAATTTAGAAAATGTTTAATATTATTATAAGATTAATGATACCTCAAAACCGGAGTTATCAACACAGCTTTGGTTCATACATATTGAAGTAAAAAAGATAATTCAAGTGATTTCATTTCCAATGTGAATTATAAAATATATTTTTAATTATTTAATTTTATTAAAAAAAATTAATTTATTACTAATATATAAGCTTTAAATAAGTGTTATTCCGTATAAGAACTAATTGACATTTTCATATTTAGAAATTAAAAAGATCTTTAATCATGGCGGATTTGTATAAATAACGAGATTGTTTCAAATATTAAAAAATGTTTGGTATTAATGTTTTTGGAAGTACAATAAGATTTATTTGTGAATTATGGACAATTCGATTCTTTAAAGGGTTTTTTAAAGATTTCAATCTATTTAAATATATCTTAAATAAAAGAAATCTAATAATAAAAATGGTTTCAAACCACAAACTTTCATTTTAAAAATAATTAAACGATGTCAAAATCAAAGGAAAAAATTATTCTAATTTTCTTTGAAATTTTAATATTTAACAAACCTCTCTCGTAAACACTCATGGTAAATAAATATTACTCTAACTGTTAATCAAGAATTCGGTGTGGTTTTAGTTAGTTAGAAACTACTCCATAATATCTTTCCCGTACATCTATTATTGGAGGGAATAATATTCATAAGAATGAATGAGCAGTGTTAAGAACGTCTGCATTCATGGTGTTATCCGATACACACGATCATATTACTGCAAAGGCTAGCAGTTCCTGTAAAGCCGAGGACATTTTAATATGGAAACACCAAGAGACGAGGAGGAATGAGAGTTTGAATCCTTTAGAGGGTTTCAGTTTTGTGAACAGGCTTGGGCAAGGTGATATGAGTTCAGTTTTCCTTGCCATTGAGCGCAGCACCAATCGAGCTTTTGCAATGAAGACCCACATGGAGACCGATATATGGTTATAGAGGATGATTACTTTTAGAGGATGCTCTCTTCAATGATTGTTTTTTGAAGATGCTTGCTGGATCTTCTTTTGACTAAAGAATTGTTAGTATGGAGACTGGTGCCATGCTCAGAACAAAGAAAGTGAAAAAGATAAGTAATGTTTTTTTTATTTCTGTGTTTGATTATTTTCAAAAAAATTTCCATGTTTATATGGAAAACTAGATTTTACTAAAAAAAAAAATCAACTATGCTATATTTCTTGGACCAGAAATAATGCACAAAGAATATACTTTGTCTATGCACAAATATTAGATGATTATGTTGAAATTATGGAAAGAAATATATAAATATTTATATAATAGATGATGCATACTCTTTATTTTAAAAGGGATTTTCTTGAATAGATTAAAGAGGGTAACTCTTTAATATAAATATTTATATAATATTTTATAAGCAAGAAAATAGAATATGCATAATATTTATTTTAAAATTGATTTTCTTGAATAGATTAAAGAGGGTAACTCTTTAATAAAAATATTTACATAATATTGTATAAGTGAGAAAATAGAAAATGCATGATCTTTATTTAAAAAATGGATTTTTTTACTCATTTAGTTTAAGAAATGAGAACAAATCCAAGGTATTTTCTCGAGAATGAATATATATTAAAGATGGTAACTCTTGAAATATTTTCATGTGTAGTGAAAAAGAAAGGAAAAGTTTTTCACATTAAAATTCTATACATTAACCATGTTGTAAATAGTAATTATTTCATAAATCTATGGATAGTTTCATAAATCCATGGATAGTTTACCATGGTATTGGTAAAGATTAATGAATTAATAAATCCATAGATAGTTTACCATGGTGTTGGTAGAGATTAATTATTTCATAAATCCATGGATAGTTTACCATGCTAATGGTAAAGAAATGTTGAGCCATCTTAATATAAAGGAGAATATGTGAGTACCTTTATGATATCAAAACTAATATGTTAGTTTATGTTAATCCCTTTTGGAATAAAATCTGTATTAACTTTCATTGGAAAGAATATCCATGTTTGCAGGTGGGAAAAATAGCATGTTGTGTTAAACTACATTGGAAATGCTTGTTAGTATAATTTTTGAAAAAGAAGACATGTATTTGTATGCTTAATTGCATAGTTTTACAGAAAAGAAAACATATGTTTACATGCTCACTTGTGTTGAGATTTCCTTTGGGAAGACAGCTATGTGTTTTGTTGTGTAAGCACTCCTTTGGGAAGACTCTTTGGAATCTATATGCATTTGCATCCATGGAAGCAACATTTATTATGTTAGCTTGCATTTCATGCACTAAAAGTAATAGCTCAAGGGTTAGCTATTTTGACTAAATTATGTAAATTGCATGCACGAATATCGTAACTAATGTATCAATTTATTTTAAATATATGTTGGGGAGATGTAGCTATTGTCTTGCAGGAATGTGTGCTTATGTAACGGAAACATTAGTTAATGTAATGACTTATAACTAGCACATATGAAGCTATGTGTGGTTAAAGTGTTGGGAAAAATATCGAGAGTGGTGGCTAGGGGGGTGAATCAGTATTTAGAGTTTATAAAATAAATTCAACCTTTTCTTAATGATAATGAGCATACGCAAGCTTTTATGAATCGAACTAGCGTACGCACGCGAAAAAGATAGAAGGAAACTAGCGTATACCGATTTACCTTTCGCATTTAGAGAATTTCTCGTGAATAGTCTTTTAAACATTTACCGCTATGAATAAGGCTAGATAATCGAATTTATGAGCACCATCGCATAAAGCATCACACATATGAACACCAATATTTAAGGTGGAAACCCAATTCGAGAGAAACCACCGCCGCCGTCGTCTCGTCTTCAATCTTTATTATATATAGAAAACGTTTTAAAACATCAGACCGATGCACTTTATACCAAGACGTTGTGCTTCTACCGCAAAAGGTCAACGCTTCTCATTTTCCAAACTCGAACTCCGGAAGGGAGCTCCAACCCCCCTGATCTCGTTTACCAACCTCTCCTGGAAGGGAGCTTCGACCCCCTGATTTCAACACCAGCTTCTACTGGCTAAAAGCTTCTACTTCCATACTGAAGGCTTCAACCCTTAGACCCACTGCAGACCACGTTTCATCAATTTTCATACTGGATCTAAACAGCTTCAACACAACCCCCTAACATTAACAACCATACTTTGCCCAAAACTTCAATCAGAACAGTAAGACCACTGTAACCAGAATATCATAAATAGAGTAGATAATCAGATACATATTTAACCTTGAAAAACCATTAATTTAGATACCATACGTTGTTTTTCTTTATGTAACCCGCGTATATACACGTCTTTCTTCACACCAACCTGTGTATTCTTCATTGCATGCTAGTTTTATATTCTTGAAATAATACGCGACTTTTCTTCACAGTTTCCGTGTATACACGCGCTTTTCTTTTCACCAACTAGCGTATGCTTTCTTTCAGAATCTGTTTAGACTCATATTCAGTTCTAAAACTTTCAATTCAGACAATCTATCAGCAATGCAGAACTGTTTAGATAGTCACTCATCCTTCATCATGTTTTCTCAATCAGTGATTAGATTTGTTCATTATCAAATCAGCAACATACTCCATATTCAATCAACCCAGAACTTCAAGAAGACTTCATTGACCGACAACAGAGAGAAAACAGAAATCACAAAAGTAATATCTGTAAATAAGCTTCAGAAACTCTAACTTCCATATGCACTTTTTATTAAGAGAACCCGCGTATACACACGATTTTACCAAGACAAACTAGCATATAGATCTGTAAATGGTAGACTTTGCATAATATACCAGATCTATAAACTTACTCAGATTTATTCATTATCATCAGCAGACTTGCGCCAGTTCTTCATCATTTCGTTTGCAGATTAGCCTAGAGATTTATCATTTCTAGATCTAGAGATCTTGAGCCTTCATCATATCCATGGGTGCATCATAAATTTAGATCTATCAGAAACAGAGTTCAACCATGCAGATATCTCTCAAAGAGATTTATTCCTCAATAGATTTTTTTTTTCATGCACACATTGCACTATGATCCTCTTCTCCTTATATAGTTTTAGCCTTTATCAATACCATGAGTCAAAACCACTTAAGCGCTGGTGGTATTCCTGGATGGGATCAAATAGATAATCCAGCGCTCAATACTGTGGGCCAATACCATGGTCATGTCCCCTAGTTTTATAAATTTAGAGCGCAAATAGGCATACACTACTTGGTACGTACTTTTACGCGTACATACGCTACTTTGCCTTTACAAACCCGTGTATGCTTTGTGACATATCTTATTCATCATTACTCTGGCACTTACTGGAATTTATTTCTTTGTTACTTCTGAACTGCTCTGTAGATACATCAGATTTACATCATTAACAAATAGGTTGCTATCCAAAGACAACTCATCAAGTCAATTTCCATCAAGGACAACTTCATCAAGTAGGTTGCCATCAAGGACAACACATTGCATCATATTTCCAACAATCTCCCCCTTTGGACTTGATGGAAACCATGATGGTGTTTGATACTGACATCACCATTATTCAAACACCATAATACATAATACTCTCCCCCTTTGACATCAAGGGCAAAGGGTGGATCAAACCCAACACAAGGTTTTTCTTCCCTTGTATAAGGATGAGCTCTGTAGATCTGATGTGCACTAAAGGTATCATGCTCCCCCTTAGTTTATGATGAATTTTCAAAACATATTTTTCAATGAAGTACATGACTCTATAACTCATCCTATCACCAAGGACTCATACTTACATCAATGATCCAACCAAGTGGATTTACATACTTGACTCAACTACCCAACCAAGTGGGTTTACAAATTTGAACAAGTCCTTACATGACTGAATATTACAATTTTACATCATAGGTCTTAACATGACCTTTTCATCAAATTATAGAAATAACTTATACAATCAAGACCAAAGAATCTCAAGCATGAGATCAGACCATAGCAAATAATTAGAATGCCAACAATGCATCCTTTCCATATGACCAAAGCTCCCCCTTAGCTTGTGCATCCCGAACACTTTCAACAGTAAATCATTAAGGCATATTCATCAAATATCAGAGAATGAAACAGAAATATGAGATCTGAAACATCACCAGAGATACCCAACAGCACCACAGCTGTGTTGAAGAATGCTGACCCAAAAATTTTTTTTGTCAGCAAACACCCATACGCGGTTTTCTATGTATAAACGCGCATATATACACGACTGTCCTCCAGGAAATACGCGTATCCAAGTTAATCTTCTGTATTTAAGTAGATCTGATCATCTGCATGGAAGAGACTACTCTCAGCTTCTGTCTGAGATATTCGAACGCTTCCCTGGGTAAAGGTTTGGTAAATATATCAGCAACTTGTTCTTTGGAGGGAACATACTCCAACTTCACCTTTTGTTCAAGCACTTGTTCACGTAAGAAGTGATACTTGATGGGAATGTGCTTGGTCTTGGAATGCATAACAAGATTCTTTGAGATACTGATGGCACTTGTATTATAACACATAATGGAGATAGGAGGTGAACATTTGATTTGAAAGTCTTGTAAGGTTTGCATCATCCAAAGAAGTTGAGTGCAACATGATGCGGCAGCCACATATTCTGCTTCTGCTGTAGATAAGGCAATAGAGTTTTGCTTCTTGCTGAACCAAGATACTAACCAGGGCCCCATATAGAATGCACCACCACTAGTGCTTTTCCGATCATCAACATTTCCAGCCCAATCTGCATCAATGTAAGCATGAAGAGTAAGATCAGCATTCTTTGGATACCATAGTCCAAAGTCTTGAGTTCCTTGTAGATATTTGAATATTCTTTTGACAGCCTGAAGGTGAGACTCTTTTGGATTAGCTTGGAATCGTCCAACAATCCCAACCGCATGCATAATGTCCAGTCTAGTTCCAGTGAGATAAATTAGGATTCCTATCATTGATCTGTATTCTGGTTGATTCACCGCGGGAGAATCATCATGAGAACTGAGATTACATCCGGTTATCATTGGTGTACTTACAGGTTTGCATTCTTCCATGCCATACTTCTTCAGAATTTGCTTAAGGTATTTTGCTTGTGATAAGAATATACCATCTGTCGTTTGATGTACTTGCAAGCCAAGGAAGAATGTTAGTTCCCCAAGTAAAGACATTTCAAATTCTTGCTGCATAACAGAAGCAAATTTCTGACTCATAGATTCTTCATTACTTCCAAAAATGATATCATCAACATATACAACCACAATCAATAGTTTATCATTTTCAGCTTTTGTGTATAAGTTGCTATCAGCAGACCCCTTTGAAAATCCTTGTTGATGAAGATATTTGTCAAGACGATAATACCATGCCCTTGGAGCTTGTTTGAGACCATATAGAGCCTTTTTAAGTCTACAAACAAGTTTTTCATCATTTCCCAAAATGAATCCTTCTGGTTGTTCCATATAAACTTCTTCTTCTAGATCACCATTGAGAAAAGCAGATTTAACATCCATTTGATAAACTTTGATTTGTTGGAAGCTTGAAAAAGCAAGAAACATTCTTATGGCTTCAATTCTGGCTACAAGAGCAAAAGTTTCTTCAAAGTCTATACCTTCTTGTTGAGCATACCCCTTGAAAACAAGTCTAGCTTTATTTCTTATAACATCCCCATTCTCATTTAACTTGTTTTTGAATATCCATTTAGTTCCAATGACATTTTTGTCATGAGGTCTTCGTACTAATTCCCAAGTGTGATTCTTTTCAATTTGATCAAGCTCTTCATTCATGGCTTGAATCCAACATTCATCTTTGCTAGCTTGATTTACATTGTGTGGTTCAATAGTGGATAGAAATGCCAGATAGCTAGAAGATCCCACAAGATTCCTTCTTGTTTGTACACCTGATCCCTTTTCTCCCAAAATTTGAGATTCTAGATGATTCTTTTGAACATATCTGGATGGAGCTTTTTCAGATAAATCATCTTCGGGTTCTTCATTGGGTTCACTATCTATATCATTTCTATTTGATGTAGAAGGATATATGTCACCATCGTCTTCATCTGTTGTTTTTTTTTCTTCTTTTGGAGCTGCAGGAGACTCATCAATAACAACATCAATACATTCAACAATCTTCCTAAGTCTTTTATTGTAACATTTATATGCTCTACTCCTAGAGGAGTAACCAAGAAGTATTCCTTCATCTGCTCTGGGTTCAAACTTGCCAAGTTTTTCATCATTATTTTTGATAAATCATTTGCTTCCAAAAATTCTAAAATGCTTTACAGTGGGAGGATTACCATACCAGAGTTCATATGGAGTTTTATCACTATTTACATGAACATGTGCCTTGTTAAGAATATTTACTGCTGTATGTGCTGCTTCTCCCCAAAATGTGTCAGGTGTTCCGGAGTCATCAAGCATAGCTCTAGCCATTTGTTGAACTGTTCTGTTCATTCTTTCTACTACGCCATTCTGTTGTGGAGTGCCAGCTACAGAAAACTGTCTTTTTATGCCATGTTGTTCACAAAATTCAAGGAATTCATTGGATGTATATTCTCCTCCTCGATCAGATCTAAGACACTTGATTTTTAGATCTAATTCATTTTCAACCAGTGCTTTGAAGATCTGAAATTTCTCAAATGCTTCATCTTTGTGTTTAATCAAACCAATCCAACACATTCTAGAGAAATCATCAATAAATAAGATATAGTATTGTTCACCACGTGGTGACTTTTTCCTCACAGGTCCACATATGTCAGTATGAATGAGTTCAAGAGGCTTAATTGATGATCCTTCCTTGGCATTAAATTGCACTCTGGTTTTCTTACCGAATTGGCAAGATTTTCATATGATACTTTCAGGTAGAGTAATATTGGGAAGATCACGAACAACTTTGAGTCTGCTTGATTTGTTGATTTGAGAGAAGCTCAGATGCCCCAACCTTCTATGCCATAGCCATTTTTCTGAAGATTTACTCAAGTAACATTTTTCTTTGCAGTTCTTCAATACATACAGGTTGCTTGGAGTTCTGTTTCCTTTTATAATTGTTTTACCTGTATCAAGATCACGTACCACACATTCTTTTGAACTAAAGACAACTTCAGTTCCTTGATCACACATTTGACTTACACTTAACAGGTTATTCTTTAATCCATCCACATACATGACATTATTAGCTTTCACCTTTTCTTTTAGAAAAACAAACCCTTTTCCCTTAATGACAGCAGGAGTATCATTTCCAAATGTAACATTCTTTTGTTTTTCTAGAGCACTATATGCAAGAAGTTTGTTTTTGTCACCTGTCATGTGTTTTGAGCATCCACTATCAATATACCATTGATTTTCTTCACCTTCTGCAAATAAAGCTATGCCACAATTTTCAACCTGTAATTCCTTCTTTTTCCACACTTTGGTGTTTGAAGGAAAATGCTCTTTTGGCTGGACTTTGCTCATGCATTCAGATTCTTTATGGCCAAAGTTATTACAATAAGCACATTCAACTTCATTTTGAAGAGGAGAAAAGTTGTTATAGGTATTCTTCTTTTTTCCAATATCCATCCTTTTCTTTCTTGCTTCTCTTGTCATGACGATTTTATATGCAACACATTGAATAACTTTATGACCAAAATTGTGACATGAGAAACATTATCCATTGAAGAAGAAATTTCTGCTATTATGAAATCTTCTACTTGAATTTACCTATTGGTTGGTGTTTCTTTGAAAGGTATTCTTGTTAGTGTTCTTTGAATTGAGCTGGTCATGCTTTACCTGTGAAGATTCTTTATTCCCTTGCTGAGTGGCAGAATGTTGGATACTGGCTGTAGCTGCTTTTAGATAATTTGGTGCTGAAGTCTGAGAAGATTCTTCGATATATCCAAGACCCGTCTTTATAAAAGGAGAACGTTGTACCTTGATAATCTCATCTAAGGTTTCATATCCTTTAGCAAATCTAAGATTCAAAGTCTTCACTTTCTCAATTTCTTTTCTTAGACTTACTATTTCACATTCTAATTTCTCATTGTGTTTCTCCTTTTCTTCAAGTTGATTTTTCAGAGTTTCTATGGATATTTTACTTTCTTCTAAGCATATTTTACTTTCTTCTAAGCATATTTTGAGTTGATTGAATTCATCAAGAAAATAATTGTCCTCTAAAGCATCCATAAAAGTATATTTTTCTTCTCTAGATTCTTTTTCAAATGCCATGAGAAGTCTAAGATCTTGTTCACATTCTTCCTCACCGTCAGATAACCCACCACTGTCTTCATGAGTATAGTAACTTTTTCTAGTGCTAAACCGATTCTTATTCCTTCTTGCTAATTCCTTCCCTTTTTCATGTGATTATTTATGAGGACACTTAGCAGCATAATGACCAAGTCTTCCACAAGCAAAACATTTGAAATGAAGCTTACCTCTGAACCGTCCTGTGCCAAGTTGAAGTTTCTTTACAAAATTTACCTCATCTTCTTCTGAGATATACCCTGATCCTTCTGTCTCTTGTACTTCTTTCCCTTTTGTAGAAGCTCTAAATATGGCTTCTTTGACTTCAGATGGTCCTCCTCTTCTCATTTCACATGCAGTTAGTATGCCATGAAGTTGCACCACAGTAAGATTTTGAAGATCCTGCTTTTCTTCAAGAGCAGAAACTTTTGACTCAAATTTTGCCATTAGTGATCTTAAAACTTTCTCAACCAAAGTAGATTCAGTTATTGTTTCTCCCAGATTTCTCATACAATTTACAATATCATCAAGACGTAAAAAGAAATTGGCAATGCTCTCCTCATTATGCATTTTTAGATTCTCATATTGAATTCTGAGAGTTTGGAGTTTAGCACTTTTTACCTTTGCATCACCTTCATAACTTAGAATGATTTTGTCCCATATTGTCTTTGTTGTATTCAGCTGCATGACTTTGACAAATTATGATTCAGTTAGACTTCCCAATAGAGCATTGACCGCCTTTGCATTTGTTTCATAATTCTTTCTTTCCGTTGGATCTGTTGGTACTGTGGCTGGATATTGATATCCTCCTTCAACAATAGCCCATACATCTGCTCCCAGAGACTGAAGATAGGATCTCATCCTTGTTTTCCAAAAGATTAAATTGTTTCCGTTGAAGAGCGGAGGCCTGATAGATGTTGTTCCATCTTGATTGCTCATCTTGTTTGATCTTCCTTCTAGCGGCTAAGCTTTTTCAGAAGGACCTGCTCTGATACCAATTGTTGGGAAAAATACTGAGAGGGAGGGGGGGGTGAATCAGCATTTAGAGTTTACAAAATAAATTCAACCTTTTCTTTGAGCAGATTTCCATACGCGGTTTTTATGAACTGAACTAGTGTATGCACGCGGAAATATAGAAGGAAACTAGCGTATACTGATTTACCTTTCAGATTTAGAGAATTTCTCAGGAACAGTCTTTTAAACAGATTTATCAGTTATGAATAAGGCTAGATAATCAGAATTTATGAGTAGTAATCAATAGTATAAAGCATCACACACATGAACACCAATATTTAAGTTGGAAACCCAATTCGGGAGAAAACCACCGTTGTTGTCATCTCTGTCTTCAATCTTTATTATATAGAAAACCATTTACAACATTGTACTGATGCAGACTTATACCAGTACGCAGGCTTCTACCTACAAAAGGCTGAAACCTTCTCTCGTTTTCCAGCTGCAACTAGAAGGGAGCTCCAACCCCCTGATCTCGTTTACCAGCCTCTCCTGGAAGGGAGCTTGGACCCCCTGATTTCAACACCAGCGTCTACTAGCTGAAAGCTTCTACTTCCATACTAAAGGCTTCAACCCTCAGACCCACTGCAGACCACGTTTCATCAATTTTCATACTGGATCTAAACATCTTCAACACAACCCCTTAACATTAACAACCATACTTTGCCCAAAACTTCAATCAGAATAGTAAGACACTGTAACCAGAATATCAGAAATAACTTAGAATTCAGAGTAGATAATACATATTCAACCTTGAAAAACCATTAGTTCAGATACCATACACTATTTTTCTTTATGTAACCCATGTATATACACGTCTTTCTTCACACCAACCTGTGTATGCTTCAGTGCATGCTAATTTTTTATATTCTTGAAATAATACGCGACTTTTCTTCATAGTTTCCGCGTATACACATGCTTTTCTTTTCACCAACTAGCGTATGCTTTCTTTCAGAATCTGTTTAGACTCATATTCAGATCTGAAACTTTCAATTCAGACAATCTATCAGCAATGCAGAACTGTTTAGATAGTCACTCATCCTTCATCATGTTTTCTCAATCAGTGATTAGATTTGTTCATTATCAGATCAATAGCATACTCCATATTCAATCAACCCAGAACTTCAAGAATACTTCATTGACCGATAGCAGAGAGAAAACAGAAATCACAGAAGTAATATTTGTAAATAAGCTTTAGAAACCCTAACTTCCATACGTGCTTTTTATTAAGAGAACCCGCGTATACACGCGCTTTTACCAAGACAAACTAGCGTATAGATCTGTAAATGGTAGACTTTGCAGAATATACTATATCTATAAACTTACCCAGATTTATTCATTATCATCAGCAGACTTGTGCCAATTCTTCATCATTTCTTTTGCAGATCAGCCTAGAGATTCATCATTTCTAGATCTATAGATCTTGAACCTTCATCATATCCATGGGTGCATCATAAATTTAGATCTATCAGAAACAGATTTCAACCATGTAGATATCTCTCAAAGAGATTTATTCCTCAATAGCTTTTTTTTTTCATACACACATTGCACTATGATCCTCTTCTCCTTATATAGTTTTAGCCTTTATCAATACCATGAGTCAAAACCACTTAACCGCTGATGGTATTCCTGGATGGGATCAAATAGATAATCTAGCGCTCAATACTGTGGGCCAATACCATGGTCATGGCCCCTGGTTTTATAAATTTAGATTGCAAATAGGCATACGCTACTTGGTACGTAATTTTACGCGTACATACGCTACTTTTCCTTTACAAACCCGCGTATGCTTTGTGACATATCTTATTCATCATTACTTTGGCACTTACTGGAATTTATTTCTTTGTTACTTCTAAAATACTCTGTAGATACATCAGATTTACATTATTAAAAAATAGGTTGCTATCCAAAGACAACTCACCAAGTCAGTTTCCATCAAGGAAAACTTCATCAAGTAGGTTTCCATCAAGGACAACACATTGCATCATATCCGCTAAGAAGTTAAAGGGAGAATGTCAAGGTACTTTACTTGCATGTCATGAATATACATGAGTAGATGGAGAAACTACTATAGTATAGATATATGAAATGATTTATTATACTTTATGAATCTTGACATCAATGTACGCTGAAGGTAACATTAGCAGGGTACGATGGTGATATGTATAAAGGAAATATTATGCTTAACCTGGTGGCAGGTAAATGATTATGGTTCATGCAGATGAGTGCGAACTACCGGATGATCCAGTGTACGATGGACCATTGTAGGTACATCCATGCCATCGAGATATGAAGATATGAAGACCAGAGGGTAAATGGTATCATATTTATTGTAATGGATTTAAGCTAGATATTTGTATATTTCCTTGTAAGATTTATAAACGATGGTTAAGGGATGGTCTCCCTTATAAGCCATTGAGTGAGGGCTGATCACCCTCACGAGCGTTTAATAATAAAATTAAACGTTTGCTGGTTTTCACCCTACGGGGTTTCCAGGGTATATTGGTGTTCAATGATGTGATTGATTATTGTGTCAAGTTGATGATGTTGATTCCTTTCTTGTTATGATGTTCATAATGGCAAGTATGTGATGAATACATGAATAATGAAATGAGTGGAAGGTTACATCATACAACATTATGCTAATGTACTGTAATGGACGTTGTTAATGGTTAAGGAGCTTACTATTCTTATTCTAAAAGTTACACTATGAACTGGTAAACATTCCTTTGTAATGACGAGTAAGGAATATTTAATAGTGAATGGATAGTTACCTATGAGTAACTTGTATAAAAAAATTTTTAACTCCTTACATTTCCATGTGAAGTTAACAGTGTATGTTACAAGTGATATCAAAGCTAAAGGTTGCAACACCGGCGCCTTTGGGATTTAGTGAAAATAAATTGAGAGATCCGAGATGAAAAGCACATATGTGAAGGAAGGCATCACATCTTTAATCCAATTTGAATAAAGAGTTTCAAGAGATAAGTATTATTATCTTTCTTTTCTTGAAACAATAGTTATTGCATTTATGGAAAATAAAATGCGTACAAAGTAAATAGCAATGAAGTTAGATTTTCTTTAAAAAGGATATATCTTTTCCATGTACGTAAAGACAAACTTACAATGTAAGTTCTTGAAAATATTTCTATTATGTTAATGTTTTAGAAATATATTATTCCTAGAGATATACCATGGTAAAAGACCAAACTACTCTGCTAGTTTTGCTAAGAAGAACCCATGTGAGTTCTTGCAAAGATTACTAGTATGTATCTTGAAAGGTGTGAGCAGTAGTAAAACATAAATAAGTAAACTTGCTTGCCTTTATATATATCTTATTTAAGAAAAGATAGGAAGATTGATTTATTTTAAAAGGGATTTCGTACTTGTGTGTTAAATGATAAGGAATCCAAGTTCTTTTCTTGAAAATAAATATAGGCTAAAGAAAATAACCTCTTGAATATACTACATTGCTAGATGGATTATGTCAACTTCTTGATTTAGGTATATTAAAGGTTAAGTTAACCTTGTTAGTATTGCGTAGTTTTTATGCATAAAAGAGGCTATCTATGATAAATTATTGGAAGCAAAGCATGAGCAACTTGCATGTAGAATCATAGAGGAACAAGGTTCTTTGCATGGATAGAAGATCTATTGAGTATGTGAGTACTTTATGCTATCATAACTATTATGTTAGTTTCATTTGGAGTAAGTTCATGCATAGGCATCCAATAGTTGTATTAGATTTCATCGGAAAGAACATAAGTTTATATGTGGAAAATGATAACATGTTTTGTTATCATACTTTAGAAAAGATTCTTTGGCAAAGAAGATGAATTACATGTACAAAAACTAAAGTAATGTTTTTGTTTCCTTGAAATACATACATGGCTAATGTGGGTATAATATTTCAAGAATAAGGTATGTATTCTTATGTTTTATTCCATTAGTTTTATGGAAAAGAAAACCATGTTTTGCATGCCTATTATGTTATGTGTCCTCGAAGAGGAATCATGAGTTTTCCTACTCGATTATGTTAAGTACTCTGTTGGGAAATTAAGATTAGAATCTTTATGCATTGTATGCATAGGAACAACAACCAATGTGTTAGCTTTATTATATTTGCATGCTCCAAAGGCAAAAGCTGAAGTGGTGGGTCTTTTGTAAAAGTTTAAGTAAAGCGAATGCACATTGTGTCATTTTCCATTAAAGGAATTTCTTAACAGATATAGTGATTTTTCTTGTACGAATGTGTGCGTGTGTGAAAAATGTCATAATAATGTGGGAGTTATTTGACATGAATTGATAATTAGTTACTCACACTAATGCAGAGATGTTAGAAGAAAGCATGTTGTGACATTGTATTCACATCTTATATATGCACATGAATAGGTGTTAAAGGATCACTCAAAGATTGATTATTTATTGATTAAGGCTTTATCTAATCATGCTATAAAATCTTGTTGATGCTGCTAAAAGAAAACATTGTTGTAGAGGAGAAATGTGAATTTCCTGATGGGGATGAGTACTACAGTAGGGAGAGAAGTTTTTCAAATGAAATAAAGATAAGCATTTTATTTTATTTTATTTTAAGAAGTCTATGCATATGCATGTTGATTTCCTTTAAAAATGAATTGTTATATACATGGCATTGCATGAGATTAGCTTCCATTTAAGAGAATTCTTTAAAAAAAAGTACATGCTAAATTATAATATAATTTTTCTGCATAAGAATATGCATATGAGATTATTATGTGTATTATGCTTTATTTCTTTAGGAAAGAAAGTATAAAAAGCATGAAAGAAAAATAGTTACTTTTCATTTGAGCTTGAAAAGAAGTAATTGTTTTTGCACACAATAAAATTTCTAAAGTTACCATGCACTACTTTAAAAGATGAATGCGTATAGTGATGGTGTGTGAAACTAATGCATGAATGCAAAAGATGAGGAAAGTCCTACTATAAGATGATAGAGTGTTAAAATTAAATTGAATGAAGTCTCTTAATGGATCAAGTTGTGAGACTTAACTATAATTACTAGTGACTGACTAGTTTTTGCATGAGTCGTCATGAATGCATTAAAATTATTAATAGCATTGATTAGTTATGAATGATTAACTAATGAAAGTTATATGCACGAATCAATTTTGACTAAAGCTATTTGAAATTTGTGAACAAGTGATTATGATAATTACTTCATGTGTCAGTCTGTTGGAACAGAACATTATGGGAATTGGAAATGTTTGCACTCATACCCTAATCGTTATTGACACATACGCATTAATGAATATTTGTATATACTTTTATGCATGACGACATTGCATGCATAACAACATTTTATGCAAGAACTTAAAATGATTGCGTAAGATAATATGTGCTTGAGAAATGCATATTTACGATTAGCATTGTTTCTTATAGTAAGCATGGGTAGCTTAGTGGAAACAAAAAATCTGTGAAAATAAAACATCGCAAACATTGCAATGTGAATTGCAACAGTAAATGTTAAAGTATCATGTTTTAATGTGCATGATTTTGTTATTTCGGAAATAATAATGTACAACACATGTATGTTACTTCCAGGGGGGAAGTTGTGACAACTTCATTAAAGTTAACTAGTATTAACTAGTTAAAGACAATTTGTTTAATTTTCTTTTATATAGCAAGAAAAACTTAAATCATCACTGATAAAGCAAATTATTTAATTTGTTGAAAATTAATTAATGAAAGAAAATATTTCTAAGCTGATGGTAAAAATGTTTCCAAGAATAGGAAGTGGTTGGGGACAGTTGGAAAGACAGTTACCTACTCCTCTGAGGATAAGCTGGATCCCCGGGGAGGAGTAGGCGTTCTGTGAAATTGGTAAAGGGGGAGTATTTTCTTGAGCTGGTTGGGACTAGTTGAAAATAGCTTCCAGCAACCCTTGTAAAGCCAAAAACATTTGAGTATGACTGGAATTGGAGAATTGGACCAGACTGTCCCGAATTTCTCTTTCAGGCTTTTCTGAGTGTGACTAGATTGGCCATCCCGATGTCACAGCAGAAGAATCCACTGTTGACCCGTGACACTGTCCAGATTCTGGAGCTAGGGGGGCAAGTGGAGGACGTAATAGCCTCACTTGATGGTTGGGAGGACCACAGTTTGAAAGACTAAATTTCCAGATGAGTATAAAGACATTTTAGTGTGGAAAGATTGACTGTCTGGAAGTGAAAAAAATGACTCGATCCTATGGATTAGGAGGAGCACTTTGGTTACCATTGTGGTTCTCATAGTGGAACAAGTTAAGTAAAAGTTGTGTTATATTAAAATGAATTATTGAATGTATAAGTTCATTTATTTTATTACTAATTTGTTTGAATGTCTTAGCAGATGCTAGGATATGACCATGGTGCATTGATTGACCATTGGTATGATGAATAGAGCTAGGTGCTCTCTGAGTACTTTTTGAAGTACTCTGTGGATGTCTTTAGCGGGAGCTAAGACAGTGTGCACATGATGCATTGATGAGAGGGTTGGTTCTCTCTGAGTACTTATGGAAGTACTTTGATTAAAACATCTCTTTATATTGCAATAATGTTTGATATTTGCAAGTATTTTCATTTTGAAAACTATGTGACTAATGTGATTGAATTGTTAGTCATACATTACAGGCTCCTTCCAGGAAGTGTTGATGGGTGTTCAACCATTCTCAGAGAGCTTGCGTAAAAGCCATCATTATTCCAATTGCAATTGGTAAATAATGGTAAGTTCGTATAGATATTTTTCTATATTTTTGTGAATTGAATAAGCAATAAGAAGTTAGAAATGGAAATGAAATATTCTTTGCGCTATACATGCTTATGACTATGGATAAAAAAAAAAAACCTTATTGTTTCAATTAAAGGCATTTAAGGAAACGAAAGTGTTTCACTGCCAAGGGGAAGGAACCCCTTTCGGTTGTTTATATTATTATATCATTATTGTAAGTTTCAGTTTCAGTGAGAGAAGCACACCGAGGACGGTGTTCTCTTAAGGGGGGGAGTATGTAACAGACCTCTCCCATAAACACTCATGGTAAATAAATTTTACTCTAACTGTTAATCAAGAATTCGGTGTGGTTTTAGTTAGTTAGAAACTACCCCATAATATATTTCCCGTACATGTATTATTGAAGGGAATAATATTCATAAGAATGAATGAGTAATATTAAGAACATCTGCATTCATTGCATTATCCGATACACAAGATCATATTACTGCAAAGGCTAGCAGTTCCTGCAAAGCCGAGGACATTTTCATATGGAAACAACAAGAGACAAGGAGGAACGAGAGGTTGAATCGTTTAGAGGGTTTCAGTCTTGTGAAGAGGCTTGGGCAAGGCCATATGAGCTCAGTTTTCCTTGCCATTGAGCGCAGCACCAATCGAGCTTTTGCAATGAAGACCCACATGGAGATCGATATATGGTTATAGAGGATGATTTCTTTTAGAGGATGCTCTCTTCAATGATTGTTTTTTGAAGATGCTTGTTGGATCTTATTTTGACTAAAGAATCGTTAGTATGGAGACTGGTGCCATGCTCAGAATAGAGAAAGTGAAAAAGATAAGTAATGTTTTTTGTTTATTTCTGGTGTTTGATTATTTTCAAAATATTTTCCATGTTTATATGGAAAACTAGATTTTACTAAAAAATAATCAACTATGCTATATTTCTTGGAACATAAATACTTTTTCCACGCACAAAGAATATACTTTGTCCATGCACAAATATTAGATGATTATGTTAAAATTATGGAAATAAATAAATAAATATTTATATAATAGATGATGCATGCTCTTTATTTTAAAAGGGATTTTCTTGAATAGATTAAAGAGGGTAACTCTTTAATATAAATATTTATATAATATTGTATAAGCAAGAAAATAGAATATGCACGATATTTATTTTAAAAGCGATTTTCTTGAATAGATTAAAGAGGGTAACTCTTTAATAAAAATATTTACATAATATTGTATAAGCGAGAAAATAGAAGATGCATGATCTTTATTTTAAAAAGGGATTTTTTTTACTCATTTAGTTTAGGAAATGAGAACAAATCCAAGGTATTTTCTTGAGAATGAATATAGATTAAAGAGGGTAACTCTTGAAATATTTTCATGTGTAGTGAAGAAGAAAAGAAAAGTTTCTCACATTAAAATTCTATACATTAACCATGTTTTAAATAGTAATTATTTAATAAATCCATAGATAGTTTCATAAATCCATGGATATGTTACCATGTTATTGGTAAAGATTAATGAATTAATAAATCCATGGATAGTTTACCATGGTATTGGTAAAGAAATGTTGAGCTATCTTAATATTTAGGAGAATATGTGAGTACCTTTATGATATCAAAACTAATATGTTAGTTTATGTTAATCCCTTTTGGAAGAAGATCCTGCATAGGCATGCAATATATGTATTAACTTTCATTGGAAAGAATATACATGTTTGTAGTGGGAAATATAGCATGTTGTGTTAAACTACATTGGAAATGATTGATAGTATAATCTTTGAAAAAGAAGACATGTATTTGTATACTTAATTGCATAGTTTTACAAAAAGAAAACATATGTTTACATGCTCACTTGTGTTGAGATTTCCTTTGGGAAGACTCGTGAAGGAAGCTATGTTCTTCGTTGTGTAAGCACTCCTTTGGGGGAGACTCTTTGGAATCTCTATGCATTTGCATGCATGCAAGCAACATTTATTATGTTAGCTTGCATTTCATGCACTAAAAATAATAGCTCAAGGGTTAGCTATTTTGACTAAATTATGTAAATTGCATGCACGAATATCATAACTAATGTATCAATTTATTTTAAACATATGCTGGGGAGATGTAGCTGTTGTCTTGCAGGAATGTGTGCTTATGCAACAGAAACATTAGTTAATGTAATGACTTATAACCAGCACATATGAGGTATGTGTTGTTAAAGGGAGAATGTCAAGGTACTTTACTTGCATGTCATGAATATACATGAGTAGATGGAGAAACTACTATAGTATAGATATGTGAAATGATTTATTATACTTTATGAATCTTGACATCAATGTACGTTGAAGGTAACATTAGCACGGTATGATGGTGATATGTATAAAGGAAATATTATGCTTAACCCGGTGGCAGGTAAATGATTATGGTTCATGCAGATGAGTGCGAAATACCAGATGATCCAGTGTATGATGAACCATTGTAGGTACATCCATGCTATCAAGATATGAAGATATGAAGACCAGAGGATAAATGGTATCATATTTATCATAATGGCTTTAAGCTAGATATTTGTATATTTCCTTGTAAGATTTATAAACGATGGTTAAGGGATGGTCTCCCTTATAAGCCATTGAGTGAGGGTTGACCACCCTCAAGAGCGTTTAATAATAAAATTAAACGTTGCTGGTTTTCACCCTATGGGGTTTCCAGGGTATATTGGTGTTCAATGATGTGATTGATTATTGTGTCAAGATGATGATGTTGATTTCTTTCTTGTTGTGAAGTTTCATAATGCCAAGTATGTGATGACTACATGAATAATGAAATGAGTGGAAGGTTACATCATACAATATTATGTTAATGTATTGTAATGGAGGTTGTTAATGGTTAAGGAGCTTACTATTTTTATTCTAAAGTTACACTATGAACTGATAAACATTCTATGTAATGATGAATAAGGAATATTTAATGGTGAATGGTTAGTTTTTTTTGTTTTTTAACTAAGCACTTGATTTTGATTAAAAGCGGCAAAATAGCTGTCGCGCATCGGAACACATACTGATGGTGACAATGAAATTCATTCATACTAACAGGGGTCTCGCCTTCTAACGTGCCACACTAGGTGACGCCTTCAGGAGCCTAACTGCCAGGTGTTGCTGGTAACCATGCTTTGAGGTGTTTTTAACACTTCCCAGGAGTGACCAGATGGGCCCATTGTTGTCTCGAGGTTCAACCAATTTTTCTCCAATGTAAATAGCCCTCCCAACATTGTTGGGGATTCAATATATTCGTTTATATATTTTTGTTCCAGGTCATCTGTTTTATCCAGGAACTCTTTTTAATATTCATTTCTGTTTGGTTTGCCTACCAGTGGATCCAGGTGCATATGTTGGGCAAACTGTGACAGGAACAGTCGATCAGAGATTTGAGGTGAGGAGATGCCTGTTTCAGAAGCCCATGGTTACTAGAACAGGTGCGATCCAACAGTGCAGGAGAATGAACAGATTTGCTGAAAATGTTGATCTTAGGAAGATTACGGAATGATGCAGAGAGACTCTTCAGAATTGACTGAAAGAGATCTTTGGCTACGGGCTGAGCCAAGATTGGCTTCCAGGTCAGCTTGAGAATTCAGATGCCTCAGAATATGATAAAAGGATATTTTCCGAAACTTGGCCAGAATGAACCTAATTTTCTTGAGAATGAGGACTAAGTGGATCTGCGAAGGGGTCGAATTGGAATTCAGTGCTTGAATGATAAGTCTGGAGTCACCGAAGACCGTCAGAGAGTGAATGTTCCGATTGAGAGCCAGAGAAAGCCCCTGCCACAGAGCCAGAGCCTCAGCTCTATTATTTGATTCGAAGCCCAGACCCCAATGATACCTGAGCAAAGTAGAGCCATCAGGATTCAGAAGAACACCACCCCCACCCGCAGCCCCAGGGTTGCCTTTAGAGGCCCCGTCGAAGAAGAGACAGTGATCATCCAGAGCAGATCACCACTTTATAAACTCCTGTTCTTCCAGGCGAATTTCCCAATTAGCATGGGAAGAGGCCGGGGAAATAGGATTGATTTGATAATTTGGAGCAATATCTTTCAGCCAAAGCTCCTCCTCACTATCCAGAACCGCTTCATTCCTTAATGCCAGTTTAGCATCCAAATTCTCTCCCAAGAGTGCTTTAATTTTAGAGATAACGTTGTTTGTAGTGCAGTTTTCACCCCTGAACAATCTGTTGTTCCTTTCCAACCATAACTTCCAGCAGATGTATTTAGGGATCCACATCCAAGCAGTCTTAAGAAGGTTTTTTTTATTGAGGCAGAACGAAGATAACTTGGCCCACTCGTGAAGCAGATTTGGAATATTTCTTGGCAGCTCAACTTTGTCAGCCCTTGACCTCAGGACCCCCTTCCAAACATCTTTGGCAAAGGGGCACAGCAACATCAGGTGATTAGCTGTTTCTTCCTCTGACATACACAAAGGGCATCTGGATGGCCCTTCCATTCCACGTTTTCTCAGATTATCTCTAGTGAGAATGCTGTTGTGAGCTAACGTCCAGCAGAAGAAGTCTACTTTTGGGAGCGAAGGGAAGGCCCAAATAAAATTCCATTGCGTTGGGTCAGGAGGGACATTAGGAATAGCAATCAAACTTTTGTAACCTTCAGAAACTGAGAAAGAGCCAGAATGGGAGCCCCACCCTCTTTTTTCCTTAGCTGTTGCTGAAATGGGAGATTTTCCTTGGAGTTTGTCTAAAAGTAACGAAGCTTCAATTTGCAATCGATGTGGAACCTCTCCCAGGTTCCAGCTGTCCCACAGTCTACCAGAATCCTCCGTCCAGGTGGAAATGTCCCAAAGGGTTTCCATATTGTTGGACTGTAGCTAAAATTTAATATTTGCAAGGCCTTCAATATGGTTCAATGGCTGATCTCCTAGGATCTGGTCTTCCTAGATTCTAATTTTTTTCCCATTACCTGGGATCCAGTAGAGATTGGAACTGAAATGCTCCAGAGCAGAGAGACAAAGCTTGAAAACTGGGGAACCTTTGGTGGTTTTTGGCGGATGATCCAAACATCTCAAACGTTGGCCTTGAAAATATTTCTTCCACAGGACTTTCTTACTCCAGCTAGCTTTCCCAGCTACAATATTCCACAGGATTTTGGAGCCTAGAGCGAGATTTTGTGCAGCAAAATCTCTCATTTGAAGACCTCCTTCCAGGGTTGGCCTCTTAATGGTGTCCCATTTAACTAAATGAAGTCTTCTTTCATTATTTTTCCCCCCTTCCCAAAGGAATCTCCTCAGAATACTATCCATTTTACTGAGGAAGGTTTTGGGAGCAAGCAGAATGGAGTGCTGAAAAAGAGGCATACTTATGAGAACAGATTTCATTAGAATAATTTTTCTAGCAGTGTTCAGCCAAGAGGCTCCCCAAGCTTGTATTCTGAGCTTAAGCTTGTCTAAGAGGGGCATCCAGTGGGAAACTTTAGGTATGGATTTGAAGATTGGAATCCCAAGATATTTGAAGGACTCCCAGGTCTGACAAACTTTCATCTCAAGGAGCCTAGCAATGTCAACCAGATCTTTGACCGAGAAGTTCCAGCCATATATTGTGCTTTTTAAATAGTTTATCTTGCTGCCCGAGACCTCCTTATAAATTTCCAACTCCTTCTTAAAAGATCTGGCCGAGTTAATGCTCGCTCCTCCAAGCAGCAGAGTATCATCGGCAAATTGGGCATGGTTTATGTCTTTAACATTGTGCACCATTTTGAGGCCTGGCAGAGTTTGGACTTGTTGACAAAAGTCTAGCTGGAAACTAAGCACTGAGGCTTGGATAACATAGAGGAGAGGGGACAGCGGACAACCTTGTCTTAATCCCCTAGATGCATTGAAAACATCAGTAGATCGGCCATTTACCAGCGGCGCAATCCAAGGGGAGGAAATGCAGGATTTCACCCAATTTATGAAGGTTATTGAGAAGCCCATTTTCTTCATAACAGTGAACAGGAAGTCATGTCTCACCCTGTCAAAGGAATTTTCCAGATCGAATTTTATCACCATTCCTTTCTCTTTTCGGTGGCAACTTGAATGAACTGCCTCTTGAACCAGCACAATATTATCCAGAATCTTTCTCCCTTTGATGAAACCTCCTTGATACTCCGGGATGATGTCCGGCAGAATATTCTTGAGTCGGATGGATATGATTTTGGTAATCAGTTTATAGCTAGTATTACACAGCGAAATGGGACGGAATCTACTGAAATCTGAAGCTCCTTTCTCTTTTGGAAGCAATGCAAGGAAGGCTGAATTGGTATTGCCACCTATCTTAGAACAAGATTGGGACTTCCTGACCATTCTTAGGAGGTCTTTATTGATAGTGGACCAGCAAGACTGAAAAAACCTAGCAGTGAACCCATCAGGCCCAGGCACCTTATCCGGCTCCATGCAATCCAAGGCTTTCTTGAGCTCATCCATGTTGATCGGTGCAGTCAGCATAGTGTTGACAGAATCTTGGACACAGAGGGGGATTAGATCAATCGGATAGGCATGGGGAACTATAGGAGGGTCAGCAGGCGCTGAATAAAGCTCTTTGAAAAAAGTGAAGGCTGCTCTCTTGATGCCTTCAAAATCTTTAACCATAGCATCTTGGGAGTGAATTTCTGATACATTTTTGAATTGCTTGCGAGCTTCGGCATGCTTATGGAAAAAACTGGTATTTTTGTCGCCGGCCTGTAACCATAAGTTTCTGGATTTTTGTCTCCAATACTCCTCTTCGTCCCTACTAGCTTTATGGAGGGCTTTTTGCAACTCAACTTCTTTTTGGAGCAGACTTTGGGTAACAGCAGAATCCTCCATTGATGATTGGAGGGCAGCAAGGTTTTCTAAGGACTCTTTTCTCTTGGCAGCTGGAGTTTTCAGAGTTTTAGCCCACTCCTTGAGCCTTCTCTTAAGAACCCGCAACTTTTCTTCCCACACAAAGAAAGGGGATCCCAGGACATGTCGGTTGTAGGCTTCAGAAACCACCTCATGGAAACCCTCTTGCTGAATCCACAAAGGGCTAAATCTAAAGGGAATGGGGCCAAGAAAACCATCCATGGAGAGCTCGAGACTAATGGGTTTATGATCAGAAGTGCAGTTAGGAAGGATTTTGGAAGAGGCCATTAGACCACTAGTAAGGAAGGAGGTTTGGACGAGGAATCTGTCCAAACGAGCAGCTATGTGGTTGGGACCTAACCTTTTGTTAGACCAAGTGTATTTCCCAGCTGAAGGCTTGATATCCTCCAGATCCCAGCCGATCATTATGTCTTCTACCCATTCTCTAGCTGGGTCCCTTACAGGAGAACCCCCTTTTTTCTCTTCAGTGGCTAGAGTAATGTTCAGATCCCCTGCAATAATGATGTTTTCTAGATTGTACAATAAAAGAAAGGACTGGAGCGAGTCCCAGCAAATTTTTTTCTCCGCTGGAGAGACCGGAGCATAAAGGTTGAACATACTTACTTGTTGACCAGAGTCTTTATGGAGGAGCTGAGTGAAAATCCAGTGATGGCAACTTTCTTCGTGAGTCAAGTCATATTTGGAGCTGTCCCAGAAGGAGGCAATCCCACCAGAGGCGCCCCTAGCACTGACAGCTCTACCGGGGCCTTTGCGCCAGAATATTTTGCTGGATTGGAGGAGAAGAGTGTCCTCCAGCTTTGTCTCCTGGATGAGAAGGATTTCAGGCGAATGCAACCTCACAATGTCTTTCAGGGCATCTTCTTTCAGCCTGCTACCTAATCCTCTGCAATTCCAGGAGACGTACTTCATTATTTACTGGATTGGGAAGGTGTGGCTCCTTTTGGAGCCCTGTTGTGCTTGCGCCCGGATCTGGTGTTCATCATTCCTTTGAGAGTTTTCTGGGAGCCTTGGAGAACATCCAGATAAGTTTTCTCCTCTCTCTGTTTCTTCTTGGATTTCTGGCCCCTGGTCGATTTGATAGGAGTAATTTGTGAGCTGTCTGATTCGGAGTCTCTTTCTTCTGATTCTCCCCCTGAGACAGAGGCAAGACTAATGTGCTCTTCATTGCCTTCGTTTCCCCCTTGATCAGCCTCTGTTAGGGGGACAGTTGTTTCTTCTTCGGTTTCTTTCACTTTCTTCGACTGATCTTCAGTTTCTTCATGGTTCTCTGAGGCATCCACCTTTTCACCTGAGGAGGGGCCTTCATTTGAAACTGGTATGGTCTTGTAATTGGTCTGGGGTTTCCCCATTGGTCCTGATTTTTTCTGCTCATTGGGGTTTGAGACTACCTTGCCCTTTTTTATCTCTTTCCATCCTTCTTCTTCCACCTTGTCCCCTGATGGGGCTTTGGGGAAGTTTCGTTGAAAGTGACCGTGCTCATGGTAGATTCTACACTTAAAGGGAAATTGCTCGTAGTCCAATTTCTGGAAGTGGTGCCAATCTCCAACTGTAAGTTTGATGGCTTCCGGAAGACCAGCTTCCAAGTCAACTTCCACACAGATTCTTGCGCAGGTGTATTGGCCCCTGTTATCAGCTTTGTCGATGAATATGCCCAGTCTGTTTCCTATCTTTTGCAGGGATTGGAAGCTCCAGCAGTGTATTGGTAGGTTGGGGAGCCGGACCCAAACAGGGACCTCCTTTGGGACATCGACTGAAGGGTCGAAGTCGGGGGTCCATTTATTCAGAAAGAGACCTTGATTTCCCATGAAATATGGACCGTTTCTGAACACCAGATCTCAGTCTTCCTTGGTAGTGAATTCGAAAATGAAAAAACCTCTACCGACAGCATAACAGATCACGTTGTTGGGCAGCAGGGGCCTCCAGTTTCGTTGAACCCATTCATCAGTCGATTTTGTTGTTGGCCATCGACCCATAAATTGCCCCACTAGACCTCTGTCAGCCAAGGCAAGAGCGATTTTGATCGGTTGATCTTCCAGCAGAGCAATTTCTGGGATTTCATCAGCTTTTTTGATGAAATTCGGGACATCGGGATGAGTACGTTTTTTTCCTTTCTGCGATAGAAGACAACGAAAGGCCTCAGCTGAAGAAGATGGAGGGGTGGGAGAGGGCTCCACACCCCCTGGCGCACCCATGGCGGCGGCCCAGGCCTGGCAGCGATCGCTGACCTAATCGAAAGCTCGCAGAGG